>VDFB02271358.1:1070571673-1070739514 GCA_007258455.2 Sequoia sempervirens | reverse complement strand
AGAAGTCCACCATGCACTTGGAAGAAGTTGGTAAAATAGCAAAGACATCCATGATCTACGTCCAAGATGCCAAGGAAGTCCGCCCAAGATGATAGGATGATGATTTTTGGCTAAGTGTCGAGGCCAAATCCAAAGAAAAGCTCTAAAATTCCCTTAAGTATATAGGCTAATGGATGGAAAACGAAGACGTTGGCTAGACATCCGGACATTTTTGAGATGACAAATGTCAAGATTGAAAGGGCATGTGCTAAAGAACGTCAGGATATGGCAAGGAATGAAACGGAATATGCCTAACACGATGAAGGAAAAAGAGGCAAAATTTGCCTAAGTATGGAAAATGCGAAGAAATTGTCAACTTTGGCCAAAGAAAAATGCACGAGGTAAAGGGAAAGGAAGGATCGTCCTTGACCAAAAGGATGAAGAATATGTCAGACGTCAGGAAAATTCAACCGGCAAAGACATTCGGACAACGATATTGCCTAGAAAAAATTCGACCGAGCAAGGAAATATTTGACTTTGGCAGAAGAGAATAAGCTTAAAATCTCGCCTTGGCAAAGAAAAATGAGGATCTGGCAATGAAATCTTTGACGGAATGGCTTAAATTTTGGTTTGGCTAGACGAAATTAAGGACGAAATCGGAAAATACACTCTCAGCCAAGAAAAACGGCAGAACAATCGAGATAGCCATGGGTCCAAGACGAACGGGTTGGAATTAATTAAAATAATTTAATATTTTAATAATTAATTCTCAACTATTTGGAATTTAAAAATACCTTGGACGGAATCAAATTTGCCAGACACGAATCGGACGAAAGTAAAGCACGCCAGGCAGAGATGAAATCCGGCAAGAAGAAAATTAAATTCACCACGAATTTAATTAAAGATTTAACGTTTATTTAAAAATTCGAAAAATCAAAAGATAAGCATTAAATGAAAAAATCGAATTTTTGAAGATCAAGGAGATTTGTCCGGATAAGTTCGAGACTGAGCCTTGTCGGAAAATAAAAGGAAAGTTGCCTGTTTGGAAAATGAAAACAAATCGAGGATCAAGAAGAAAGATGGCAGTTGCTAAATCGAATTCAATCCTTCAGCATTATAATGAGTTTCAGCAACTCATTTTTCCACACACAGCTGAAGAGAAATTTGATCTTTCTCGAAATCGTCAGGCAATCAATTCATCAATAGGCAAAGTCGAATTGTCCAGAAGGATAAGCAGTGTTATGCTGAGGAATTTTTCGCAGGAAAAGAAAAAGAGAGTTTTTCAAAGCTGAATTCTTCTTGAAGAGGGGCGCACTTTTCAAAAAAATCAGATTTTTAAATCTGATTTACATTTGACGATCCTTCACTGAGGTTTGAGGATTGGTTAATAAAATTTGCTATCTTTTTATGCCCTTTCCTCTTGACGAAGTTCTGGCAAGAATTTTCAACTCCATCAAAGTCACTTTCAGCTTGCTTTTTCGCAATATTTTAATTATTTGAACAGCTAAAAGTTATTATTTTTTCGAATCCAAGGCACGAGGTTTAAACTATTTTAAAAGTCTTTTTATTAATGTTAATTTTATGACTGCAGGTTGACGGACACGGCAGGAGGATTATCAAGGAAGCTGAAAATGAAGTTCGCCAATAAGGGTGCCCAAAAGGAGACCAAGGTCATCTCAAAGTGGAAGAATGTTGTAGATACTGACCTCGGACATGTGGATTTTGACGAATTCAAGCAAAGAGTATACGGTCAGAAGGGACTTCCCACAGCAATAGCCATAAGAATGGTCAGAAACGGGATCTTCCAAGCAGCTGGATTCCCACCGGCCATGGATTGTGCTGAGTTAATGGTGGAATGTGCTCGCCATTATGATGCTCAAAAGAGACAGATCATCGCCCCTGACGGACGAGTCTTGGCACATTTGAATGAAGTTGTAATCCAAGAAACCTTTGGCATCCCTGAGCATTCAAGAACTGTCTATAAGACCAAAGAAGAAACCAAAATGCTATATGACAGCAAGGCAGATTTGTGCGCCACCACAGTCAACAAGGTATGGATGGACAAGCCAAAGCCATCAATCAAGAAGATGCCCAAGAGACCTCGCCGCACGGATTTCAAGGAAGATTTTGGAGATATCGTGCTGATGCTGAACAGGATCGCAGGCAATTCGCAAGGCGCCTTCTTTGAGAGCTGGATGTACTACTTCATCGACGAGGTCACCTCCGGAGTTAAGATGTTCAACTGGTCACGGATGATAAGTGACAACCTTCACGAGCAACTGATCAACCTTGAAGAGACAAGTCTTTTCACATGAGTTCATATGTGATATACCTATTGGCCAGATCATACAGATATCCAGGACTGGTCTGCAAAGGCAGAATTGGCAATGGAGAGAACGAGCTCAGGCCTTACGACTGCTATCCTCAGCTCCAATTGAAAGAAAAGACTCACTTCAGGAGGGTGCATGATGCATTCCTAATGCATATCACCAGAAAGCTCCACGGAGGAATACATCAAAGGCTGAGCCATGAAGCAAAAAGCCTTATCAGCAAATACGGGTCTTGGTTCATCCAATTCCCGAAATTCACATATATTAGGATCCAGGGATTTACTGGAAATCCCTACAAATTGCCAATCTATCCGACTAATCGGATGATATTGCTCGAGGTTTTGAGGCAACTAGAAGAGTACCAGAATATTCAGAGGCCGACCAAGAAGGCGTCCGTCACATTCCCTTTCTTCATCGGGAACATGCTAGAGTACTGCCCATCCGCCCAAGCAGCTGAGAGTGCACGGTTGGAGATCCAATGGTACCCTTTCACGGCATACAAGTCCAGGGTCAATTATGACCCACATCATAATATCCGGACAGTGGAAGGAAGGAGATATAAGCACAGGGCAGAACTGGAGGATTATTGGGCAAATGCTGCCGATGAATACGAGATCAGACGAAAGATGTGGTCCAGGATGTCCGTAGATTTCATGAGAACAATCGAGTTCTGTCGAGTGCCTGATCAACTTCAGGATAACGGAAACCACGTCCAACCTCGCTTTGAGGAAAGTCGACCTCTCCCTCCAGTGAAGTGGTCAGAGCCAGAGCATGCAGACCTAGCCACCCTAATGAGGCCAGTGACGAAATATTCTCAATGGTGGGTTGATGATCATGTTCAGGAATTGAGACAAAAAGGAATCACACTCACATATGATCTGTTGAGTGAATCAGAGTCATATTCCTCTAATGCTGGGGCATCCCATCAAGACATGGCCGGTATCGGAGAGAAAAGAAAAGAAATAGTGCCAAGTACAGAACCTGTTTCCAAGAAGCATAAAGGAGGACCTTCTCGGTCAGCGGCGTCCAGGAATGTTGACCATTTGGTGGCTAATATAGACGACTCCTTGGTTGAGATGCTCGAACCTCTTGCAGCTCAGGAAGTGAACAATGAACCTATCCAAATAGATGATGAAGAGCCTGCATCACCAGCAGGCACAGAGATTTTAGGTTCAGACAATGACATGGATGTCCGGGATAATGACTTAGAGGAAGGAATGATTTCCGCCCTCAGAGGAGTCATGGATGTTCCAAACGAAGACGAGGTCCAAGTGGAGGATGGCATTGAACAGTCAACCAGTCCAGACTGGCTATTAGAAAGAATGAAAGTTCAGGTGCCTGCTGAGGCTCAACAGGGAGAAGAGGACGATACTGCCGATTTCTTGGCAAGATTAGAACAAGTTGCCACCAAGAAGCCCGCCAAAAAGATTTCCACCATCCAGAGGAATGAGACAGGCCACCGTTCCGTGCACATTGCAGTACCTACAGTGGACAAACCAATGGACGAAATCCCTCCGCAGGAGTATGCTATCACCACTGTTGACCTTGGTCCGACATCAAAAGGTCAGGAAGTAGAAGAGTTAGATAATTCCGTCTCGACCATTAAAGCGAGACTGGAAAAGGAAGTGACCAAGAAGAAGGAATATAAGAATGAGGTCAAACGTCTCAAAGAATATATCCAGCATTTGACCCAGCTGCTAGATCAAGGCAATGCAACTGTTCCTCCTCTCCTCAATTCATCACAGGAGATGACTCAGGAAGTTGAGCATGGAATGGTGACAGCCAGGGAAGCGCAAGACTGGATGGCAGGTGAAGGCATGGAAGCTGCCTTGTTCATGGAGAGGTTGGCGCTTGCTTATGGACGAACCTCTTCGTTTCTTTCTAGGTTGATGGATATGGCAGAGACATGGGATGGTATCCCGGATATGCAAGAAAGGCTTATTCCGAGCCTTAGGATTTTGAAGAGCACTCCGAGGGAGGAGTTAGTTGATAAAAGGGTGATCGCTGCAGGGGCAGCATATGATTTTCATCACTGGTTTTGGGCAGTGACAATAAGAGAAGAAGTATTGGAGAAGGCGAGAATTGATGGGCTTGGAATTGAAGAGCGGGTCAAAGGAATTCAGGAGAAAATTTGCACGATAGCTTCAGACATGTTCGACCGTGAAGTCATCCGGGAGAACGACATGCAGTTAGAGAGACTGAAGAGCAAAGTTCAAGAAACTTTCTTCCCGACCGCTGGACCATTTTCGAAGCAGGACTTTGCGAGAGTGGCAAGACTCTCATCCATTCGGAAAGATTTTGAGAAGCAGGAGACAGATTGGGAAGGTACCTTTGCCAGATGCGCCGAGAAGTTGGACGGACTAGAATTCCGGATCAGCATGTTACCTCCTGTCACGATGGACGAAGTCATTGCCGTAGTGTCCAGATTCGCCAAACACAATGCCACTCAAATGGATAAGGACGCCTCTCCTTGATTATAGCTGGAACTGCCACTTTTCTGATAGTTTTCTGATGGTTAACTCTTGTTATTTTGGGAAACCCTAATTAGGGTTTGGTTGTAACAATCTGGGCCGTTAATCTTGTTTAAATCTCGGCCGTCTATTTCATTTTTGGAGCTCTATATAAACTAGTGCTCTCTCATTTTCATTTTGTGTGGAGACCTGTTATGTATATTGTCGCATTGAGACTATTTTGAATGATAAAAGCTCTTGAGCATGATTTGCCTTGAATCACTTCTTATTGTTGAATAGTAAGCGAGGTTGCATATTATCTTCCACCATAGATTAGAATTAAAGTTAGCTTAAATAGAATTTGCTTTGAAAAGTTGTTAATTGAATGAAAGATTGATCGTATCGACTCATTGGTGAAGTGTAGCTCATACTTTCTTCGGATGAATGATTTTCATCCGATGCGTAAAGTTAGCCTGAGCTCCTAAGTGTGGAAGCCTAACTTCAACCTTATCCAAGGTTTGAATATCATTCTCACAACCCCTTTGAAGATTGCACCCATTTTTGCGTATGTTGTCCAACAGGAGGCGAAACAAAATGTGGTTTATTTCGCTTCACCAAGTCCTTACTGTCTCTTGATTTCTTAGGCTTAGACTAGATTCTCTGAACCCTATTCTTTTTGCCATTTTTTGAGATCCACAATTGAAAGTCCTAATTGAGAACCTACAAAGATAAATTTCCTAAGTCCCTAGCTTGTGCAGACTTTCTACGTAAGTCCCCTTGTTCATTACCAGCAAATCACAACGACCACTGAACTTATCCACACGTCGAGACCCGACTAAAGAAACCTTGGAATCGCCTATGCGGTGGTTTTTCAAGAGAGGATAGAGTGTCTTTGGACATTTTTATTCTGAATGTTTGGTGTATGATAAAACACACATCAACACGAAGGAGATGACTACAAATGGCCTAAGGAGTAGATTGGAGCCCTTCTTCTCAAACGTGAGATCATTCACCCAGGTGGATTTTGAGAATATTTCAACCTTCTCCAACATTATACAGAGTACTCATAAGGCCTTAGAAGCTTGGAGGAAATCTTGTACTCGGATTGGGCAGACAGTCACGGTGCTTGAATTTCAGCTCAACCATATTCCACCTATTTCTTTTCAGGAGGTTGAAGTGGTGTTAGCCAGATTCGTTGAATTCGTGGTCAAAGAGAAGAAGAATGGAAACGCCTTGTTGGATGATGACCTTCTAGAGGATGATGGTGGGCATTAATTACTCATTATGACTTCGGGAGAAAGTGGGAATCTTTTGCTCATTTATTACCCCCCCTCCACTTTCTAACAGTTTTTAGGGCAAAATCTTGACTAGGGCTTATGTGGCCCAATCTGAGCCCTTCATTGTAATTGAATCTGAGCCATCCATTGGAATTGGCCATCTATAAAAGGGGCATCCCCCCTCATTTGTATCATATAGGAAGATAGAGAGACAGCTAGGAGTTGGTAGACATAGAGAGATAGAAAGCATAGATTGATAGCATAGCATAGATTGAAGAGGAAGGAAAGTTTTCAAATTGAATGCTTTGTAAGAGATTGTTGTGAACAGTCCTATAATAAAAAGAGTTATCATTGCTTGTGGTTTCATCTTTTATTGTGGGTAGCTAGCAAGATTTCTTTGTCCTTCCAATTCACATAGAATCTTAAAGTAGAGCTTAGAATAAAATAGATTTCATTTCATGCGCGTAGATAGTTGTGGAATGTGGTGGTTGAATTAAGCAAGCTTCATTAATCCATACCACTAGTGGGCTCATTGATGGTGAGTTCGCCTTGCGTGGTCAACTAGAATAGTTTGGACTTAACTTCGATTATGATTTATATGTTGGTATGCGTTGTTGTGATGGTATCTTCATGTTGAATCATGATCTAAATACCTTCAGTTACTCCTTTGAAGATTGCACTGGTTCTGTAGAAGCTGTCCAAGGTGAGGCAAAGCAGAGCTTGGTTGAAGTTTGTGCAATTTGATCTCCACGTCCCGCGCTCAGAGTAGATCATAGCATTTCTAATCCCTGCAGCCATTCAAATTCTGCACTTTCTGGTTAGTTTAGGAAATCTAAGCTTTATTGACAAATCTTTCGTATCTTGAAAATCCCTTTCTCTTGGAGTGAACAATTGCGTAAGTCCCCTTGAAATACTAGCAAATCACATCAAGCCAACTGAGTCTACATCCACTGCATAAAGGAACCTTGGAGTTGAATGCGTGATCTTTCGCAATCTTAGCATGCAGGAGATTTTGATCAAGAGAGGATAGAGGGACCGTTGGGAACTTTATTCTGTGTTGGTGTGGTCATAAAACACCCGTCAACATAAGGGTTGTTGTATTTCATCATCAAATCAAGTAATTTAGAAAAATGCAATGCAACATTGCTAACATTTATTGCTTCTTGCTCCCTTCCATGGCTTTAAGCTCAACTTCAGGGGATTGCAATAAATCAGGCTGCTAAAATATCCAAGTGTAATTACCATTCTTCTTTAAACAACAAATTGAATGTCTAGAAACAAAGAACTAAGGGAATGCAAACATTTCAACAAACAATCCACGCAAAGGTTGCTAAGTACATATATACAGCAAATAAACTTAAAAGCAATAGGAAACACAAGCAATTGCTGATATACATAAGATGCTATATTATTTCAAATACATGTACAAAAACAAGAGTGGCATATCACATCTCCTGAATCCCATCTTTACAATTCTAACTCTTCATAATTATTATTAATTATTAACTCCTAATTAATTAATAAAAATCTTAACACAAATGACATATAAAATAATAATTAGGTATTTTGTTTAAAACAATAAAGCGTATTGCTGCCTACATTGGCACTCAGACCTTCTCAATAAATCTCCTTGTCATCCTCTACTGTTCTAAATTATTAATTTTCTAGAAACTGACCTTTATTTTAAGGTTTCAATTATTCTTGTGTTCATCCATCTTATTGTTCAAATAGTTTATAAAACATATTACAGTCTTCTATTTCAGCCTACACGATGATAGTTCTCTTACTTCCAATGGTGAGCATTTATATCAAAACGCATGGTGGTTAAGTTCTTGTTGAGAGCAGATTTCCACAATCATAATCAAAACTTTCAGCCCAAAATTAACAATTTCAGAACTAGGTGCAGATCTCTTCCACCCATAACAACAGATTTCTGTTATAACAATGGTATCAGAGTTTTTTGGATCGTAACAAAAGGTCATTTTCCGCAAAAAAAAATAATTCAAATCAAATCAAAAAATCATCTCAGCAAAAATAAATAATTCAAATCAAAACCATTAATATACAGTATTTTGGATAGTTCCTTCTCAATTTAATGGCTGCATTACCAGGTATGGCTCCCAGTCTGGATAAGGCCTGGGTACATGCAGGTTATGGCTCGGGACCCACAATCTGGGGTTGTACCCCAAACATACCCCACCTTGGCCCAGACCAAGGAAAAAACAAAAAATTAAACAACGTAAGCCATTTGACCAATGACCAAATGATGATTTGTATTCAGTTAACCTGTCCAGTTGCACATTCGGCAAATGAGTATTGCTGTATTTTGAACATATGTAAATTATTTTGATTTATCTTTAATTTTTGTTGAATTATCAATTACCAGCTGTATTTTGTATTTAATTTTGTATATTTTGTGTAATTATGGCTACTTTTTGTACTATTAATATTTAATATATTTTTTGTACATTAAACAACCTAAACCATTTGATCAATGACCAATATGATGATTTGTATTGAGTTAACCTGTCCGGTTGCACGTTTGACAAATGAGTATTGCTGTATTTTGAACATATGTAAATCATTTTGATTTATCTTTAACATTTTGTTGAGTTATCAATTATCAGCTGTGTTCTGTATATGGCTCCTTTTTATATTTTTAATATATTATATATTTTTTGTACAGCCACATCAAGACTTACCTAACCCAGGTAAAATAAATTGGTGAACTGCCATACACATACCCCAAACCCATACCCAAACCAGCAAAATTAACATTTATGCTATAATTTTGAGAAAACATTTGGTACAAAAGAAAACAGAGTACAGGCAGTACTGAAGAAGCCACTTTATTTATATCAACATGATACTCCTAACATAAGCAAGTAACACCACTGTCATAGTTGGCAATTACACACATCACTCCTGCAATAGTTAAACATGCCATCTCACACCAGTCAATTGCAAGGATATGCCCCTGCTCATTGCAGGAAATAAGGTTTACAATTTACCTGGTTCATCCAGTAATTAATTTGATTTTAATTGTATAAACTAACAACACAGTTTACCATATGCACACACATGCTCATTACTGCAGGTACAGTCATGTAATGTCCCATTTTTAGCCCTATGCTTTTCGGTGACCAATAGCTCATTTCCGAACTCCCGTGGGCTACTTGGAGGCAATTTTTAAGGTTTCCTAAATTCTTGGAGGTTTCTTGTCAGCCTTTTAGGGGCTGGTTGCATGAGTTTGCCATAAAGGTTTCTAGGTTTTTCTTGTCTATTTTTAGACTTAATATTTTTAGTAAGTTACGATGGCTACCCGAAATGTGCTCAATTTGAGTTGGAGTACCTTACTATTTTTAGCAATATGCTATTTTTATTAAGTGTTATTTCTGGCAGTGGGTTCTAGCAGCAGTTCAGCACTAGGTTACTATTTTTGGCAGTGTGGCAGTGCAGTGTTTGTCGTCTTGATATTTTGAGCAGTGGCTTCTCTAACATTCTTGGAGTTCGAAAATGAATGGTTTGCAACTTAAGCTAATGTTTTATTTTTGAGTTACTTTTTGGACCTGTTGATGAGTGTTTTATCATTCACCAAACATCAGAATAAAAATGTCCAAAGACACTCTATCCTCTCTTGAAAAACCACCGCATATGCTGAGATTGCAAGAAGATCATATGGCGATTCCAAGGTTTCTTTAGTCGGGTCTCGACGTGTGGATAAGCTCAATGGTTGTTGTGATAATGCTGGTAATAAACAAGGGGACTTAGGTAGAAAGTCTGCACAAGTTCGGGACTTAGGAAATTTATCTTTAAAAGTTCTCAATTAGGACTTTCAATTGTGGATCTCAAAAAAAATGGCAAAAGAATAGGGTTTAGGAAATCTAGTTTAAGCCTAAGAACTCAAGAGACAGTAAGGACTCGGTGAAGAGAAATAAACCACACTTTGTTTCGCCTCCTGCAGGACAACATACGCAAAATGGGTGCAATCTTCAAGGGGTTTGTGAGAATAATTTTCAAACCTCGAATGAGGTTGAAGTTAAGCTTCCACGTTTAAGAGCTCAGGCTAACTTTACAAATCGAATGCAAATCATCCATTCGAAAAAAGTATGAGCTACACTTCACCGTTGAATCAATACGATCAATCTCTCATTCAATTAACAACTTTTCAAAGCAAATTCTACTAATCTAACTTTAACTCTAATCTATGGCGGAAGATAATATGTAACCTCGCTTACTATTCAACAATAAGAAGTGATTCAAGGCAAATCATGCTCAAGAGCTTTTATCATTCAAAATAGTCTCAATGCGACAATATACATAATCTGTCTCCACACAAAATGAAAATGAGAGAGCACTAGTTTATATAGAGCCTCAAAAATGAAACGAAGGGCCGAGATTTAAAACAAGATTAACGGCCAAGATTATTACAACCAAACCCTAATTAGGGTTTCCCAAAATAACAAGAGTTAACCATCAGAAAACTATCAGAAAAGTGGCAGTTCCAGCTATAATCTAGGAGAGGCGTCCTTATCCATCTGAATAGCATTGTGCTTGGCGAATCTGGACACTACTGCAATGACCTCGTCCATCGTGACAGGAGGCAACATGCTGATCCGGAATTCAAGTCCGTCCAACTTCTCAGCACATCTAGCAAAAGTACCTTCCCAATCTGCCTCCTGCTTCTCAAAATCCTTCCGAATGGATGAGAGTCTTGCCACTCTCGCAAAGTCTTGTTTCAAGAAAGGTCCAGTGGTCGAGAAGAAAGCTTCTTGAACCTTATGCTTCAATCTCTCTAACTGCATGTCGTTCTCCCGGATGACTTCACGGTCGAACACATCTGTAGTTATCATGCAAATCTTCTCCTGGATTTTCCTGACCTGTTCTTCAATTCCAAGCCCATCGACTCTTGCCTTCTCCAAGACTTCTTCTCGTATCGTCACTGCCCAAAACCAGTGATGAAAATCATATGCTGCCCCTGCAGCAATCACTCTTTTATCAACTAACTCCTCTCTCGGAGTGCTCTTCAAAATTCTAAGGCTCGGAATAAGCCTTTCCTGCATATCCGGGATACCTTCCCATGCTCTGCCATATCCATCAACCTGGAAAGAAACGAAGAAGTTCGTCCATAGGCCAGTGCCAACTTCTCCATGAACAAGGCCGCTTCCGTGCCTTCACTTGCCATCCAGTCTTGTGCTTCCTTGGCCGTCACCATTCCATGCTCAACTTCCCTAGTCACCTCCTGTGATGAATTGAGGAGAGGAGGAACGGTCGCATTGCCCTGATCAAGTGGCTGGGTCAAATGCTGTATATATTCTTTGAGACGTTTGACCTCCTTTTTATACTCTTTCTTCTTGGTCACTTCCTTTTCCAGTCTCGCTTTAATGGTCGAGACGGAATTATCTAGCTCTTCTACTTCCTGACCTTTCGAGGTCGGACCAAGGTCAACAGTGGTTATAGCGTACTCCTGTGGAGTGATTTCGTCCTGTGGCTTGTCCACTGTAGGCACTGCAATGTGCACGGAACGGTTGCCTGTCTCGTTCCTTTGAATGGTGGAGAACTTCTTGGCGGGCTTCTTGACAGCAACTTGTTCTAATCTTGCCAAGAAATCGGCAGTATCATCCTCTTCTTCTTGTTGAGCCTCAGCAGGCACCTGGATTTTCATCCTTTCCAACAGCCAGTCTGGAATGGTCGACTGTTCAATGCCATCCTCTACTTGAACCTCGTCCTCGTTTGGAACATCCACTATCCCTCTGAGGGCGGAAATCATTCCTTCCTCCAAGTCATTATCTCGGACTTCCATGTCATTGTCTGAACCTAAAATTTCTGTGCCTGTTGGTGACGCAGGCTCTTCATCATCTAGTTGGACAGGTTCATCGTTTACTTCCTGAGCTGCAAGAGGTTCGAGCATTTCAACCAAGGAGTCGTCAATAGTAGCCACAAACTGGTCAATGTTCCTGGATGCTGCTGACCGAGAAGGTTCTCCTTTATGCCTCTTGGAAACAGGCTCTGCACTTGGCATTATTTCTTTTCTTTTCTCTCCAATCCCGACCAAGTCCTGATGGGATGCACCAGCATTAGAGGAATATGATTCTGATTCGCTCAACAGATCATATGTGAGCGTGATTCCTTTCTGTCTCAATTCCAAAACATGATAATCAACCCACCACTGAGAATATTTCGTTACTGGCCTCATTAGGGTGGCTAGGTCTGCGTGCTCTGGCTCTGACCATTTCACTGGAGGGAGAGGTCGGCTTTCCTCAAAGCGAGGCTGGACGTGGTTTCCATCATCTTGAAGCTGATCAGGCACTCGACAGAACTCAATTGTTCTCATGAAATCCAAGGACATCCTGGACCACATTTTCCGTCTGACCTCATATTCATCGCAGCATTTGCCCAATAATCTTCCAGTTCCATCCTGTGCTTATATTTTCTCCCTTCCACTGTCCGGATATTATGATGTGGGTCATAATTGACCCTGGACTTGTATGCCGTGAAAGGGTACCATTGGATCTCTAGTCTTGCACTTTCAGCCGCCTGTGCTGATGGACAGTACTCTAGCATGTTCCCAATGAAGAATGGGAATGTGACGGACGCCTTCTTGGTCGGCCTCTGAATATTCTGGTACTCTTCTAATTGTCTTAAAACCTCGAGCAATATCATCCGATTAGTCGGATAGATAGGCAATTTATAGGGATTTCCAGTAAATCCCTGGATCCTGATATATGTGAATTTAGGGAACTGGATGAACCAAGACCCATATTTGCTGATAAGACTTTTTGCTTCATGGCTCAGCCTTTGATGTACTCCTCCTTGAAGCTTTCTGGTGATATGCATTAAGAATGCATCATGCACCCTCCTGAAGTGAGTCTTCTCCTTCAATTGGAGCTGAGGATAGCAGTCGTAAGGCCTGAGCTCGTTCTCCCCGTTGCCAATTTTGCCTTTGCAGATCAATCCTGGATACTTGTATGATCTGGCCAACAGGTATATCACATATGAACTCATGTGAAAAGACTTGGTCTCTTCAAGGTTGATCAGTTGCTCATGGAGGTTGTCACTTATCATCCGTGACCAGTTGAACATTTTGACTCCAGAGGTGATCTCGTCGATGAAATAGTACATCCAGCTCTCAAAGAAGGCGCCCTGTGGGTTGCCAGCAATTCTGTTAAGCATCAGCACAATATCTCCGAAATCTTCCTTGAAATCCGTGCGGCGAGGTCTCTTAGGCAACTTCTTGATTGACGGCTTTGGCTTGTCCATCCAAACCTTGTTGACTGTTGTGGCGCACAAATCTGACTTGCTGTCATATAGCATTTTGGCTTCTTCTTTGGTCTTATAGACCGTTCTTGAATGCTCTGGAATGCCGAAGGTCTCCTGAATTGCAACTTCGTTCAAGTGTGCCAAGACTCTTCCGTCAGGGGCGATGATCTGTCTTTTCTGGGCATCATAATGGCGAGCACATTCTACCATTAACTCTGCACAATCCATTGCCGGAGGGAATCCAGCTGCTTGGAATATCCCGTTTCTGACCATTCGTCTGGCTATTGCTGTGGGAAGTCCCTTCTGACCGTATACTCTTCTCTTGAATTCGTCAAAATCCACATGTCCGAGGTCAGTATCCACGACATTCTTCCACTTTGAGATGACTTTGGTCTCTTTCTGGGCACCCTTGCTGGCAAACTTCATTTTCAGCTTCCTGGATAATCCGCTTGCCGTGTCCGTCAACCTGCAGTCATAAAAGTAACATTAATATAAAGACCTTTAAAATAATTTAAACCTCGTGCCATGGATTCGAAAATTGACTTTCAGCTGGTTAAATAATTAATTTGCTGCGAAAAAGCAAGCTGAAAGTGACTTGAATGGAATTGAAAATTTTGCCAGAGCTTCGTCAAGATGACAGTACATGAAAAGATAGCAAATTTGATTGACCAATCACCAAACCTCAGTGAAGGAACGTTAAATGCAAATCAGATTAAAAAATCTGATTTTTTTGAAAAGTGCGCCCCTCTTCAAGAAGAATTCAGCTTTGAATAATTCTCTTTTTCTTTTCCCGCGAAAAATTCCTCAGCATAACACTGCTTCTCTCTCTGGAAAATTCGACTTTGCTTATTGACGAATTAATTGCCTGACAATTTCGAGAAAGATTAAATTTCTCTTCAGCCGTGTGTGGAAAAATGAGTTGCTGAAACTCATTATAATGCTGAAGGATTGAATTTGATTTAGCAACTGCCATATTCTTTCTCGATCTCGATTTGTTTTCATTTATCCAAACAGGCAAGTTTCCTTTTATCTTCCGACAAGGATCAGTCTCGAACTTATCCGGACAAATCTTACTGATCTTCAAAAAATTCGATTTTTTTATTTAATGTTTATTTTTTTGATTTTTCAACTTTTTAAATAAAACATTAAATAATTTAATTAAATTCATGGTGAATTTAATTTTCTTCTTGTCGGATTTCATCTCCGCCTGGCGTGCTTTACTTTCGTCCGATTCGTGTCTGGCAATTTTGATTTTGTCCAAGGCATTTCAAATTTCCAAATAGTTGAAAATTAATTATTAAAATATTAAAAATATTTTAATTAAATCCAACCCGTTCGTCTTGGACCCATGGCTATCTCGATTTTCCTCCATTTTTTCTTGGCTGAGAGTTTATTTTCCAATTTCGTCCTTAATTTCGTCTAGCCAAACCAAATCTTAAGCCATTCCGTCGAAAATTTAATTGCCAGATCCCTATTTTTCTTTGCCGAGGCGAGATTTTAAGCTTATTTTGTTCTGCCAAAGTCAAATATTTCCTTGCTCAGTCGAATTTTTCTAGGCAAAATCCTTGTCTGAATGTCTTCGTTAGGCGAATTTCCTTGATGTCTGACATATTCTTCCTCCTTCTGGCCAAGGACGATCCTTCCTTTCTCCCTGCCTTGCGCATTTTTCTTGGGTCAAAGTTGACAATTTCTTCGCATTTTCTCCATACTTAGGCAAATTTTACCTCTTTTCCTCATCGTGTTAGGCACATTCCATTTTATTCTTTGCCATATCCTGATCATCTTTAGCACATGTCCTTTCAATCTTGGCATTTGTCTTCTCGAAAGTGTCACAATACTTGGCCAACGTCTTCATTTCTCATCTCTTAGCCTCTTCACTTAGGCAAGTATTTCGAACTTTTTCTTGGACTTGGCATTGACACTTAGCCAAAAATCTTATCGTCTTATCATCTTAGGCGGACCTCCTTGACATTTTGGACGGGCATCATGAACTTCTTTGGTACCTTGCTAACCTCCTCCAAGTATATGGCGGACTTTGTAAGTCTTTAGGATGAACATCTTGGACGTCCCTCTTTTCTAGGGCGGATTTCCTTAACACTTTAGCATTTGTTCTTATCACTTTATCCCTTTGGAAAGGATTTTCCACCTTTTAGGCTCTCATACTTAACCAAATTTCGAAATTCTCCTTAGCTGGGCGCCAACACTTAGCAAATATTTTGATTTTTCCTCACTTTCATGCCTAGGCGGACTTTCAATAGCTTTCAGCCAAGTCCCACCTTTCAAGGGCGGACTTCACAAGCACTTTGGACGAGTCTTCAAGCTTAAGGCAGACTTTGAAGGTCTTTAGCACATCAAGGGCGGACTTTATGACTCTTTTGGACGTCCCTCTTGGCAGATGGCGGACTTTGAGATCTCTTAGGACAAACCTCTTAGTGGATGGCGGACTTCCAAGGGGTCTAGGATGAAGATGGCGGACTTTGAAGGTCTCTGGCACTTCCTTCCTAGCATATGGCGGACTTCATGAGATGCAAGGATGTTGCCCCAAGGTGCATGGGCGGACTTCAAAGGAATCAAGGATGGTCTTGGGCGGACTTTGGAAGGTCCAAGGATATGCTTCTAGATGCATGGCGGACTTTAGATGATGCTTGGACAAGGATGGCGGACTTTGAAGAGTCCTAGGATGTCCCTCTTTGATGTAGGGATATGCCTCCCAGGTGCTGGGCGGACTTCAAGACTTCTTTGGATATCCTTCTTAGCTGCTGGGCGAGTTCCATGACCTTCCAGACCTTTCTTACACCTTCCTTTGTCATTCTTCCATGGCGAATTCTCCAGATTTGAACAGATTTCTCACAAACTTCACCATTTTAGAGCCGATTTTTATGATTTCAACCTCAGATCTGGTTGATTTTGAACTGGTTTTGACTGGTTTTTCCAGATTTTTGAACGTTTTCAGTCTGATTTTCATGCTTTTTACTTGTTTTTTCCAGATTTTTCAAAAAAATTCAATTTTCTTCATTTTGATTTTCTGAGAGTTCTATTGAGTTTTTCAAACTTCTGAGTGCGTTTTCAGAACTCGGGACCCTTCTAAAAATAGAAACTTTCCAAAAATAGAAACTTTCCAAAAATAGAAACTTTCTAAAAATAGAAAAAGCAACCCTAAAAAATAGGGAACCTCGTTTGGTCCCAAAATGTCAAATCAAAAAAGCAACTTTTCCTAAAAAATAGTAAGTCTCAGAATTGGCCGAATTTACAGTCGATCTTTGTCTCTTGGGCCTTCTAAGCGCTTCCATGACTTCTACGCACTGATTCAAGCATGAATTACTGACTTGGCTCGGGTAACTCTCGGCAAATTGACCTGAAACTCTTAACAAAGTGACCTCTCGTAACCGTTGCAAGGAGACAGAACCCTAAAAACTAGCAGGCAACTGGGGGTCCCCATCAGCGATGGGGCGATGTGTGAAAAGGTCACAACAGGACCCCACACCTAGGAAGCACATCTTTTGTTGTTTTTAAATGGGGGTCTTGGAGTTGGACGCCAAGTATTAAGGACTTATGCATTTTTACGTTAAATTTATGCTTTCTCAAGGTTGGACGCCAAAGTGAAGAGCTTCAGTGCTATTTCAATAAAATATTATATTTTCCTTAGGAGTGGCGTCCCTTTTGGAGGGAAACAGATTTCAAACTACTGGGTTGCTAAGCCTATTTATACTACTTCATTTGCTTTCATTTGGTATGTTGATTTATGATAACGAAATGCTATCAAAGTGAGGATTGAATCCCCTCAAGGGCATTGGAGACGAAAACCTTCAAAGTTGCTCTAGTTCGGAGTTGAGAGATACTCCCTAGCTGGACAATGGAGTAGCTTCACTGCAAGAGTCACCATTGGAGTTATTGGTGAAAGATTTCTAGTTTGTTCTCAGTTATGGAATGTTCTTATGCTTTCTTGCTATATGTTTTGGTGTGATAACGATTTTGCAGAGTTTGGAGGGGCTTTGAGAGTGATTTTCTGAAGTTCTATGCTGCTGGCCATACATTTTCTATGCCCTAGGCCGTACCATGTTGTGTTGCAGCTGAGGAGACATTGAAGACTTCATTCTAGGCATTGGACCAATCCATTCTATTGCCTTGGGACAATTTTCAGGATTTATGGTGATGAAATGAAATTTTAGAGGCTGGTCTCCCCTTTCCTAGGCCGTACATCTTGGCTGAAGATGATTTTTGACAAGAGACATTGCTGGTCTGACTTGTTTGTGGCGGCTCACTATCTAGACTTGGACGCTTAGGCTTGTTCTCTCCTTTGCAAGTGGTTTGGTGAGTTTCCATTGAGTATTGGAGGTGTTATGAGAGTTTGAAATTTGTTTATTGGAGTTTCAAACCTGTTGTCCGTGCATATCAGACCGCTGTTTCAGAATATCAGACCCATTGCAGCCACCTATTTGTCCTTTCATTGAGCTCCAATGGGGCTATCTCGAGGTATGCTTGTTCTATTTTGTGGGGGTGTTCACATACTGACTTTCTATCTTCTTGGGATGGTGTTTACTTCACATTTCTATCATTTGCCTCTGATAACAGCAGTATGTAATGATCTGATTTGATTATGTGCAGCTCATTGTAACACCATCGGCAGTATTGTTGGTGAATGCTCATGTATTAACTTCTGATACTTACCCCACTAAACAAGTGGTTGCTCCCACTAAAAAGTGGTTGAGTTTCTATATTTCCCTTCTTGTTGCACGCTGAAAAGTGCAAGTGGCTGGCTTTGCTGCCAAGTGTTTTACTTTCCCTATTGGCTGGCTTGCTGCCAATAGCTTTACTTGTTTACTTTCAAGCATTGGTATTACTACTCACCCCACTGAAGAAGTGGTAGCTTAGCCAAGTTCTTAATTGTAAACCAACTACCATATGCTCTCATCTTGCCCACACTAGGATCTGGGTGATCAAAAAGTGGAAGGTGTTTACTTTCAGTTAGCTTGTACTTTCCATGTAATGCAAGATCCCCTTTCCACCATATGCTCTCACCTTGCCCATACTGGGATCTAGGTGATCAAAATGTGAAGGGTTGCTTGCAATTGCTTATCTTTGCCTTTTGGGCTAATGCTAACAGGTGCAAGTTGTGAAGCTTTCCGAAAAAAAAGGGTGGGTTATTACAAGTCACCTTCAAAATGTTTTTGTTCTTTATCTTGAGGTAAGATTACCTCCTTAGCTATTTCTTCATACCAGCCATCAACATAAGATTTATCATAAGTTATTAACAAGAAATGAGTTTATAATTGAGTACAATGATATAGTATAGGCACCAAGCAAGCATATCAGGAGCAAGTTTCTTTTGAGGGATAACAAAAACTTACAAAAGGTGTCCTGCAATCTGAAGTGTCCAAATTTGACAGAATTGATCCTGCATGATTGGACATGCTCATCGCAAAAATCGATGTTTCTACCTGTGGCACAATACATTACAACCAATTAGTTTTTATAAGCAATCTTTTTGAAAAGACAAAACAAACATTTAAAGAGTTTAGTGCCAAGGCAAAGTATAACCTCTTCATGTGTTCCTCCACCATGATCTCCATTCAGGGTCTGGCCATGGTCTCCCATCACTATGAGCATTGTATTTTCATGCAAACCCCCAGGTTCTGAATGGTTCTTCAGAATTGATACAACTTTCTGCAAAAATTGAGCATTATTTCCCAGTAGGAGAGGAGAGAAACAAAATTCTGTATTTCCTATATGTGTGTGTGCTTACTTGCACATGCACGGCACAGGCGTGTGTGTGTGTGTGTGTATGTGTGTGTGTGAGAGAGAGAGAGAGAGAGAAAGAGAACGCATTCTCTCAAGAGTAAGGTAAAAAACAAAATCAGCATACTGATATTAAACAAGACAGAAATGCTCCAAATGGAAGAATCAACTTCGGATATGATCCTTGAAACTTACAAAAAATTCTACAACCTTAAACAAAGAAATCTCTGGTTATTTAAAGAAAAAATGACCTACAAAGCATCCATGCACATCACAAGCAAAACAAAATGGATCAAACATCACCAAAGGTAACTTAATCCAACTTGATAAGATCCCTACCTTTTATCATCATGCAGTCGAACTAGTGAAAGACCACTAACAAAGCCATGCAAAGTTCAATGATCAAGTTTTTTGGATCTACTACATCTCTTTTCATTCAACCCACAGAAACCAAAATTGTTTAAAAAGCATGCTGTATGGTCCTCCCAACCATAAGCTGGGAGTTTACTGGACATGGCTGCATGTTGCCCATCAATGCATTGGAGGACAGTCTAGCATTTAAATCTCTTTACTAGGCCTAGCCATGTTATTCCACTACAATATCTATTGTTTGTCTTTTCCCTTTTGTGACACTGTGTATCTAATATACATGACCAAATGGACAATATGGACAACCACAATATTTCCATCAACAGCAGGGAAGCCAACTATAGAATAAAGAATGGTATTATTTTTGGCAATGTTCAAAATTTTCTAGTACACAGTCCCTACCTTGAATCATCCAACAGACTCTCAGCTGATGTGCCACATGTTTTGCATACACTGTACACTAGCGGTGCCATGAAGCTCCGTCAGGAAATGGAGCAAGATGTAGCTTCTGACAGTGCATCAAATGACTATCTGATACAGCCTTCTTTACAAGTCAGTGAAGTAAAATAACACTCCTATCAAAACTGCATCAAGAATTAAAACATTCCAAAACAGTGAAAAATGCAGCCTGTAGGAATCCCATCACTGGCACAAAGCTCCACTTTCCAGCTTCCATATTTTTTGTCATAATCCAGTACCTTTGCCTGTTTGGTGGATTCAAATGTTGCTATGTATTTTCTAACGGGACTTCTAACCATCTGGGCTAGGAATCTTCTAAACACTTGAAGGAAGAGGAATTCAAATTCGAACAAGAATCATATTTTGGAGATACTTAGTTGGATTTAAATCTGGAGGCCATAGTTTTCATTAATAAACCTTTTTCAGGAAGCAGGGTCCCCCTAGAGAGCAGGGTTTTTCTTGTCTAAGAGATTAGTCAGGCACAAAATAAACCTTAGCGTCCTGTGTCCTCAGCATTTTTAGTACTAGGTATGCTCCCATGAACCTGCAGATTAAAGACTTTTCTTTGAGCATCCACATATTATGTCCTCATCTATAGAGAAATGAATCCTGGGTGGATTCTCCATTTAAAGGAAAAATCTATTCTCCTTAGTGGGAATGAAGGGTTGAGAATTGTTTTCTATCTATGATGGTGGACACACAGAACTGGTTAGGATCATTAGATATGACAGATTGAAGATCGGCGACTTTGAGCAGACCATGGCCTCCTCAGGAGATGCAGGATTGAACCCCACTCAGTCCTTGGCTGTAGGCAGAGACCTTGCCAGTTGAATCAGTTGGTAGGCACTTCTTGAGGAATGGCAGTAGTGCTAGGCTGCTGGCACATGATGTTAAAATGAAAATGATCAACTATGATCTGCCATTAAGTTTTGTTAGATTTATGAAGAAGAGTTGTATATATCCTAAGTTGCTGGTTCTGGTATGAGGTCAGATATGGGGTTTGGGTACGCTAGTATGGAAAAAAAATCTTGGATACGGTACAGCTTGGTTATGGCTGTATTTTATATATACATATATATTATATGCAAAAAAATTAAAATATACATAATTGAAAATACATTTGATATATCATATAATAATAATGTCATTTGAATCTTTAATAGTATGATACTTTATCATTGATCAATGATAGTGATAAAAACAATATTAATTGGCAATTGATAGTTCAAAATTTCAATACTATGTCATATATCATATATGTCCAAGATTCCAAAGTCAAGATTCAAATGAAAATCATTAAAATTATAAAATCTGAAAATAATACAATCAAAATCCATCAAAAGCACTAGATTGAGGTCATTGCTTGGTTCCACATCACAAGCAAAACAATGAATGATTTTTTTGTGAAATATGCTTGTTTTTATGAAATATCTCTTAGTATGGGTGTTTTTTAGTGTTTTAAGCACTTTTTAAGGTTCTTTTAGTTTTAATTTTTTAAAAATGCTTTAACTTTAGGTTTTGACTTTTTTTTTATCATCGCTGTTGCCTAGGGCTAGGAGCCGCAAAGGTATAGCCTTGCCACTCCCGTCACCAGACTGTTACCCAGACTAGTTCAGTACGAGACTAGGACCCAAGGGGCGTACCTTGCAAATTAGTATATATGCATATTACATAAATATACATATCATACTATGACAATATCATAGTAGCAAAATCCTAGAAAGAATTGTAATAAATTACGTGTACTCCTTACTTGGACTAGTTGACAATTTGATGTGAATCGGCTCTTACAGATTTAGACACAAATCCTAAGATACAAATAAAAGGCACAAAAGACTCATTTTTTTCATTCCATGTCTCATTTTTATAGCGATTTTCCAAGAGTAGATTCAGAGTTCAACAAAGTAGCATTACTCGAGACCAAATTGACTCACGTTGGATCAAATTCGGTCCAATAGGGAACACTTCTTCTGCAATAGCTTAGCTAATATCCTTCATTTTTATTCAAGGCACTAAGGGCTTTTTCCCTCTTTTGAGTTATTAATTTGTTTTAAACCCTAATGGTGACGATTTTCAAAGTCAAACTGTAAATATTCAGGTTATTTTTTAATATTTAACTCTATGACCTCACCATTAAGGTTTTTAAGTTAAACGCCAAAGATTGGGCACCAAGGTTTTCCACCTTTACCTTTTAAGTTTTAACCATTTAAAATTTTAACTTAAACAAAAACCTTGAAGTTAGACCCTAACCCTAAAATATTTTTAGCTTAGAGTGTGGTTAGGGTTTTTGTTTTAAACTTCCACTAACCCTGAAGGCTCGCCCTAAACTAATTTTTTGGTTTTGGGTTAGTGTTAAGAATTTCCTTCCATGTTCCATGGTGTATTTAGGATGTGGAAGGCAAGGGACGGCAAGATGGTAGTCCAAGAGGCCATTTATTGTGGACAATAGTGATTTATGTGCTTGTGTATCCTTTCTCAAATATTACATTTCATAAAATCTAAAATATCAAGATACAAAAAATACATAGCATGTTTATAGCAAATAATTAACAAAAGGAAAGAATGTATACTTAGTAACCATAATGGCCCCTAGCTTTAACACAAGAAACAGAAGCACTAAGCATATGATTTTCCCAATATATTACTCTGTAGAACCAAACAACTAAAGGATACTACCCAACAATCCAAATTGTTCTCTTGATGAACATAGGATCACCATGTTTCCACGTTTAGAACATAATGAGACTAGTAAGCGTGTGTCAACAAATGATGCCAACTACTAAAGTAATGTTTTATATTGTATTGGTCAATTAGCTTTTAGGATAGACTTTAAGAATCTTCTTTAATAAAGTCATGTTGACTTTAGATATTTTTCCTGTGAGTTGTCATCCTTATCCTTTGTGGATAAGATATTTGTCATCCTTATCCTCTACGGATAAGATTTACCTTTTTGCTTTATGAGTTATCAATCTTATCCTATGAGTTGTCATCCTTATCCTTTGTGGATAAGATATTTGTAATCCTATATAAGGATGTTTTTGCTCCTTATTTCATTATAGACTTTTATGCAATCCCGGTTAACTTTTTGTGTTGTTTTTGTAATATGGTATCAAAGCTTGGGTTTTGTAAATTCTCGAGATTGGTGAATGTGCAAATTTTACGAATTGTGGCAATGACGAAGTGTACGCAAGACATAGAAGAATGTGCCAAAGGAAGTTGTACAAATTTGTACAAAGGTTTTTGATGATTTTTTTCAATAAATTTGTGGGTCTATTTTTTGTAATTTTTTGGTAGATTTTCATTACAAAATTCATTGGTTTTTAACAGTTAAAAAGCACACAAGGTTTTCAATGGTGGGTGGAAGGGCGGGCGCCCCTCCAAGCTGGCAGAGGGAGGTGGCATTTGACGCCACGGTGGAAGTGTCGTTGGGGCAAGGTTGGAGTTGGCATTAATTATGGCAGAGGTTGGTTGATATTTGTCTTATCGCCCGGTGTACAAAAGGAACCGGAGGACAGCTACGACCCCCATTCCCACGCATTGCATTGAGTGTATATCATGGCGAGGACATCTTGCACGCTGCCTTGAGTACCATTTGCGTAGGGTGGCGGCGGCTTGGTTATCGGTGTTTTGTTTATGGATGGTTTGTCTATTTTTTTGGCTAAGTTTTTTACAGGAGTGAAGCGGAGTTTGTGAGTGGCCTCTGTCATTCCTTCCGAGAGCAGTCTGTGCAAGGTCGACGATGGTGAAGAGTTTGAAATTTGTAATAGAGGTTTCAGTGGAGGGCCTAGCAAGATTTGGTGCAGACACTTTGATCTCGCTGTGGTCGAAGGCGAGGCAAGCCTCCTTCAGGGAGATTACCGACCAAAGATTGAAGCGCATTCTTCTCAAGCATGATCCTTTGGTCGTCGCGACTGTGAAGATGGTCCTAGGTTCTGGACATTTGGAGAGTAAGGAGTACGAGAGGGATAACCTGCATGTCTCTTCTCGTTTCCTGGCTTCTCTCCTAGATAACAAGGTTCCTAAGGCGGAAGCAAAGGGGTTGTTGATTAAAATGTTTAGGGAAAATCTGGTGGAAGGTGTGGATGAAATTCTGAGTGTGGTGATTGAAGGCAAGGGCTGCCCAAGGCTCTGCGATGTGGAGCAGGTCCGCTTGGAGGAAACAGTAAAGATTTTTCCTTTCCTTCTGGATTTGCGAGGGCCGGGCCTTATGAGGCACCGGATGATTGTGGTGGTGGCCGTAGAGTTTCTCAAGAAATTTTTTGAGTTGGTGGAGGTCAATGGTGAGGTCGATGGTGTTGAATGGCTAAAGGAATTCGAGGAATTTGCAAATTTAAATGGCTTTCTGTAAGTCAGGTGGTGGTTTATGGTTTTTTTTTGGCTTTTGGGGTTGTTAGTTTTTTGTTATTCTTGATGGCGCTCTGTATATAGCCATTTAAATGGCATTTTGCTGGCTCTGGCCGAAGCTCCTGTGGTCATGCTCAGGTGGTATGTAGGTAGCCTGGCTTATAGTGGGTGAATTCATAGGTCGGGTGGATCTCTGGTTTTTTGGTGATGAAAATTCCTGCTATGCAAACGTTTGTAGCTTTAATATTTTAATTAATAAAATACTCATCTTGCGTATCAAAAAAAATCACACAGGGTTTTCAGGCCTGTTTTTTGACCTTTTTTTTAGAAAATCGTAATTGTGGCTGTGGAATTTTTGCAATTTTTTCTAGAATTTCTACAGATTTTTTTTCCAAAATTTTGCAGAATTTTTCCTGAATTTTTTCGCAGATTTTTGAAATTTTTGCAAACTTTTTGAATTTTTCCAAATTTTTCGAGAACTTTTTGAGTTTTTTTATAAAATCATGGGTTTTTTACTTTGTTTTTTGGGTTTTGCAATTTTTTCCCCAAAAATTTCAGTGGTTTTTCTAACAGCAGCAAGCTTCTTTGTTTTCTGTGATTTTGAATTGCTGGAGGGATGGCTTCATTGCCCAACATCATGTTGGAAGGCAACCAAAGGTTCACTGGCAAAATTATAACACTTGGAAATAGAGGATGATCACGATCTTCAAGTACAAATGCCTTGATCAAATCGTCCTCGGTACATAAACTCATCCAACAGTTGCGGGTAAAAACCAGGACAAGTTTGATGTGTGTAATCATGAAGCTGTCATGCTCATTAAATTATCAATAATAGATGCAATGCTTTGAAATGCCAAATCAGAGATATGTTAGATCTCTTTTATATCAAAAAATCCAAAAGAAGTAAAAAAGATCAAGAAATGGAAGGTCCAAAAGGAGATTTCTCAATGGATGGGCATCCATTCCATATTGCTCAGATCCAAGAAAAATTGAGTGCACAGCTATACCCCAGGAATTTGTCCAAGTTTGCTTTGCCAGGAAGATGCCAGATTCATGAAACGACCAAACATGATGAAATGAATTGCTTGACATTCTTGTCAAGGATAGAGCTTGTTCTCCAAGGAAAAATCTTCTTTTGGGATGTTCCCAAGCCAGGAGTGTTGGATGTGGAACCGGATGATTATAGCATCCCGGAAGTTAGGTATAAGGCCTTCACGAGGTACATACTTAGAATCGAAAATCAGATAAAACTGGGTAATGTTCAATTGAATGGTGTTATGCTCCCTCGTTGGTGTCGGATTCACAATGCACCTCATCCAGAGTTCACTTGCACATCATGTGAAGAGGCTATCCACCATGCCAGATGTCACCTCGGATTACCAGAGTTACCATATGGATGCTTCAAGGAGAAAGGGTGGATTGAATATGTCACTCGAACATTTTTAGCACCAAATGAAGAAGATACCACAATGTCATCTGATAGCATGGAGAATAAGTCACAGCAGGATAATGTGATCGAGCGTAGGGATCAAGTGGGTGAAGATATTCCAAGTATCATAATGCCAGAGGAGGTCGTTGGAGTAAAGATCAAAGAAGCAATGGAATACATTCAAGCAAGAGGAACCACCCAAGGCAACTGTCAGCATACTAAGGTGAATGAATATATAAGATTGCAAGTTATTAAAGATCCTCAGGAACCAGAAATGGAGGACTTAGCTCAAAGTGGAAATGGCGTGAGAAATTTCCAACGTTCATTCATCCGAGGAGGAGAACATGAAGGGGGAAGTGATTCCAGTGCACTCCAAGAAGGAATGGTCCTCGATGAAGAAGTTCAATCATGCAAGATGGAAGAGATGATAAGCAGCTTGAGGCAAGATGATACGTTTGACGATCAATGGGCTACCAGGATGGAAGCAGAATACGAAATACATTTCGCGTCGGCGCTTGATCCATTATTCACAGTCATGGAGGAATTGCTTGATGAAATTGAAACAAATGGAAGGCTACTTGATAAACAAGCAACTGTGACAAAGATGGAGAATGAAGAACAATTCAGGTTGGGGCTCGATCCATTGCTAGGAATTCAAAAGAAGTCAGTGCATGAAACATTCCAGATTCCCAAATTCCATTTTGAATCCAATTCCCACCACACTCCGCCCAACTTGGAACATGATGTTGATCTCCATGATTCAGACGCAAGTGGTATGGTTCACTATCAACTTCGACCTCCTGATGAAGCGATTGATCACGAGCAAGAATTCATGTCTACAAATGAAGACCACCAGGTTGTATCTTTCCCTACTGTTGACTACAAGGAATACCATTTTGATTATGGAGATTCAGGAAAGATAACTTGTTTATGGATTAATCATGGTCCAAGTGAGTTGCCCCAATTACTAATCTTTCCTGAAGTTTTGCTTGAGTTTCAGATTTGTCCATTGAAAGAATATTTTTCTGAGTTTAAAGATAAGTTTGCAAAACTTCGCACTGTGACCGCTGCTTTGTTGTTATTGCACATCCTGAAAAATCATGCTAGGAGTTGTATATACTTAGGCCTTTTGACTGTTTCTTGCTTAAAAATTTTGTTTTTGTTTAGGAGTAGGTTTTCTTTCCCAGTTTGCTTTAGATTAGTTGCTTTGCTTTCTTAGTTTAGTTTGCTTGCCCATTTTGTTTTGCTTTCAATAAAGGGGCTCCTGTTTGTGAAGGGCGTTGTATCTTAAGAACTCTAGCATCTGTGCTAAATTATGTTCGGTCCATTTCCTGGATAAATATTTGTGGATGATCTTTGAATCCTAGATTAATCGTTCCTAAAGTATCTTAAGGTTGAGGTTAGTACTTGACTAGAAAGGAAGTCATCTATTGTGTCTTGACACCAAGTCTTACAGTTATCACATCTTACACACTTAAAGAATTCTCTGAGTCATTATGGTCTCCTAGGTGAAGTTGTTGGCTAGAAAGTAATCAAAAGTCTTGCTTCAGCGCCACTATAATGCTCAAGCCCAGGTGAGCTTCACTGCTTACAGGCCAAAGTGTGGAAATATATGAAAAGAAAAGAATATAAAAATGAATCAAAAGAAAAGAATGAAAAATCAAGAGCACTTGGCTTTTGGGTGTGCGGACATCTCTACAGGTGTACTAAAGAATCAAAACACACGAAAAAGAAATAAATCGTCGGAAGTAGAGCAATCTCCGTGAGATTATAGCAGATAACCTCGCCGGGGCTATGGACGCTCGCTGGCAGCGAGGCTCTATCCAAGGATGCTTTTGGAGCTAAGATAAAAAAATTACACCGGAAAGCCATGATGGAACCAAAGAGTCATATTGGTCTTAAGAGACGGGAATAAGCACATTTGCACACACTTGTAAATGCAGGATGAAAGGTCTTGATACAGTTTAGGATTTCTCTTCCCTTTTGAGTACTCTTCTTAGTCAAGGGGTAAGTTAGTGGGAAATTAATCTGAGATTCCGGGTTTGAAGTAAATTCTATCTTTGAAATGTTCAAGAACATTTATTCAGGTTGGTGCTAGATGTTGTGACCATTTCACACATCGCCCCATTGCAAATGGGGACCCCCTGTTTTCGCTTTTTGCCTCAGTGTTGCAACTGCTTATCACTTGTCTTTTTACAATGAGGTCATCATTTTGAGGGTTCCAAGTCAGTCTTTTTGCAAGTTACCCGAGCCAAGTCAGTAATCCATGCTTGAATCAGTGCGTAGACGTCATGGAAGCACTCAGAAAGCCCAGGAAACGAAGATCGCCTGTGAATTCGGCCAATTCTGAGACTTCCTACCTTTTAGGAAATCTTGTTTTTTTTTGCTTTTTCATTTTTGGCATTTTTGGACCAAACAGGGTTCCCTATTTTTTAGGGTTTTGCTTTTTCTATTTTTAGAAAGTTTCTATATTTGGAAGGTCTCGAATTACAAAAATCCACTCAAAAGTTCAAAAAAATAAAAAAATCACTCAGAAAATCAAAGAGAAAATTGAAAAATCTGGAAAAACAAGCAAAAAGCATAAAAAATCAGTAAAAAGCATGAGAAAATCAGACTGAAAAGTATCAGATTCTTGAAAAATCAGTCCAAAATCAATCAGATCTGAGCAAAAATCACTGAAAATCAACTCAAAAAGAGTAAAATTCATGAAAATCTGGTTAAGTCTGAAGAATTCGCCATAAGGAGGATGGTCCTTGAAATGTGGGACGGAAGGAAGGAAGGAATGTATGGAAGTCTTCAAAGTCCGCCCAGCACTAAGGAGAGGATGGCAAAGACTAAGGGAAGTCCGCCCAGCACTCAAGAAGGAATGTCCAAGACTATGAGGAAGTCCGCCAGCCATGAGAGAGAAGTGCCAAGACTATCCAAAGTCCGCCTTGACTTTGGCAAGGCATGCTCAAAGTCCGCCAGCCTTGAGGAAGCATGTCCAAAGACCCTTTGAAGTCCACCTTGACTTGGCAGATAGGTTGGAAAGTCCGCCTAGGCACATGGGAGATAAAAAAAATCAAAAATTTCACTAAGTATTGGTGCCTAGTAAGGAAAATTTCGAAAATTTGCCTAAGTGTAAGAGCCTAAAAAGGTGGAGAATCGAAATTTTGGAAGTATAGTGACATTTCCAAGAGATAAAGAAAGTACTAAAAGGTTTGGAAGTCCGCCATGTTCAAAGAGATGATGCCAAGACCATAGAAAGTCCGCCCTCACCTTGCCCAAGTGCTTGGAAAGTCCGCCATGGTCTATGAAGGGAGAAAATTACAATTTTTGCTAAGTGTTTGGTGCCTAGCCAAGAGAAATTCGAAAATTTGCTTAAGTATAGAGGCCAAAGGATGAAAAGTTGAGATTTTTGGCTAAGTGTTATGGCATTTTCAAGAGGTTAAGTGCTAAGTTTGAAAGGACAAGTGCTAAAGAAATTAGGCTATGGCCAAGAATAAAATGAAGTGTGCCTAGCACAAAGGTGAAAGAGAAATTTAAATTTCGCCTGAAGTCTTGGATGTCTAGAGGAAAAAGATGCGCAAATCAAAGAGAGGAAAAGCTCGCCCTTGGCCAGAAGAGATAAGAATTTTTCAACCGTCAAGGAATTTTGCCTAAGGAAGACATCCAGACCAAGACTTTGCCTAAATTAAATTCGCCCGAGCAAGAAAAAAATTGACTTTGGCAGAAGAAAATGTGCTCAGTGCATTTTAAAATTCGCCATGGCAGAAGAAAATAGGGATCTGGCATAACATTTATCGACGAAATGGCTAAAATTTTGGCTTGGCTAGACGAAATGTGGAATAAAATTGAAAAATGAACTTTTGGCCAAAGAAAATGAAGAGGAGATTGGATAAAAAATAAATGACAAAAGTCTTGAAAGTTTGCCTTGATAAAATAAATAAAACAAGTCTCAAAGAGTTCAACTTCTAGAGAGAGAGTATGGCAAATCAGTGAGAATTCCAACTTCGGGAGATTAAAATGGAGAATTAAATATGAAATATGCCCGTGCCAAGATGAAAATTGCAAAGAGAGTATGGAATTCGCTTTGAAATGATAAATTCGACACAAAATTCACCGTGACTTCAGGAGAGAGAGTTAAAAATTTAACTTCGGAGCTAGAATTCAGGAGAGAGAAAATCTGAATTTGTTTATTTTATTTCTTGCAGGTGGATGACGACACGAGGCGAATCTTCAAAGAAGAAGCAATGGCGTGGAATGGTGGCAAATCTGCTTCAAGCCAAATGGAGTGAAGGAAAAAGGATGGGACAAGCATGAGAAAGTCCAACCTTGCCTAAGCATAGCATGTCCAAACCTTTGTAAGGCATGTTCAAGACAAAATAAAGTCTGACCTAGATAAGAAAATGTCTTGAGCATCATGAAGTCCGACTTTGATTGAAGAAAAACGTCCATGCTCATGTGAAGTCCGCCCAAGGAGAGGATGAGAAAATTAGCTAAAACTCAAAAAATTGGCTAAGTGTTGATACTTTGGGGAGAAGAATTCACTAAGTGTTGGACGGAAAACAGGAAGGATGAAGAGGAAAATAAAGAGGAAGTGAATAAAATCCTTGTCCAAGGATGGAATTTGTCCTACATAGCACAAGCCAAATTCAAAATTGAAGAAAAATCCATAGGCAAAGTTCATCCAAAACCTTGGCTAAATGTTGAATAGTCCATGTGAAGGTGGTACAAAATGAACTTGAATAGCCAAAACTTGGCTAAGTATGGGAAATACTTCACAGAGAAAATTCCAATTTCCTCTATCATGGCGAAAGCACAGGGGCATTCTTCTCCAAATTCAAGACACTTGAATGGATATCCAGACATCTTGGAAGGATTTCATCTACAATCCCAGACCTATTGAAGCAATCCGGACAACTTCTTGAGGGATTTCATCTCCTGAAGAATTAAAAACAAACTGTCCGAATCAGATGGTGACAAGAAGAGTGTTCCAAACAGATCTCCGTACTTAGAAAATTTCTCGACACAAATTGGAGAATTCAGAGAGGAAATCTAAAGGAATAACATCAACCCAGTTTGAGCAAGAGGAATTTCAAAGCAACCAACTTCAAGTCCAGACACCTGCTCCAAGGGGAGACTTGCAGACCTCAAAGATTCCAATATAGGCAAGAAGAAGAAATCAAAGTCTCAAAAGGAGCTCCAAGATCTAAGCTAGGAAGGAACAAGCGCAAAGGATAGAGTCATCAGCAAGGAAAATATTCTAAGGCAAGAGCATGGAAGAAAAACGAAGCAACCAAGGAAGACATCCAGCACGCTGAGGTGGTGCCTCGTCATCTTCCAACCAATCAAATTGTTCCAAATCAACATGCAACAACATTCTTTTTTATTGTTGATTTATATTTAGCAAAAGGTACAAGTGTCCTCAAATGAAATTTTCTCATTGGTCGAAAGTGACAAACCCTAATTAGGGTTTTATTTTGTAATTTCGTTCATTGATTTGAAATCAATCTTGGCCATTGAATTGTAATTGGGGAGCCTATAAATTTAGCTCGCCCCCTCATTTGTAATGTGTGGAGACAGAGTATGAGATTGTTGCATTGAGACTATTTCGAATAATAAAAGCTCTCATGCATGATTTGCTTTGAACAACTTTTATTGTCAAATAGTAAGCGAGGTTGCATATCTTCTTCCGCCATAGATTAAAGTTAGAAATAGATTACGTAGAATTTGCTTTTGAAAGTTGGTTAAGTGAATGAGAGATTGATCGTATTGATTCAATGGTGAAGTGTTGCTCATACTTTCTTCGAATGGATGATTTGCATTCGATGCGTAAAGTTAGCCTGAGCTCTTAATTGTGGAAGCTTAACTTCAGCCTCATTCGAGGTTTGAAAATTATTATCACACCCCTTGAAGATTGCACCCATTTTGCGTACGTTGTCCAGCAGGAGGCGAAACAAAGTGTGGTTTATCCCCTTCACCGAATCCTTACTATCTCTTAAGTTCTTAGGCATAGAATAGACCTCCTAAACCCTTATCCTTTTTGCCATTTTTTTGAGATCCACATTGAAAGTCCTAAGTGAAGAAGCCTTTTAATGATAAATTCCCTAAGTCCTAAACTTGTGAAGATTTCCTTAACGTAAGTCCCCTTGTTTATTACCAGCAAATCACAACGGCCATTGAGCTTATCCACACGTCGAGACCCGACAAAAGAAACCTTGGAATCGCCATATGATCTTCTCGCAATCTTAGCATATGCGGTGGTTTTTCAAGAGAGGATAGAGTGTCTTTAGACATTTTATTCTGTGTGTTCGGTGGATGATAAAACGTACACCAACAAGACCATCATTTTCAGACCTCCTGAATGGCAGAGAATAACCTTAACCAGCAGACCCCAAAATCTAGAAATATAACTTAGACAGGGCTGCCACCCAGAATAGGGCGATCTGCTCTATAAATTCAGTTTTTTGCCAATAAATAAGTGTGAATACATGCCTAGAGTCGCCTAGAATAGGTGCATTCAAATAACTAATACCCAGATCGCCATCTCAAACCAATATGGAGTTATGCTCAGGAAACCAGATTCAGACCCTGTCATGAAATGCCCAGAAAACACAAGAAACCACCTCAAAATCACGCCCAAAACAAGCCAAAATGAAGCCAAGCTTCCACACACCAAACCCACTACCAAAGACCTCAAAAATACTCAAATATCTTCATGATTTTTTACTGCAACTAAAAACTATGAAACACCAAAGTGACCCCTGAGTGGAATCACACCCAACTGACTAGGGTGGATCTCTCACCACCGAAACCGGCTCCTGAATGAAGAGGGTCTTCTTCCTCAACACCAAACTATAGACCTCTAGAGAAAATCCAGCAGCATCCTATTTTGCAACCAACTTAGACATTGCCAAATGAAAGCCAAAACTCATATTTATAAAGTGAGGGAAGAATTAGGGCAACTTGCATTTGAATTTGAATATATTTCCCTCTCATTTCACTTTATGAAATGACATGAAATTACCCAAAGAAGGGCGTCCAATTTTTTGCCTCCAAAATTCCACTCTTGATTTTTAATTTAAAATTGACTTTAAGCCCAAACTAGGCATCCCACCTTATGAGGAATAACATTAGCCTTTAAAAATGATAAATAAACCTCTTTTCCAGGTATCCACTTGAAATACATGGCCCCTCTTTTAAAACAACGTTGTACAACTAGGCCAAGGGGTCTGCTTATAAGGAAACTATTTTGCCTTATTCAGCCTTCTAAAACAACGTTATGTTATCTCATTAGGCACCAAGGTACTTTTTGATGACCACCTACCCCCTCATTTAAGTTATAAAGTTATTTTATTAAAATAACTTAAGTGACTAATAAAAGGCAAATATTAAATAATCCAACCTTAGGCTCTCCAATGCCACCATAGAAATAACACTGCCGAAGACACCATGGGCCTAAGACCAGTTTCCCGAAATTGACTTACTATAAATAGCAACTACTAAAAATAGTAAGTGCTCACCAAATATCAAACTAGCATAAAACATTAAGCTCACCAAACAACATCCAAACACTATCCAAACAAGAAACCCTACACTACATTGCCACTAGGGCCAATTACTAAATATAGTACTTACTAATAATAGTGAGTCAAGACCAAACTAGCCCAAAGAAGGACATCGAAAATGGGGACATTACAAACAAACTCTTGCAACGGGACAAATGGAAGAAGCAGTTTGGTAGCAACAGTGATTCATCGAGCGTGGAACAGGCCTTTGCGGGCAAGGACAAGGGCAAAGGCAACTAGCCTCAAAAGAAAGATCAAGGAAATTCAAATAATACTTCGAAGAATTTGAAGACTATTGTGGTAAACTTGGTCACACAAAGAAGCACTGAAGAAAATGGCTCACTAATCACAAATCCAACCAGGGAGGGCCTCCACAAAAGGCTCATGTCGCAAAGCATTCATAGCAAAAGGAGTCAACCTTCTTTTCTTTCATGGCCAAACAACCAATAGATCAAGTCAAGTCTTTTGCATGGTACATTAATTCTAGAGCGTCTCGGCATTTTACACAAAAGAAGGATTGGTTCACTTAGTATACAGCTTGCTCAAATTCAGTGATCTTTGATGGTGGTGAGGAATATACAATTGTTGGCAGAGGCAATGTTCAACTATCCTCCGGAGGGAAAAATCTTATTTCCTCAATGTATACTATGTTCCAAGAATGGAGCTCAATTTTGTCTTAGTGAGTCAGATTATGCACCATTGTCCCAAGTTGGACGTCATTTTTAGGGCACACAAGTGCCATATTGTTGTCAAGTGCCATATGGTTTGTATCGGCTTATTGATATTGGAGAGGTTTAGAAGCGTGCATTGGCAACCAAGAGTTCATTTGCTATCAGTACTCTTTGGCATCAGCATTATGGGAATCTCAACCTTTCTTATCTCTCTTAGTTGGCTCGCAAGAATATGGTAGAAGGTTTACCTGAAATCCAACAGCAAATTTCAAGGCTTTGCGGAGCTTGCCAAGTAGGGAAGCAACACAGAACTTCATTTCCAGATGGACAAGGCTTGTAGAGCATCAAGAGTTCTACAACTGGATAATGCAGATGTATGTGGACCTATGAATACGGCATCAATCACTGGTGCTAGGTATTTTCTTTTGTTTATAGATGATTTTAGTAGGAAAATGTGGGTGTTTTTCTTAAAAGCAAGAGCAAATGTATTTAAGGAATTCCAAAAGTTCAAAGCATTACTAGAAAAAGAGTCTGGTTGTTCAATAATCACTCTTAGGTCTGATAATGGAGGTGAATTTTGTTCAAATGAATTCACAAACTTTTTTGCTAAACACGATATCAAACATTGATTCACCACACCCTATACTCCACAACAAAATGGAGTAGTTGAGAGAAGGAACCATACTATTACAGAGATGGCCCGATGTATGTTGGAAAACATGAGTGTTCCCAAGAAGTTTTGGGCAGAGGCAGTTTACACTGCAATTATCTTCTCAATATGTCTCTGACACAAGCAGTCCCTAGAGGAAGCATGGTTTGGGAGGAAACCAAAAGTGAGTCATCTTACAGTTTTTGGTTCTACTACATATGTTTGGATTCCAGACGTAAAGAGAACCAAACTAGACTCCAAGAGTCAAAAGTTAATGCTTACAGGGTACAGTGAAAATCATAAAGCCTACAAGTTGATTGATGTGGACACTGATCACTTGACATTCAGCAGGATGTGGTGATTGATGAAGAATTTGGGCCTTTTCAACTCTCTTCTAACATCAAGAGTATTGAAGATCAGCCTTTGAAGGTTAAACATTTAGGTGTCCAACTTCCATTAGCTACACCTAAAGGGGGGGACTCTGATGATTCTAAACATGTGGAATCTCCCAAGCAAGTACCAAAACCAAATGATTTTCTTCCAGAAAACCTAGATCAGCATCTAGATGATACAGTACCAAGCAGCCCAAATCATGGTGACCACGCTGATTTGGATGAAAGGGTTTCTACAAAGAGACCTAAGTGGTGGGAAAAACTCATTGGTGATGTTCGGCATGAAGAAATGGTTGAGGGTCGATCATACAAAGGCAAGAACAAGCAAAACACAATTAACTTTGCTCTTATGGCCAATATTCAAGGAGTGTATGAGCCACAAGTGTTTGTTGAGGCAAAAGATAAACTTGAATGGGAAAAGGCCATGGAAACCGAACATCAAAGTCTTATGACAAATAAGACTTGTGTTCTTTCAGATCTTCCACAAGGAAGAAACCCATTGGCTGCAAATGGGTGTACAAACCCAAGTACAAAGCTGATGGTACACTTGACAAGTACAAAACACGGTTGGTTGCTAACGGGTTCTCACAAAGAGAAGGTATTGACTATGAGGAAACCTTTGCTCCTACAACAAAGATGAGCACCATCCAATTAGTTCTAGCCATAGTAGCACAATTTGGCTAGAAAGTCCATCAAATGGACGTGAAGAGTGCCTTCCTCAATGGTAACTTAGAAGATGTGTACATGACAGACTAAGGGTTTTCAGGTTGCAAGGGGGTTGTAATGGCATGTGTATTCGCAAAATCCTTTTCTAAAAAGATCCCCAAACCTGTAGGGCTTGGACTACCCTTGAAAGCACCATAAAATTCATCTTTACAATCTCCGACTTTGGCTGAATCCATTGTACCTTATTATGCCTAAGCTTTTTCTCAATTACCCCATTTATGGAGAAATATTATATAATAATAATATATAAAATTATGTCTTTGAATAAACCCAAAGACTGCAGCAATGCTAATAATATATAAAATTATTATAAAAAAAATTAAAAGTTAACGAGGTTTCTATAAGGGACCTCTACTACGAAAGAAAAGGATATTGAAAGGATACAAAAGAGACTAATATTGAAAAGGATACAAAACTATGTTCCACCGAGTTTCCGGGATGGGGGGACGCGTTTCGGGGATGAGATTTTTGGGGACGGTAGGGGACGGCTATATGTGTGTGTGTGTGTGTGTAAATTTTAAAAATATATGAAAATTTCAAATTTCAGATATTCATATGAATAATGATAACAATGAACATTGATAAAGTTGCAAATGTAATCATATTGACATATACATTATAGAATCAAAAGTACTTAGTAAAACACAACAATAGAGTTCACATGAGTGATGAGAGTCAAACAAATTAATAGTACTACAGCTACTTAATTTCTTCCATAATACAAGTCAAACAGTCAATGTGCATATGATATAAAATTTTAAAAATAAAATGCCCAAAGGCTACAAGTTTGCACTACAAATGTCAAAATGACGAAGTCACAAATGTCAAAAACACGGTAATAGAAAGTATGATGGCTGCCTCTAATTGGCATCTACCAGCATTGCATCAAAATCAGACTCAGAGTCTGAGTCACTGCCATTATGAGTATGAGAGGCTGGCTCATCTTTCTCTTGCTCACTTTCCTCTTAGCTGCAATTTTTTTTGGAATGTAAAAATAAACTCAAACGTCTTTGAAAGCAAGTTTTATGTTTCATAATTTCATTTTAGGGTTGGGAGGGTGTGGGGTACACTTAGAAAGAATAAAAAAATGAACATTTAAAATTTCAAACTGTTTTTTATTGCCAAAACATGGTGGAAATTAGGGGATGGTCGGCCGTACCCATGCCGTCCCCGCCAATCGGAGACATCCCCTGCAAATTCTATTTTTTGGGATGCCTGGGAAACGTCCCCAAGGCGTCCCCAATCCCCGGAACGTCCCCGAGATGGGAACAGGGGCCAAAACCTTAGGGGACGTATCCCGATGTACCCCTGATGCAAAACCAAGCCATCTAACTTGCCTTGAATTGAACTAACAAAACTACAAAACTTCCCCAAACTAACAAACAAGTCCTCCTGTGGCCTTGCTCCAGTAGAAGGACTTGGTGCAACATCATCCTCAGGATTTAGGAACTGCCAAAACACCTGGCTCTAAAGAAGATCTGCAAACAACTCTACACATCCCACTTTTTGAAATAGTGGGAAGGTGATAGGAACTACAAATTTCTAGACTTTCCTCCCTCATCACCACCTATAGACTTTCCAAAAGCAATGCCAAGTCTTGACTATACAAAACCAAGTCTGCATTCTTCTTCAATAGGTCCTATGTTAAAATTTGCAACTGCTCCACATTCTCTTAGAAAAGAGCTGTCACAACAGAACTAACGGGGATATCATCTTTAAGATTATCTCCCAACAAAATGAGATCATCATTTGGGAGGATCCTAGAGAGAATCTATTCTCTAGTCATCAAATTAGAAACCAAGGCTTCCAATTTTTGGATGAAAAATCCTCAATAATAGACACACTAGTTTGAACAATAAGAATTAGCAATGCCCTCTTCCCCCAACACGTCTTTCACAAAATGCAAGGGTCGAAATGTCTGAAATACAGAATGTCCTCCTTAAGCGACAATCAAAGACAACACCACTACAAGGAAAGTCCTTGGACAAATATCCTCTTTTCATGGTGGCTTGAGCAACAAGCAGACCCTACACAAAGAACACCCATGAAACAACATAACCAGTGTAGAGAATACCCACAAAATGAGACAAATTGAGAAGTGCTTTGATGGAAGAAAACTAAGCTAGAGTTTAATGTTTGGAGGCACATGTGCAAAGACTGCTATTGTTAGAATATTGTTATATCTCTATATTTAATGGTCAATTATATACTGTTTCTACAGTAGTTAGTAGGTTGAAGTAGCTAGACTCATTAATGTCTACAGCACTATGTAACTGCTTTATTTTGTAATCTTTTTTTCATTAATGCAATTTACCATTTCTTTTCCGAGCATGGTATCAGAGCGGTGATAATCTGGGGCGGATTTTTGGTCTATAATTCATGATTTAAAATCACGTGAGATTTGTTTTTTTTTAAATCTGAGGTCGTTTTTTATTTTTCTCTGTTCGCGCAGGCCATGCGACCCGCGATCTCTGCAACTCCCGCGTCCATTTCTTTGGACGGCACAACCTAGTCCCTAAAGCCCGCGTTTTCTTTTCTTGATGTTGACACGTCTTTATCAGGTCTCTGTGCCCACAAATGACCTTTTGTATGCTCGCGTCTTGTGTTATCTAAGTTCGACGGCTCTTCTGGTGTTTGTTCTGAGAAGATTTATGAGTTATTCAACGGATTTGTTGGCGTTTTTTCAGTGTTTTTTCCTGTGACCCACGACGGTTTTTCTCTGCGCACAACCTCCTTTTTTGCCCGTGCGACCTCTACTTTCCTATGCGTTTGTAACCGGCACAATGGGTCTGTGTATACAACGACGGGATTTTGTCCTCTCACGACCATTTTCTGGTCTTTCTCTACTCATGACCAGGCCTTTTAAGGAATGGTTTTTCTAGCGGCTAGGGTTTTCTTTTAACCCTCAGTATTTTATGCGGCCAAAACAAATTTTTGGGTGCCTTTATCAGCCAACCTAGGGTTTTTATAAAAAAAATTAAAAAAAACCTCTAATTTTTGGCCAGATTAAAATTCTATCTACATATTCTTTGTGGGTTTTTTGCGAAGATTTTTGGGTCTTTGACAAAATTTTTTGGGTCTCTGATGAAATTTTCTGGGTCTTCCAAAAAATTTACCTCAAAATTTGTGCACATGGGTACTGCTGAAATTTTCTGGGTTTTTTAGCGAACTTTGCCTCGACATTTCTGCTCAGCACATTGGGATTAGTGAACAGATTTTAAATTTAAAGCGTTGTCTTTGTTTTGAGTGCCTTGGGAAGCATGCAGAATGGCATCTCTAACAAATATTATGCTTGAAAGCAGTCAAAAATTCAATGGAAAAAATTATAACACCTGGAAGCAGCGCATGCTTACAATCTTTGAATATCATTGCCTCGATCAGGTTGTTTTGGGGAACTCAACTCGTCCCACTGTAGCCGAAAAGAACCAGGACAAATGGGATGAACGCAGCCGAGAAGCCATCATGCTCATCAAACTCTCAATCATAGATGAGCAGCTACCTAAGGTATCATCTGGCAAAACTGCTACAGAAATCTAGGATCATTTGAAGGACCTTCATGAAACCTTTGACAAGAGCAAAGCGTTCTTTCTCAAGAACATGCTCTTTTCCATCATAATGGATGAGAAAATGTCCTTACAGGAACATCTGACAAAGATTAAGGACATTCGTGATCAGTTGGAGGCGATTGGTCAAACAATGGAAGAAGAGGACATGGTTGTCATTACTTTGAAGAGTTTGCCAAAATCTTATGAGCATTTCATTGAAACGTTCAATATTACTTCCACAAATGTTGATTTGAAATTTCCCAATCTTTGTAGCAAGCTCTTGCAGCAGGATCAATGGAGACAGCAATTTGGGAGTAGTGCCAATTTGTCCTCCACAGAGCAAGCGTTCTCTACCAAATCTTCTGCTAAGAACAAAGGGAAGGCGCGCAATCTTCTCAGTCGAAAGGCTCTAGTTCTTCTCAGGACAGCAACAAGAAAAAGAACGTTCAGTGTAATTATTGTCATAAGTATGGTCACATGAAGGCTAATTGTCAGATTCAATTGGCTTCTGAACAAAAGAAGCAGGGAGGGTCTCAACAAAAGGCAAATGTCACAGAGCACTTTGAGCAGAAAGAATCTGCATTCTATGCTTTTATGGCCAAAAGAACTGCAGATCCAGTAAAATCTTCTACCTGGTATATTGATTCAGGGGCTTCTTTGCATTTTACTCATCGTTGGGATTGGTTCACCAAATATGAACCATTCACTAATTCAATGATCTTTGGAGGAGGTGAAGAGTATACAGTTGTCAGTAAGGGCAATGTTCAAATTCACTCTGGAGGGAGAAATTTAATATTTCTCGATGTCTACTATGTTCCAGGCATGGAAAATAATCTTCTCTCCGTCAACCAGATCATGAGGCATTCTCCCCAATTGGATGTTGTTTTCAGTTCGTTTACCTGAAGCATTATTGATAGGAAGACTCGTACTACAATCACTATGGGACTTGAGGATCATGGTCTATATAGACTTGTTGATTCCGGTGATTCTCTGGAGCACGCTCTAGCAGCCAAGAGTACTTCCATCAACAAACTTTGGCATCAGCATTATGGGCACTTGAATGTGCACTATCTCTCTCAACTATCTCGGGAGGGTTGGTTGCTGGTCTACCTGAGATCCAAAATCAAAATCATGGAGTTTGTGGAGCCTATCAAGCTGGGAAGCAACATCGGACACCATTCTCGGATGGTGATTCTTGGCGAGCCTCCAAGGTACTTCAATTGGTCCACGCTGATGTATGTGGACAAATGAACACTCCATCTATTACTGGGTTCAGGTACTTTTTATTATTTGTTGATGATTTCAGTAGAAAAATGTGGGTGTATTTTTTGAAACATAAATTAGATGTGTTAAGCACATTTCAGCAGTATAAGGCCTTAGTTGAGAAAGAATCAGGTTCTCAAATTGTCACTCTAAGGTCAGATAATGGGGGGGAGTTTTGTTCAGCTGACTTCTTTACTTTCTATGCTACACATGGCATTAAGCGCCAACTCACCACACCATACACCCTCAGCAGAATGGTGTCGTTGAACGTAGGAATCGCACCATTACTGAAATGGCTCGTTTTATGATGGAGTATAGAAATGTCCCTAAGAAATATTGGGCTGAAGCAATTTATACTGCAGTCTACCTCCTGAGTCAGTCACCTACACAGGTCGTTAAGAAGATGACTCCTGAAGAAGCCTGGTCAGGACGTAAGCCTAAGGTGGGCCATCTGAAAGTCTTTGGTTCTAGAGCTCATGTCTGGATTCCAAAAGCCGAGCATGCCAAGTTGGACTCCAAAAGCCAACAACTTATGTTTACAGGTTACAGCGACAATCACAAGGCATACAAGTTGATTGATGTGGAGACAGATCGTCTCATATTCAGTCATGATGTTGTAATTGATGAGACTACTGGTCCATTTCTTCCTACTACCAGTCCTAAGGATCAGCCTGCCACGGCTTCTGATGAGGGTGTTCGTCTTCCTCTTGGTTCCCCTTATGGGAGAGCTTCAAATCATCTTGATTCTAAAGATGAGGAGTCTACCAGTCATGATATAGCACCACCTGATTTTCCTCAAGAATCACATCCAGATGATTTTGTTCCAGCTTCCCCAGGAGATGTTTCTCCTATCCCAGATGTTGGTACTTCTACCCTTCAGCCTAAGTGGTGGGCTAAGACTATAGGAGATCTTCATGATGATGAACTCATTGAGGGAAGATCAGCTCACAGAAAGAGCAAGCAGAAAAACACAATCAATTTTGCTCTTATGGCCAACATCCACAGCATCTATGAGCCTCAGACATATTCAGAGGCTAATGGAATTCCAGAGTGGGAAAAGGCTATGGAGACAAAATACCATAGTCTTCTAAAGAATCACACTTGGGTTCTTTCTGATCTTCCTCCTAGGAAGAAACCTATCAGTTGCAAATGGGTTTATAAGGTCAAGTATCATGCCGATGGTACTCTAGATAAATACAAGACCAGATTGGTCGCTCGAGGATTCACATAGCGGGAGGGCATTGATTATGAGGAAACTTTTGCTCCTACTGCCAAGATAGATGAGCACAATTCGTCTTCTCGCTATTGCAGCCCCGTTTGGATGGACAGTTCATCAAATGGATGTCAAGAGTGCATTTCTCAATGGTGAGTTGCAGGAAGAAGTCTACATGATGCAATGATGCAAGAGCATCTTTGGTTCTTGGCAATCTTGCATCAACCAAAAATATTTTCATTCAGTTTTGTTCTTGTTTTGTTCTTGCTCAATTCATATTGGTGGACTCATCATATTTGCTCACCAGACCCAACGGATCTTTGTGTACATCGAGGACATGTTCATTTTCCTTATTCCAAGATTTGAGCGTGATTGGATCTTTTTCCGGCAAGTTATCGCTTCCGGATTTATTGGCAGTTTCTTGAACCGGCACCGGAATAATTTCTAAGCTAACAACTAGTGTGATCGCTTGTGGATCGTTCCCGTAACTTGCGGATCTTAACGGTGTGATTCGAATTGTTCCATGGAGTGTCCCCAACCTTAATTATAGGTCCACACTTCATCCTATGCACCTGTTGAAGAGTAATTCAAATTTGGGGCTGACCTATTCACTCACACGTTACATTTTTCTTTCATTGGAGATTGTAATGATCTTTGGGCCGACGTGGATGATTCCAAATTTGCGGATATGATATAAAGCTTGTAATAGATCATTAGGATCATAAGAAGTTGATTAAGTAGATTGACATAGGTTATGACTTGTAAGATTTTCGCTCGCATTAAGGAGCATAACTGAATATTGTATTTGAGCATGTTGTATTAGGCCTATGAGCTGAATCTGTAAGCCCGGATGTTGTCGGCCGATTGTAACTGAGATTTCTATTAATGAGAATGTTTTGACCTGCATTTGCCTCCATATTTTGTGTTGCTTCTGTTGTGCGACTCTTGTTGCACGGTCCGGATTGTTCTCTTTGAGGACCCTCCTACCGTGGCTGCACCACGCAGCCTCCCAGTTTCAAAGTTGTCGGAAAAGAACATCAGGTTTGTAGACTGGTCAAAGCACTCTATGGATTGAAACAGGCTCCCCATGCATGGTACATCAAGATTGATCACTACTTGGTTTATCATGGTTTTCAACGCAGCCCTTTTGACTCTAATCTGTATGTCAAGCACTCTGGTGATGATCTTTTGTTTCTTGTTGTCTATGTTGATGACTTGATCATTACTAGCAGTTCAACACATTTGATTGCAGCAATCAAACAAGATTTGTGTCAAGCTTTTGACATGACAGATTTGGGGCTTCTCCATTATTGTTTGGGTATTGAGGTTTGGCAGACCGCTAGTAGCATTTTTATCTCTCAGTCTAAATATGCCCGAAGTCTACTTGACAAATTTTGGATGCAAGATTGCAAACCTACCTCCACACCTATGGAGAAAGAGCTGAAGTTATCAGCCAAATCTAATAACTACCACTAGACCTGATATCATTTTTGCCGTGAGCTACATTTCTCGCTTCATGACAACTTCAAAAGTTGATCATTGGGTTGCAGCGAAGCGAGTGCTGAGATATGTGAAGGGCACTTCAGATTATGGCATTTTGTATGGCAGATGCAAGGCTCCAAAGCTGATTGGTTATACAGACTCAGATTGGGCAGGTTCAGTGGATGACAGAAAATCTACTTCTAGGTATGTATTCAGTTTGGGTACAGGTGTTGTAACATGGACCAACAAGAAGCAACAGGCAGTGGCTCTTTCCTCGACTGAAGCAAAATATCGGGGAACAGTTAAGGCAACATGTGAGGCAGTTTGGCTTTGGAGGATGCTTTCTGACATGCAAATGTCACAAGCAAGTCCTTCTCCCTTATACACTAATAATCAAGGGGTGCTCAAACTAGCCAAAAACCCAGTCTTCCATGAACGTACCAAGCATGTAGAGCTTCATTGTCACTACATCCACAAGCTGGTAGAAGACGGATTAGTTCAACTACAATATGTTTCGACAATGGATCAGACTGCAGATATTCTCACCAAGTGTCTGAGCCCAGATCAATTTCTCAAATTCAGGGGGCAACTTGGTGTTGTTGACGGATTGACGATTAAGGGAGGGTGTTAGAATATTGTTATATCTCTATATTTAATGGTCAATTATATACTATTTCTACAGTAGTTAGTAGGTTGAAGTAGCTAGACTCATTAATGTCTACAACACTATGTAACTGCTTTATTTTGTAATATTTTTTTTTCGTTAATGCAATTTACCACTTCGTTTCCGAACAGCTATGGGTACTCATGCTCAAAAAACCATGTGGGGAAAATCTTAATCAAATCAAGGCTTTCATACCAATCCACTACCCGTCTCAAACCCTGATTAATTCTGCTCATACTTAAATCTTAGGGGAGGTCAAAAGTTGGAAATAATGAATTCTTTCCCATGAGTGGAATTTTTTCGAATAATGCCTCAAATTCCATTCATATGGATCATAACTAAACTTGGCAAATAAGGCAGATTGGTCTAGCCCAGAATTAGCCAGCATATCTCTGACATTATTGCATTGTTGATAGCAATGATTAAACACCTAATATACTTCCCCTAATGCAGGTGATGTGTAATATTGTGCCTACAAAATAAAAATATAGTAATGTTTTCCCAAGAAAACATTTGAATTAGTACACATAATTTTACCAAACAAGGCAAGAGAAAATAAGAATGAGCTCATGTATGTGTCCTAAATCGTTGCAAGCTTATGTTATGTGCCTCCACCAAACAAAACATGCTGGAACTAGAGCTGGACTTGATCTTATATGAGGAGATATCAAATATGGACTGACCTTGAAACTAGAGGAGCGTGATAGTTATACAAGCACTAATTCAGACACATCAATATAATAAGAGAGTTTGCCGGTAAGGAACACATCTACAAAAAAGGGAATAATCCTAAGGTCAACTTAAATCAGAGATACTCACCTCTAGAACATCATTATATTGCTCCAACTTTTCAATCATTGGTTGAGATTCCACCCCAAATATGTGGCCTGCATGGTCCTGTTTCAAAGAAATAAGAAACTCATAACTAAATGAACCAGAAGTTCATCATAATAGGCACATTATGAAAAGGAACTAAGGTGAAAATAACTTATCTAATGAAAATTCCTTCCAGCCCTTCTCTAAAATCTCTACTTTCAGGAATGGGTTTAGATACTAGTGCTATTAGTTTCCAGAAAAATATCACATCCAGATTCCTACTTTGCTTAAAGAAGAACCGGCATGCCCAATAAGAAACTTTCAACATGATTGAGGGAAACAGATTATTGACCACTTAAGGCATAAGAAAACATGTCCCTAAACATATTATTTTTAAATTTTTGTTGTTACTTCAAATAACCTTCATTTACAGGACACTGTCAATCAAAATCTTCAATTACTATTACCTATGAAGATTATACTAGTAAACATCTGGAAAAAACTGCAAGTACTCGCAGCCTGGACTGGTCAGCAATCCAATCTGAATTGGATCACCAACTTTTTTGCAGACTTGGGCATGAATCCCTAGGCAAGAGGAAAATGTGATTTTCTCAGAAATCGTGATTTAATCCCAGTTTGGCATGAAATTAAGAAACCAGCATTTTTCTCTTTTTTATAAATTTTTCAACATTTTTTAGTTTCCAGGCATTTTCCAATTTAATGCCAATTAATTGAACAAAAAATACTATGTTTTGGTTTACTGAGTCAATACCAAGAGAGATTTTTCACTTTTTGTTGTTTAAATAACTTTCATTTAAAGGCACTGTCAATCATTTTCTTCAATTACTATAACCTATGAGGATGAATGCATCCTTACATGACTAGCAGGGTGCTTTAGTTCCTTCAAGCATTAAACAAAGCATAATTTTGGCCTGACTGCCCATATGTCAAAAAAGGAAACTTATTTCCCATACAAGTAAGCAAAATATAGGGAATTGGGAATAACCATTCTATTGCATCATAGCCTAAATTCTTTTTTAAGAATATCAATATAGAGAAAAAATGTACATGTCAGGTCTTGTTGAAACAAAAGGGTACTTGCCATTTATACTAAATCCCCAGCCTCAAACACCTATTGTTTTTTTCAAAAAACGGAAGATGCACTTTAACAATTTATAGCATTTAATGTTTAATGTTTCAATAGAAGCTAAAGACTATATGATGCTTATGGGAGGCCAAAATGAAGCAACGATATCATATTATCAAGCCAACTTTCAATGGCAAACAAATTAAAAAACATGAATCTCAAACATTAGCAGGTAACCACTAAGAAGAAACAAATATATTACTCAAGTCAAATCTAATTATACATAGTACATACCACACCAAGGAAGTGTGCAATAAGAATATCCCAGTCAGTCTGATATAATGCTGGATACATATGCTCAATGACACCATCGTCCACCTGCAAAAGGAGATTTTTACGTATAATTATGCCCAATATTGTGTATCTAGAAGTAATAAAATTTTACAAAAAAATATTAATAATAATAAAAAAAATCAATTTCTCTAAATTAAAAAATGAATTGTTGGATGAAATGAAAAAAGACTGAATTGCTTTAACTTTTAAATGCCTGATTAAAAAAGCGAACCACAATATTGATGTAGAATAAAGCACTTACAGTATGAAGGTCCTTAACATTAAATGATGGATATGGATAAGCTTTGTGAAAGTGGTTTGGAAATACTTGTAACCATGTATCATCACCCATCATGATCACACGTTTTCCATTCTTAATTAGCTGCAAAATTCATGAAAACAATTGTTGCTACTATCAGCATTTCAACTATCTTTGAGAGAGAACTGTGGATCAGCTCAACAAAAAAAATCTTAGTAGATTAAATTTAAAACTTATCTCATTAAAGGTGCTCACTTCATCCTTTTGTGCGATCAGAAACAGCATAGCATTATTCACAAACCTGATGTATCAAATTATCTTCAGTGATGGCTGGAGCTCCAAAGCTATTTCCAACATCAATAAAAGTTGGTAGTCCACCAGTTGTCAATCCCTGAAATAATTTTACAATGCACAAGTATTATGTTAGCGAAGAAATAGATTAGTTTTTCAGTCACTATTTCTAGTAAAATATAAAATTTAGAAGGAAAATTGCAAAATTTATTCAGTCATAAATTGATTATCAAATTTACACATTCCCAAACAGCTTATCAACATCAACCAAAAAAAAGCATTTAGAGAAGCAAGCAATAACCTCATCAATTGTATTAGAGATGTATACTAAGAGTTAAAGTATATGGTGAGACAGTCTGGCAAGATGCAAGGCAGCCTTGCATGAGAATGGTTCACCATTTCAGTTATGAGAGTTTAACGATTTTGAGAGGGACCAGGACATGCATGTGAAAATCACAATTAATAGCTTCCATAAAGTTGTAGACTCTTTGTGCCTTTGGACAAGGGCTCAGATGTTAGTCTTTTTGCCTTCTTCAGGTGAGACTGACCATGTAAGCTTGATGATTAATGATTTACCTCTTATGCCTTTTGGTGCACTATAAGTTACATTTCTTTCAACAAACTAAAGGGAAAAAAAAACTGAAACGGACAGGTTCACTTACTCCGCCTAAATAGGCTGCTAAGCCAATCCATGCCCCTAGCATTGATAAAGCATTCCAATTGTAGTCGGTAGTCTTGAGGTTATTAAGATCTTGTTTTGATTTAACTGCACTCCAATAAAACCTCATATTTTGCCTTATCAGTAGAACAATGACTTCTAAATCTGTGTTCTAACTTAAATTCATGTGTGGACTATAACAATTATAATATGTAGCCCCCAATGGTCAATTCAGATGGTTTGGCAGCCTGCTCTATATGCACAGTATACAGGTTAACTGGAGCTCAAATCTCAACTAATATGTGAGAGCAGTGTTGGGAAACTGTCTCCTCACCAGAGGACTTATACGGAGAGCTTGCCCTCCTCACCCAGATGCTGCTGTTAAGGATTTAGCTCCATAAGCATGTCCAGGCGACTGGGCCTATCAATTCCCCTCAGCTATGCAAAAAACAATTAATATGTCATATTTTACACATACTAAATCCCATAAGGAAAACAGCTCCATGTTGATTATTTCCTAACCAACATATTCTTATTAACATTTCTAAAGAACTTTTGCTGCCAGCATCCCCCCCAATTGCAACCCAAAATATAATGTTTTTGATATGATGTGTTAATCAACAAAAAAACCTTCCAAAGACTCCAAGATGTGATCAATTACAATCCAAATGCTATTGTTCCTTGGTACCATTCAAAATGGCTTTCCAAGTTTTCAGCAATTTTCAAATGTCATTTTGTTAAATAGCTTCATCTTCCACCTTTAGTGGTAAAAGTGGACTTGCTTCCTCAAACCTTAAAAAAAAAACTATACAAGAATAACTCCAAAGGGGAACCACCTTTACTAGTAAAATACACTCACTTCCCTGAGCTTTAAAAAAAACTACAGAATAGTGCTTCCAAAGGGGAGGGGAGGAGGAGACATCAAATAAAATTATCACTCAACTTTCTCTTCCTGAAGAACTTTCTCATTCAACACAAGCTAAAATTAACTGGGATGCTGCATACTTAGACTAAGAGATAAAACGTTCCCGTCACTCAATTAAAGCAGATACACCTCCATGAGATTCTTCATCTGACCTCAGAATGAGCAAAGGGGCAGTAAGGCACTTTCCACATTTTAAAAATAAACAGATTCCAAGGACATGATTATTCCATCCTAAAGAGCAACTAGCTCTATGTAAACAAAATTTACAAGACTGAAAAGATAATTGAATACATTATGTTTTGCGTAGAAAATAGCATACAGTTAAAATGAATTAGGTCAAATTGGCTGTGAGCAAGTCAAGTAAAAATAGTGTGCAAATCTTGTTTGTGACCTTATTTTTGTGGAAAGGAAATATTTATAGATATTATTTACCACCTTCAAGCGTTGTAGACTAGTAGTTGGAGGATCAGCAATGGCCTTGAAAATCCTTGCAGATGATCCTTCTTCTAAAGCTAGCTTCTGAAGCACTTGCAATTTGTCCATCCATGGCTTGACCTCTGGAAGAACATTTGGAGAGCATCCCGGATCCTGTAAGATATTTCTACAACAATCAACCTATTCTGCCATCAAAACTGACATGGCATCCTAATTATAGTTTGCAGTTATAAATCCCATGAGTGGGTTTCCTCTATTTTCAGAGAATGTGCAATAATGGCCTCCATCACACTGCAAAAAACATCAATGATAAATAGCATACCTTTGAAAAAACTGCTTGGTGCAACAAAGTCAAACCTGCATAGTAAAGTTGAGAAGTGTCATAAACAATGATCAAGAAACTGTATCTGAAATGAAACACACCATTTCAAACATTTAGCTTTTGATGGAAAATGAAATTAGCTAAGGCACCAGGTTTCCAAAATTGAAAGTGTCAGCAATCTTGCTAGATGTCGGTAATCCTACATACAATGGTATGATGTCATTATAAGTTAAAACATGTGTGTCCGATAAATGTTAAGTTAAAGCCCATTAAGCCATCATTGGTGCATTTTAACAACCACATGATAGCTGCATACATTTTCCTTGTAAGATGAAAAGAATATTAGTGTTTTGTATGTTGGATGTCATTGTATCATATTCCATTGATTATTTTCCTGTTGAAATTGCAAAGATATAGTCACAACGAAAACATCTGCTGATTGGAACTTGGAAGTGAACACTAAATTTCTTCTCAATAGAATATTTTACAAGAAGAGGAAGTGTCATTGGCAAGAAGAGGATTTTATTTGCACAAACGTTCTTTTTTAGGGAAAAGATTGACAGTTGACTCCTATGGGATGTTTGAAAAAGTAAGCTCCTTTTATTTCTTATAAACTTGTCTTCCTCTTTGTTTTCGCTTCCCTCATTTTCAAATTTCCAACAATGGCTAGTAGGGATCAAGATGCCTCTTCCATTGCAGAAGTAATGTTAACAAGAAAAGGGATTCAAGGGATTGGGCAGAGTGAAAACTAAATGAAAATTGTCTAGAAGAGAATTCAAACAAGGGGGAATGACCATTTTGAGAAAATAGCAGATACAGGAGCAGGTCATAGCTCCCCTGATGATGAAAAGCTGCCAGTCATAAAGGAACAAGAATAAGGTGGAGAAAAACTACCTCCCACCATAATGACCTAGCATTATTGCAATGTTCTGACTGTTCATTGTTCAAATTTTGATTGACAATTAGCTTTTCTATGAACTATTTACCAAACGGTTATTTTTAAATAAAAACTAGAGTAAAATTATTATTCCAGAATTTTTACCTTCCTGCAAAGGATATTGAATACAAAATAATATAGAATATTTTTTATAAATGACTTTACATGGTACACATATTTTTCATGAAGAATCAAAATAATGCACAACACTTTAGTGTGACTACACCTTGAGGGTTGAAGTGATGAATAGATGATGGTATCATTAGGTGATGTAACTTGAAAATTGAATGTCAGAAGAGTGCTTAATTGCAGAATTCTCATGGTATCTGGCACACTAACTGTTATAATTGCACTTTAAAGTGGTGCAAACTTGAGAATTGAATGTAAAGCATATTCACAGAGTTCAAAAGGGCTCTAGTGCACCAATTGCAGTATGATTGCACTCCAAAATAGTATATGTTGCAAAGTGAATAAGAGAAAAACAAGGTGCAAAAACACTGGTGTGAATCCACCCTGTAGTGTAACTTGATATTTGTTGGATTCTAATGAGATCCAGTGCATGAGTGCCAATATAATTACACCCTGCAGAAGTGTAACTTGAGAGTTAAATATCAAGTATGAACGGTGATTTGCAGGGTTCTAAGGGGCTCCAATGCATTAATGGCAGTATGATCACACCCTAAAGTGGTGTAATTTGAGAGTCAAATGTGAGAAGGACAGCTAATCAGATTCATGATAAGATTAAGTGCGCTAATGCCAGTATGATTGCACCCCAAATTAGTAACATCAGATTTGAATGAAAGAAGAAGCTACCGATGAAAGTGTGTACTGGCATGCTCCCTTGTATCCTGAAGTGGTCTAACTTCATAATTGAATGATGAAGAAGTTATGGATGAATTCTATCTTGAAATCTTTTGAGGATGAGCATGCTACGATGATATCACCCAGAAGAGGTGTACCTTCAGAATTGAATGCAAGCAGAAGCTATAGTTGTATGAGGAGTATGCAAGATGAATTCAGTATATTGAAATATTTTGTAATTGAGGTTTCTAGTATGGCCATGATGTGGCTTCAGAGTCGAATGTCAGTAAAAGCTAAAGATGAATTATGTTGCTTGATACAATGTGTGTGCTGGTCTGCTCACATCCCGGACTACCGTATTGTGATTCTTTGAATGTTTTGTGGATGAGCAAGCTTTATTGTCCACGATCTCACTTGTGGTCCCAGAAAGACCTCTACCATTCGATAAGGGAGCATCCTACGCCACAGAGATTTAAAATTAAAAATAGCAAAACCTTTAAAAGTCCAAGGGAGGATGTGACTCCCGATTAGTGGAGAAACCTGACCCACAAAGAACAAGCCAAGATTCAATCCCCTGAAAACACTAAATAGGGGAGTACGTTAATTGAGAAACCCAATCCAATTTGGCTGAACAGATACTCCCAGTCATTCGCACTAATTCAAAGGAGACTGATAATAAGTGCACTAGACACCAACAGGTTGCTTGTTATCCAGCAGGGGAAAAAAATGAGAATTAAGGATCTTTAATTGGTTGTTCTCTGTAAAAAAAAAGATAGAGAGATCTTAAGAGCTACCTTAGAGACTACTTGTGTGTGCACCGGATCCCAAAGGGTTGCTTGTTTTCTAATAAAATAAATCGAATAAAATAAAATAATTTTAATAAAATAAAACAAAATAAAGAAACGAGAGATCTGAAAGCATACCTTAAAGCATCTAGAACAATAAGGACAACTTTATCCACTGCAGGATTTGTCCAACATGCCCGTTTAACTCCACAACTTTTTGACTCGTTCGATTCACTTTTACTCTTCTGATCTTCATCAAAAAACTTATTACTGCAATTCTGTTGGGAAGCCCTGCGTAAGCAAGGTGACTTTTCAATGTCTGAACAATGGCTGAAAGCGGAGAGCTCCGTGCGAGTTAACAAAAAACCCCTTGCAAAGAAAAAAATGGCGACCGCGTGGAGGAATAGAATGTAAAGAAAGACGCAGATGAAGGTTTTCTTCACTGATTTTTTCTTCTCCATTTCTGAGACTTCAAAATTTTGAGCCTTTGTTTTTATCTTTTCGTTTCAATTTTGTTCGAATTGTGAGTCTTGCATAGTATTTGCAGAGAAGTTTATTGCTATTGCAAATCAGCTAGAGCCCTCCTTGTCTTTTTGTCGAACATTTGCCAAATACTTCGAATAAGGGCTTTCACCCACTCCTTTCAGTTAAATATATATGTTTCTAGAATATACCTAGTTAAAAGAAATTGAAATGTTAAAATATGGTAAGCAAATCTTCTTTAATAGTGGCGTAAGTTTATTTACAGGAAGGATAGTTATAGAGGTAGCCGTTAGAAATGGGAGTTACAAATTTTCAATTTATTATTAAATTTAATTATCATTTGAAGTTAAATGGGTTATCGTTTAGTGTATGAGTACTCAATGCTATAATAAATTGTTAAAGTATGAACATTTAAAGTTCTATTGAATTTTTTTTAAAGAAAAAGATCATTCTTATTTTGTGATCTTGTTAGATTTCTTCAATAAGAAAAAATGAGCATAACATTTTTAAATTATTAATTCTTTTCTTTAGATTAAGATTTTATGGGATTAGTTATATTGTATGAATTAAGGATTTCTATACTTTTTGTCTTAAAAATAATTTTGTATTGAAGTTGTCTTTTCTAAAGATTTACGCGAAATCATAATTATTCAAACAAGTAGCAATACAAGTAAAGAGTCTTGCATATTAGCACTCTTATCTTGTAATTTAGTTGGAATAATTAACAGATTAATAAGATTGAGACATAAGATTATATATTTTCCTTTTGTGTTGAAGAATGAAGTCAAAGTTGTCTCAAAACTATTTTGGATAAACTTTAAAAAGTTGATTAGTACAAATAAATAAATAAAGATAATCATCAATGTAATGCTTAAAATAATAATGATTTTATGGCTCATATAGGAAAATTGTCACACCTTGTCTTGTTATTACTAATTTACTTTTACCTTCACAGGTAAATAGGATGGTAATGCAATCATGATATTGATATGTTTGGAATACTAAAATAGGTATTAAGGTATTATTGCCTTGGAAGAGTAATTATGTTTACATTGATGATGAACATGTATTGCTATATGAATATGCTAAAGTTTTATGATGCATATGCATTTATTATGAACGTCTAACTACCATTGCAAATGTGCTAAGCTAGTTGCAGGGACAAGTTCAATCCTCCGAAAGGGAGGGGAAGTATCACTTAGGAGAAGTGATTGGTTGGATAACCCTAAATGAAACCTATATGAGCTCACACACATGCTCACAATAGAATGGTTGATTCAAGTCATAGTATTGGGAATTGGTAAGTCATCCTTTAGTATGATGTGTTTGCATTAGTAAGGGTCTTGAATTACTTTTGAGTGCATTCTTGGATGATGTTTATATGTTTGGATCTTATGAGTTCTTCCTTATGTTACTATGCTTGATTTATGATGTGAACATACGTTGAATGTATATATATGTATGTATATGCATGTCAACGATAGACCATACACATGGAGGAGCACGTACATGAGAGTACATAGGTATATATACCTATGCGCGATTATGAACGGGTTGCTTATGAGCATGGTGTTATCGAACGGACAAAATGATATGTATGTGTATAAGTATATATACATCGCATGTATATTTCCTATCAATAAGATAATAATTGTGTATGTGCTTGATTGTGCAATCGAATGTATATGTGTATATATGTTTGAATGACAACTCATCGTTTATAATGTATGCATACACATATGCACCATGAGTATCTACTCATCAATGTAGAAGAATACATATGAGTATGATATTATAAAATACTAGATAGTAATTAATCGGTATATATATATAAACAAATAAATGATATAGTCATGCATTTACATACATATGTATATATATATAGTCCAAGATATGTAACGTATATATATAAGCCCTTCATTGCATTTAGAAGAGAATGCAAATTGCTTATAAGTAACAATGGTTTCCAAAACATTGTGAAATCATTTACAAGTTAAATGTAGTATGGGCAACGCAATGAATAGTATGAGCTTCTATAAACCGTGACTTAAACCTTTGTCACGCATAAGTGGAAAAAGTCAAATACTTGTGCCACACGTAATAGGAGAGAGTTTGGTTATAAAGACCATTATGGGCTAACTTGGACAGCCACGTGGTGACAATGGATTCTGCATGAAATACATTGGAAAAGTATGTAAAGGTGATCCAGGTGGATCTTCAGAACCTGAAAATTGAAGTGTTCCCATTTCTCCTAGAAGTAGTTCCATGGCGTAGAGCTCAGAATTCTGAATCCGACGCAACTTGAATAGGCGAAAAAGGAGTTTGTTTGCTCAAGTTACGCACAGTCAAAGTTGGGTCAACCCTTAGACCAGGAGGCCGTCAGAAGGCGAAAAGTTCATGGACTCAGAATTAGTCAGAAGTGATGTCACTTTGAAGGGCTTGATGACACAAACCCAACGATGTTCGTTTCATCAAAATTCGAGTCTGTATGTGTGAGATATCGCCGGTCAAACCTTGGTCAAAGGTTGGTCAACTCAGCTACCAGGGATGAGAAAGAGGATGAAATTTTGACATCATCAAAAATGATCGAAGGTGGCATCATCACGAAGGTCTCATCGTCACGATTCCAACGGTGTTCGTTTTGCGCAAATCGAAGCTCGTATGCAAGAGATATAGCCGGTCAAAGTCTCGATTGACCAAGGTACCATGTGGTACGGTTGCTGACGTCATCATGCTGACTTGACGGATAGGTCATCATACGGATGTCGAGTTGGACCAACCAAATGTTGACACGTGTCAGACCGTATAATATGACGTGGCAGGTGACATGGTATATGACGTCATCAGGTCAACAAATCATGCAACGACATGTATCCTCTTGATGACATGTCATTGTGACTGGACATGGATGTACATGTGACATGGTCGTTGAGTTGGCAGTTGACTCGGTGACAGTGTGGATGGCTCCAGCAAATCATCTTCAGACACGTGGCATCCTCGAAGCATGACACATGGTGGTCTTTTCCTCCATCTCTTCGGTGATTGCAATTGAGTTTGTTTTTATAAGCAAAATATGGCTCGCGGGGTTTGAACCCGGAACCTCCACGTCTCAAGCCACCGACCGGGGCCATTGGACCACGCACACAGTTTTCACCATGTAGGGAGCGGATATTTCTTTTGATAATTGAAAGTTTGGAAAACGGTGGGAATAAAACAAACGGGGTCGGTGGGGGTTGAACCCTCAACCACCCGCCGACCAAAACACTTGCATGCCATCGCGCCATGCAAGTCGGTTCAACATGTATGTGGGATGGGTTTTTAATAACCCTTAACAAAGCCCGAATTCTAAACTAATTAACCATTGATGGTTATTAGTTAGGATTTAAATTAAATACAAACAAACAACCCCTAACCTCAAAAGCCCGAGAATATGAATATGTTAAGGGCTTAAAAACAATTTGATAAGGGGGGTTATTGTTTTATTTGTAAATGGGGAAATTGGTTTTTATTTTTCCATAAAGGGGAAAAAGGCCAAATCAAGTGGTTTTAACCAAATAGGCCCAACTTCAAGTATAAAAGGGAGACTAGGAGAGTCTTCCTCACTCACTCATCCAACTCAATTCAACTCAATCATCACATTTGGAGTTGATCACTCTCCATCCCATTCTCTTAGTCTTTGAGAGGCTTTTTGTGAGAGAATTTTTAAAGGGAATTAGGAGAATATTTGAGTTGTGATGGAATGATGTTCTAATCTTGTAGTAGATCCTTTAGGCAGAGTCAGTTTCCTTACTCTTTGTTAATCATCCCTAGCCTTGAGAGCTTTTGAGAGGGGTGTGAGTGAGAGACTTTTTGTATGACTTTGTGGATGAGCTACAAGATATTGTGAAGCAGTGTTGCAAGAGGCTCCAGTGGAGATTGTACTGCCATTTAGAACATTTCAATAGATTGGTCACTCGATTGAGCTCGACCCGGAGACGTAGTCACATTTGTGGCGAAATTCGTAATCAAATCGGTGTCTTCTTATCTCTCTCTTGGTTCTATGTTTTGAATTCTCTCTGATTAATGTTCCTACTACTCCACTATTGATGTCTTTATGCCTTTATCATAATCACTTAGCAACGTTTGTCATAGATCCCTTCCGCTTTACGGATCAAAAGGCGGCACCTTAACCACGATAGGAATAAGTTTGAAACAACACAATAATAGGATTTAAACGCTTTATGAAATGACATTGCTTTATATATATTTGAATAATTTAAAATGGCTGATTTGTATATATGCTATGCAAGTATTATAGGCCAATTAATGTGTATGTTTGACATAAGATAAAGGCCAATCTATATGCAAGTAATGTGCAATGTTAAAGGTCGATATGGGAAGTGAATTATAGTCGATACTATTGAAATGCATCACTATTTTTATAGCAGCGAATTACTCCCAACTTATAATGCTTATATCTTAGAGGTAAAGCAATGAAATATTAGAGTATGCTCCAATAATTATTTTGAAGGCATGATAATGGGAAAAGCAAATAGTAAATCACATGCTAAGTCAAAGCACCATTTTAATGCTATTATTGTGGGTGACTCATCTTTCCTCTATTGCTCAATGAAACTATGACCAAGTCAACATAGTATGAATGTTCCCTATAAACAGGAGACTATTTCAAAGAGAGAAACCACACCAAAAAACTAGGAATAGTGGCTACAACATGGCGCCAAATTATGAAAGCTCTATTTTATGTAGAATTCTATTTTGGTTGCTAGTCAAATGTCATCATTTGGGCATGTGCACATTTGAATCAGTCTTTAGCTATTGTTAATGAAAAGGGTCAATTTGTAGTATATTATGTTGAGTTTACACTCAAATTTTTGCCACCTTTTCGCTAAATGAAGTGAGTTGACCTACATGAACAAAGGTGTCAACTGGCATGCCTTTTCTGTAGGCTACAATGTCTCAATTTTATGTATAAATAGATAGGCTAGTTCTCTTATTTGGACGCACTAATCTCCAAATCTATTCTACTACAAATATTTTGAGAGCCATATTTTTTGAGAGCTTTGAGTTATTTTGTGAGAGCTTAGAGTTACATTGTGAAATCATCGAGTTGTCTTGTGAAAGAGGACATAGTGAAGTATCACTTTGAGTGGAAAAGTGAAGGTTAGCAAGTTGTCAATAGAATATTGTGCATCAAGTCAGTCAATTAGGTTAAGCGTATTACAAGCATGAGGATCTAGTCTTCTCTTATTTGTCTTTATTTATGAAAGAATGAGATTTGAATGCTTTGTTTGGTACTGCCTGAGAATACTTGCATTAGGAAATTATAACATTTGCTTTGGAAAGGAAAAAGAAGTTGTTTTATGCTTTTCTATGAAAGTGCTTGTATTTACTCCATAATAGGAGTGTTTGTTTGTCATTGGTATTATATACTAGGAATGATGAAACAAGAATAGCTTAAGGGTTATTTATAATGTGAAACATATCAAAGTGACTTGACACTATTGGCTTATGATGTTAGTAAACCTTAGGAATGATAAGGTTTAGATGTACAACAGTTTGGAAGAAATGATAGGATGAGTCATTGCTAATCTGTACTTGTATGATCACTTGATCATTACTTTTCACTCAAATTAAACCTTAGGTTTAGAATAACCTAATTGAGTCAAGAAGTTTATTGATTAATGAATGGAATCTTAGGTTAAGATTTACCTTCTGGGTTGGGATATGTACTTAACGACTCATTAGAAACATATAGGCTAGAATTAACCTACTTGGTTGGGTTGATCATTTGGTCTTGATTGGAACATATAGGGATAAATTAATATATATAATTGGACTAGTCATTGGTTGATGGCTTTATCCTAGGATTGGGATATATCAAGGTTAAAACTCACCTATGTGATTAAGTTAATCACTTGAGTTTATGGAATATTGTATGGTTGGAACTATAGGTGGGATTACCTATTGAGTTAAAGTTGCTACTTGGTTAGTTGCTTTACACTCTTGAAAATAAGTCACATTGTTAACAAGATTCTACTTTGAATAACTTGTTTATTAAGGAGATTACACTCTCGAATGAAATCATCTATTAATATGATTATTCCTCAATTGAGGTCATCCATTGATGTGGCTATACTGTTGATGAGAACCACTTATTAATGTGATATATTGTTGAATGGAGTTAGTTATTTATGATTATTTAATCTATGATTAGATGAAGGTTATGTAGCTATACTTTAGCTTATAAAGTTATACGTGGAACTAGATTGTCCTTTAAAGTGAATATCTTGTCTATACAAAGTTAATTTGTACACTAGAAAAGCTCATATGTTATACCTGGGATTGGAATATCCATTGAAGGGGTAACTTATGCTTGGACTTTATTGGTAGAAATACCATTGTATTTTGGGAAAAAGGAAATAGGTTATTTCTAAGGTTAGGGACTACCTATGGGAGGAAATTACCTAAGCATAGTATATGAACGATCTAATCCAAACCGAGATATGGTAGTGTATGTGAATAGGATGACTGTCACTTGAAGTACTATGTGAGAATACTTTGGCCAAAGTAGTGTAAGTTTCCACTGTTTACACTATCAATTCACTGTGTTCCTTTTATGCATTCTAGTTCAGGATTTTCATACTCGTAGAGAAAACAACCATATGATTAGGTTCTAATTTGTAGGAAAAAACACTAAGCTCAAATAGGCTATTGTTATGGGGTTTACCAACCAATCTTTTTGTTGAAGGGAAGGGCCATCTTGTCATATGTGACAGATGTGTGGGGGACCGCATTTGAGTCTATGGTTGGTGGAAAAGCACTTGAGTGATGCTTCTCCTCATCAGATGGCGACCGAGGTTTACAAATGTTTGTGTTAGCATTGGGGACAATTAGAGTGTATGCACAAGAGAGCGAGGACATCCATAACGTATGCACCATTGCAATGACATCAGGACAATTTGTATATCTATTCCCATATGAAGCTCAGAAGAGCTATGTATGTATCATGTACCCATTTATATGGAAGGATGTAATCTTGAATGATAAACTTGAGTTTATTCAATATGAAATCTATGTTATGGAAAGATTTGTAAAATTACAATGGAATGCAATGGAAGATTGAAATAGTGTTTGTTTCAAACGTGCATGCAATTTATATTATGGAAAGAAAAGATTTTATTGTTATGTTTGGCATCATGGAGTTTCCACTTGTGATGAAAATTTGAAAAAATTTACTAAGTAGAACACCAGGGTTACAAAAACTTAGCTTCACATAAATTTATTTACCAAAATTCATGGTGCAAACAATATCAATGAACTCAAATCATTTTATGAAGTTTAAGCAAGAAAATCTTGATCTTGTCATTACTTCCTTATAGGTCTTAGGCACTCCACCATGGAGATTATTTCCCCATCTCCTTACCTCTTGACCTCACTTAGTGGTAACACCAATAAAGACGCTTCTTGATGTTCTCAAAATCTTTGTATTAAGGGACTTAAAGTATGAGGATGATTGTGAATATTTGAAAAAGATAGCATATTTAATTTAAGCACTATTTAATGAAAAAAATCATCAATATCTCATATAGGACAACTTGATGCATTACAAGTTTTTGAAATTAAAGAGGAAATAGAACTTAACACATGTTTATGATGAATCGTCTCTCGTGGAATGATTATGGGCAAATAGACCCCAAGGAGAAATGAACTATTAAATTTTGTTCAATTTTTGAAAGCTTAGTGCTTTGGATGCCCATATTTTTCAAAAGTGTTCAAGTTGTTGACTTTGTGTTATAATATCTAGTAATAACTTTATTTGACCAATGTATTATATGATTGCTACAAATTATGAAGTTTGATGTGGTGAACTTATGCTTCTCTCTTTACAACTTATATTGGCCACTACAAACTAGGTTTTTGGCCCCTCATAATGTTGTTTGGATATTTTTTAGCATCAACATTTAATCTCTTGGTGGTGTTGACCTCTATGCTTCTAATGAAACCATTAAACATGTTGTATTCTAGAATTATATCATGGACAAGCTACCTACCTCTAAATTCTTAGTTTGCGAAGATTTTAATTTAGTCAAATTAACAAAGATAAACAAGCCATCCTCCATAAGAGATGGTGTATAATTAGCATGAGGAATCTTATTTTTTGAAAAAAATAGGGATTTAAAATCCAAGCCATAGTTGGTAAAATGATTATGCTCGTATGCAATAGAAAGTGGAAACACAAAACAAGAACTCAAAATCACAAAAGAAACTAAGTTGTAATTCTCAAATCTAATAGCAAACCTTAGGATTGAGCATGCTAGAATGGATTTCTTGAAAATGATGTGGATGCAACTTGGAAGCATAATGCTATAATATTTTAATGATAAAAGTGACAAAGTAATTTTGTATTAAGACTTGATAATATGAAAATGATGCATTTGTATATTTTTGAAAGATCTGATAAAAGGTGAGGATTTGATCAAAGATCAGGAGATAACTCAACTATTTGTGGAGTCAACTTGGAGAGGTGAAGGAGATAATTCAATTGGTTGTGGAAATTTTCCATTTTGGAATCCTTAGAGGATAATAATGAATTATTTAATTCAATAAGTGAGTAATTTAGATGAGAAAGTTGCTAATTAAATGAATGAATTAACTTGTGATGGGTTAATAATGAAATTTATTAATTTATCAAAAATAGATAAAAAAAAAAAAAAATTGATTCATTTATCAAAAATGGATAATTAGCTCACATTAATTAAATAATAAATATCGTTTAATTAATAAATAATATAATGATAATAAATGGATATTTAATGGTATAATGATAATGATAAATGATAATTAATTATCATCAATTAGAATAATAGTTTTAGTGTCTACATTTTGCCCCTCTTTGAGACAATATTCAAAGTGACATTGTTTCAAAGAAAAGAAAAGTAGCTAAGAGGAAAAAAATAGAAGAGATTAAGAAAGTGATTATTCACCCCAATAAAGTAGAAGAAGAAATGGTAATTTAGTTAGGAATGAATGATGCCTCCTCGAGAGGTTATCCATGCGAAAATTGCACAAGTGAGCTCTCAAAAGAGTGATGTGAAGAAAAATTTAGATGGATGCAAGAAGCATGATGCAAGGTTTAAAACCTTAGAATATCTCATGAAAATAAATAGTAACTCATATTTACATAAATATAGAAATGAAATGAAACATCTTCGACATATACAAATGATATATTACATCTCACATGTAAAAGTGTCTAATCCAAAATATTAAGTACTAGAAATAAGGTACATCATCACATGAAGTACTATCTAGTCAAATATTATAGAGTATAAGATATAATTTATGCAAGAATATGACTTAAGCTTTCATGCCCATATGGTCATAACAATACAAGTAAAGATATAAAAGAAACATAATCACTAGAGACTCTGGCCACCACTAACCCCAATGGTCATCTACAAACCAACAGATGAGAACATGGCTTAGGCACTTTTCCACCCAACCATGAAGCTTACACTTCTCTGAAATTCTTCCTAACATGAATAATACTCGACCTTACATGAGAAGCCTATCAACCTTAAAAAGACTAGTAGGATGGAATCCAATGCAACCTGATATATCTACATACATTTCGCATATGAACATGTTATGCCCTACTATCAAGATATGGTAGAGAGAAGAAAATAACATCCATATATTTCAATGGTACACATAGCTTTGGCCAAAGCAATTAAATAAAAAATGGTAGGTAGATCTAGAAAAGAAAATCTACTCCCCTTTGTTAGTCCCCATTCAACATTTGTCCTTGAAGGTAAAGCTAAATCACATATAAAATAAAACTACTTTCCTCATGAAGATAATATAACATGCATATATCTAATTATCATAAAAATAAATAACTCTTTTATTTTCATACAAAATGATTATATGAAGGTCTTTTGTTATTTCAATCCTTTCATGCATAATGATGGTTAAATGTATAATTGACATGTAATTTGATTATTGACAAGCAATTTGATCTCTAACTAATGATATTTCTCAATTTCATGTAATATTTAATGTATATGCAATGCTAACCAATCTTTGATGTCATGCAGGTTAAATCCATAAGAAACCAATTCATAACATATATGATGCACATTTATACCATTATATTTATATAATTATATGTATATACGTACATATGTGTACATAAATAGCTATAATTATACCATGATATTCCTATCAGGATTCAACCGTGTAGTTTTTTGCGTCAAACTCATTGACCCATGGTATAACTATACTTATACCATGATATTGCTATGAGTTTGACTCGAAAAACTACACGGTTGAATCCTGATAGTAGTATCATAATTTGACACACTATGGAAAAATACCTCTTATTTATAATTATACCATTGATATGTTGATTGGAATAAAAGGTTCAAAACCATAACAATTAAATGACAGTTTCATATATTTAGTTTTACAATTTTACTATGGAATCATCATGACAAAAATAAAATGTTTATCGGTATTAACTTTATGGCAAATACACACACTATATAGATATATATATATATATATATATATATAGAGAGAGAGAGAGAGAGAGAGAGACTCTTTGTCAAATATTTGAAAATATTTTGAATAAGTCAAGGGCTTTCACCCACTACTTTCAAAAAAAAAATGTTTCTAGAATATAGCTAGTCAAAATAAATTGAAATGTTAAAATAAGGGAAGGATAGTTATAGAGGTAGCCCTTAGAAATAGGAGTTACAAATTTTCAAATTATTTTTAAATTTAATTATCATTTAAAGTTAAATGGGTTATAGTTTAAGTACTTAATGTTATAATAAATTATTTTAAGTATTTTAAAGTTCTAATGATTTTTTTTAAAAGGACAAGATCATTCTTATTTTGTGATCTTGTTAGTCTTTTTCAATAAGAAAAATGATCTTTAAATAATTAATTCTTTTCTTTAAATTAATATTTTGTGTTGAATCCTAAATTCTCGAATAACATTTTAAATTCATGGGACTAGTTATATTTTATGAATTAAAGGTTTCTTTAATTTTTGTCCTAAAAATAAATTTGTATTGAAGTTACCTTTTTTAAAGACTCGCGTGAAACCATAATTATTCAAACAAGTAGCAATACAAGCAAAGAGTCTTGCATATTAGAACTCTCATGTTGTAATTTAGATGTAATAATTAACATAGTAATAAGATTGAGACATAAGATTAAATATTTTCCTTTTGTGTTGAGGAATTAAGTCAAAGTTGTCTCAAAAACTATTTTGGATAAACTTCAAAAATTTGATTAAACTATAAATAAATAAAAAAGTTAAGCATTAGTGTAATACTTAAAGTGAACGATTTTATGGCTCATATAGGAAACCCTAGTTTCACATAAATTTATTTACCAAAATTTATGGTGCAAACAATATCAATGAACTAAAAGCATTTTGTGAAGTTTAAGTAGGAAATTCTTGGTCTTGTAATTGCACAAGTAAGCTCTCGAAAGAAGAGATGTGAAGAGATGGAATATGGAGAATGAGAGCAGAAAAATAAAAGAGAAAAAATAAAAGATGAATGCAAGAAGCATGATTATGAATGAAACAATGATAGAATTTATTAATGTCACGAGGAAATCAACCTTTATTTAATATAGCAATAGATGTTATGAACAAGGGCATGTAAGACCAAGGTGACGATATACCTAATTCACGTGACTAACTCAAAAATCAAAGATCACTTGCAAGCATATAATGTTGGACACTATGATATGGAAGACCATGATGTTGTTATGGTGATATACTATAAAAACTATTTAAAGAATCTAAATAATAAAAAAAATACATACATGAAAGCGAGCATTCATGCATAAATACAAAGACAAACATGATCTTGCCCATATTCAAGCTACAAATCAATTGATTGATTCATAGTTCAATGATGAAGATGTTGATGTGGGAAGGATACATCCCCAAAAAAATGTGAGTATTGGGAATGACATATCTTGATGATGATAGTTTGAGTAAAATGGATCAAGGTTTGTAGCAAGGGGGGGAAACAAAATCAAGGAATGTTTTGGATGATGTGTTATATTGCATAGCTAGAATGTATGGATCAGGATTGTTGCATTTGAATGGACTGCTTTTGGGATTGGTTGGATTATGGAGGGATGTTTGGATAAGTAGATTGAGTTGGAGTGTTGTGAGGAATATTTGGATTGCTTTAGATTATAAGGTCTAAATTGATTACAAGGGAGAACCAAGTCTAGTGATAAGGATGAAAGGATAAGGGATTGCTTAGGTAGAGTATGGGAGAATGATTAGGTCAGGGATAGGAGACACGAGGAAAATTGAAAGGAGGATAGAAGATATGAGGATTATTGGATGGATGATTTAGGATTTGATCTCCAAAGACTATATCACATAGGAATAACATGTTCTCTCCAAGATATGAAGTTAGATAATATTTTGATTAAGAGGGAGAAATGGGTTTTGAAGGGACCCAAAATCCTTTACAAAAAGTATGTCAAAATAACAAAACACTACTAAGACAAAAGATACAACAGGGAACCTAGCAGCCAATTAGTATCCAAAAACAACCACACAACAACGAACTAAAAGATTACATAGAGGGACACTATCTCATTTATTTTAAAGTTTTAGCAACCTCCAACTCCTTATTGTAGTGGAGGTTGACCATGGATAATAGCTCCTGTTTTTCCTCTTCAAAGGAATTCTTTAGGCTATCCCTTATTCTAGCATTCAGACCCTCATTCCCCTAGTTCTTTCCTTTCTCCTTGGAGGGCAGTGTGTTCATCCAGTACTTCACCATTTGGTGCTCCCTAAGATTGCCAATTTTTTCCATTAAAATATTCAAATATTTTACACTATTTTTTATGGACATATGACTGACCTCAAAGAGATTTTGAATGTCCTTGTCCAGTCTAGCCACTTTTTTCTCCAAACCTTGCAACTGTTCCACTTTGTTGTCTAAACCTTGCAACCGATTAGCACATTCAGAGTGGAAGTCTGAAACAAAACTTTCCAAGTCCATAATTCTTTCAATATAAGAAGATCAAAAGCATAACCCTTGGGCATACTCTAAAACTTTTATAATTTGAGGCTTCTGATTTTTATATTGACCTTATTGAATTCAGTGAGGACCCATTTTGTCACCCTAAAATTATAGGTAGCACCCTCTTTAGCCATGGACAAGAGGGAAATCTTCTTAAGGTTCTCCTCGTCCAAGTAAGAAAAATTAGCAAATAAGGGGTCAAACCTCCCAGATTCCTTCAAAATATCTAATTTTGTGCCTTTGTCTAGAACTTTCTCCTTACCTTTGTCATTAGGCTGAGAAGACACCACTTCCACATTCCTTTCCAAGCCACCAACCAAAACAACATCTTTAGGATGAGGAAAGGACTGGGCCTCAACCTCTATCACGTGGTCACTTGAACCAAAACCTTGGGGTGTAGTAAGCTGCTCCTTGGACGAAATCTTGTGTGTAGGCTTCTTGGAAGTCCTCTCCTCATTCCCTGTCTCATAACCTCCAATATCCAAGCTGCCATGGGAATGAATCCCCCTACTTTTTGGACTTCATCAAGGACATCTTAGGTGACCGAGAGACTTCTTCCTCACCCTTGGACTACTTGGGTGGTCTTGGCAGTTCCTCCTCTCCCGTCTCATATCCATCATCATCTTCATCACAAGGGCTAGCCACCTTCTTCTTAGATTTTTTCTTGGGCACAAATTTCTTCTTACACCCAAATTTCCTTTTATGTGGCTTTGGACTTGAAGAAGGAGCTGAGGAAACCTCAATGGCTTCTTTTTCCACCTTCAAATCCTCTTCCTCCTCATCAACAGTAGTAGACTCTGTGGAAGGGTGTTCAACAACCCTAGGTAGAAGGTCTTTTCCTTTAACAGATTTAGCCAGGGAGTAAACCTTGACATACTCCATTATAAGAAGAATCAATCCCTCATGAAGAGGAGGAGTGTGGGGATTCTTCAAATGGGCATAGATAGAAGTCTCCAAAGAATAAAGTAGGAAAAAAGGAAAGGAGACACATGACTTGTGACAAAAATGATTCAATAGAGTGAAATGAAACCCCTAGATGGAAGTGAAATGGCCATCCAGGGTTATGTACCTCATTATAACCTCTAGCACCTTAGCCCAAATGGATTTGATTGAAGGGCAGTAGTAGCCCCAGAATGCAAGCTTTACAATCTATTGTTGTTCATTATCCTTGAAGAACTGCTCCATCGCATCCTTATTGCCCTTTTGCTCCTTGAAGAACTTTCTCCCATCAATGCAAAGGCAAGTTATATGTGCAATAAAATCTTTTGTGATGGAGAAAGCAACACCATTAACAATCAATGATCGATTGTGCCATCCATGAACAAAGGTGTTGGTGGCTTCACGGTCGAAACCATGCAACCTTTCCATATAAGGAGTGAGCCCTTCTTCCTCTAAGATCCTTCAGACCTTCTACTTGTTTCTCTAGCTGTCACAGGATATGGGCTCCACCCAGTTGCTGTCAACCCCCATTCTTTGCTATAAATTACTAGACTTTGGCCAAGAATTCAATGCACCATTGACAATAGAACCAATTTTAGAAAGGGATTTGGAAATAGGCACTAAAATTCCCAAAAAGCATGGGAAAAGGTAGGTGATTATTGCACCCCTGCCATGCCAAATCTCAAGGCTTGTGTTGAATAACATATCTAATTAATGACAAGGAACTATCGAGTACAGAGTCATACCCATCCCATGTCTTGGAAGTCATAAGATTAACCCCTTTCATTAGCAAAGAAATCCGCCAATGATTTTCCCTCTCTATATATGTGGGTCATGTGGACTTAATCAAATCGATTCATGATTGCACAAAAATTTGCAATCAAATCCTTGACAGTCCAACCAAGATTTTAAATGTTGGAAGTAAGTGATGAGATAAAAAAAATGTCTCATCTATTAGCCAAATAAAAGCATATATTTTTCTTAATTCTAAAGTTTATCAAGACTAAGCATGATGAGGAAAGTAAGATAATTTCAGTTGCAGTAGTCAAAGATTTCATCATATCTTGAAAATTACAATCTGGGTTCTTGAGATTTTTGGAAAAAAATTCGAAGAAAAGAAGGCAAAAAACTCAGTTCGTGGTTTGAGAGAAAACTTCACCAGTCTAATGCTTAATAACTTTACTTCCATGCTCCAGAATTTCTAAAAAAAATTCATTCGTTTGCTTCCATGCTCCAGAATTTTCGGAACTAAGTATGATAGAGGTTGAGTAGTTAAGGGACAATAGTTGCAAGCATTAAAGGAAATTGGAGTGAATTGGACAAAAGTTGAGAGAATATAGGGGTAGTTGCAAATATCTAGAGAGTTGGTCAACCCAATTTATGAGCAGTTGAGAGCATATAGGAGCAGATTTAAGAGTTTTAATGATAGAAGAGGTCAAAGGAAGGATTCTTCAACACTCTAACACCTTTTTAGAGTGGTTTAAAGGGCAAAAAAGTAGGGATTATTGTTTTGGACGACCAAAAGAGATTGAATCAACAAAATGGAGTGAAGACTTATCCCTTCTTTCTTCACACATGTTCCTAGTTTCTAGCAAGTTGTTGCACAACTATGAGGCCCATGTTTTAGAATTCTATAAATGAATTGTAATCAAGGAATCAAAAGGAAGGGGATTAGAAAGGCTTGTTTTGGCCTAAGGAAATAAAATAGTTTCTAGTTTCATTTAAAGCAATGTATTTCCAAAAAATTTAGAGTAAATTTTTGAATTCAAACAAGCTTTTCATTTCCAAAAAAATGTGAAGTAGTTTAGCATTTTCAATTCATGCAAGTGTGCCTTTATATTAGTTTCCTTTCATGCAACTTTCCTTTCATGCAAGTTTGCCTTATATTAGTTTCCTTTCATGCAACTTTCTTTTTATGCAAGTGTGCTCAAGAATAGGTTTGATTTCTGCAAGTTTGATTGTAGAATAGACTATCAAGTAATTTTTCTCCATTCTCTTTTGCATACAGCCATGGACACCGCCTTGGATTGATAAGTTAAATGATGAGGATTACATTGAACTCATCAACAAGCATTTGACTATGTTAAGGGAATCCCCTTCAACCCAGACTCTTCTAAAACCTTTATCAAATGCGGTTTTGATGCCCAGATAGGTCGCTTCAGCTTTGGCAAGTTGGATAATGTTATATAGGTGATGGCATCATGTTTAATGGTGTGTGTCCAAAGGAAGGATATGGCAAGATTTTTCTAAAGCATGTTTTAATTTTGTGCCCCACTCCCTATCAAAATCAATATGGGTAGGGAAGATGGATGTAAAGGATGTGGGATGAATGGATGGCAATGCAATGATAAAAGGCATGATAGATGAGACAACTTGCCCCCAAGTGTAATGGTATACAAAGATAATTGATCTTATGCATAACACGTGTTTGCTATGTTTTCATCATGGTACTTGTCCAAAGTGTCATAAAAATGGTTTTCATTCTTGGATAAATTATTTCTTTTTATTTTTTTCTCTTTTTTTTTGGTTGTCAAACATGACACTTGCACGAACAAGTTTTGATCATGATGATTTCCCCAAGGCACCATAAAAATAGTTTTCACTAGACAATAATTTGTATCTTTACTATTTTTTTTGGTTTTTTTATTTTTTATTTTTTCAATATTTTATGAATACCATTGATTTTCAAATGATCATTAATTATATTAGTCCACTTGATGGTGTTGATGTAGAATCTTATGTCACAATATGCCAATAGTGACCTACATAAAGGATTAGCCTTGTTAGGATCATGGTGCTTACATACAACCCATGGATGTTATTGTGATCCTTGTTGATAATAGGGTTGGCCTTATCCAAATGCACACATCATGATAGAGCATCACCAGTGATGCAAGAGCATCCAAGGTGTAAGAGAAATCTTGTATCACCAAAAAAATGTTGTTTCTTTTCAATAAGGGCTCAATTTGATAGGGTTACTATTTTTAGGAAGTTTGCATTTATGCACGATTGGGCACGAAATCTTACATAGACCTTTAGAATGGTAAATTGAATCCAATGGCAAAGAAATCACTTCAATATCATGTCATTTGAGAGATTAAAATTTAAATTTCTAAAAATCTTGTCAAAATATTCAAAGTCAATTTTGAGGCACTTAGAGGCTCCGGATGGGCCTGAAAATTGGCAAAAAACAAAAGTAGTCTACTTATTAGTAAGTTACCTTTGGGAGTTCACCTTCTCAAGAGCTTTCCAAAAATATATTATAATTGAAAATCCGATCATCGGATCAAAAGTTATGACCCTGCAAAGTTCTACCAAAATTAATAAAATTTCAAAATATCTTCTTGAGGAATTTACACTTTCCAGAAGATTTGAGGGTTGTTACACCTTCCAAATAAAGGATGTGAAATGGGGGTTACAAAGAGGGGGGTAGAGCAGAGTGGATTGTGGCTCCAATTTGCAGATTTATGTAATCAAAGCGCCCATGTGATGGTAATTTTAATCTAATTTCATTTTTCATTTCAGTGATAATAGAAAATCTTTCCTTCCTTCTTGAATATTGTTTGTGCAATTCTATGTTGTTGTTGTGGATTTCAATTTTTAAGGGGAGTACCCTTCATCAAGTGGTATTAGAGGAAGATTTCCTGAGTGTGTAAATATATCGTCGAACATGAGGCAATATGCACCAGGACTTGTGGTTGTGGGTCTATGAGAAAAGATGCCTCCATGAAGAAACCGTGGTGGGAGAAATGTTGGGGTAACAAAAGAGGGTTTTAAAGCCCTCCAAAGACAAGTTCAAGCACTGCAAGAGGAGTTGATGTCAGAAGAAGAGATGAAAGTGAATATGAGGCTAAAAATGAAGAGCCATTTGAAGAAGAAGCACAAGATGTAATGGATCTTGGAGAAGTCAAACTGATTAGGGCCATTTCCAAGATTGGAAAGAGGCCGAAGATAGAAGTTTCTAATTTTTCTGGAAATATGAATCCAGAGGAGTTGATCGATTGGGTCAATGATATGGAAGAATATTTTGAGTATGAGGAAATAGAAGATCTAGAGAGGCTCAAATTTGCAAAGGCCATGCTAGCATATGGTGGAAAGAATTCCAGTTGGATAGAAACTGAAGAGGTAAAGAGAAGATAACTAGGTGGGATTGGATGGTGGAGAAACTAAAGAGGCAATTCATTCTTGTAGATTATGAATTGGATTTGCTAAAGAAGATGCAAGGATTGAAGCAAGCTGGGAGATCTATCACAGAATATAGAGAAGAGTTCTACAAGGCCTTGATCAGAGCAGGCCATTCTGAGGCTGACAAGGAGAAGGTTATGCGTTATGTTAATGGGTTGAAAACAAGCATCCAAGAGGAGTTGAGTTTGGTGAGGATGACCATGATTGAAGATGCATATCAGTTTGGCTTAAAGGTGGAAGAGAAGTTGAACAAAAGGTTTGAGAGAAAGAAAAGGGGTGGAGGTCATGGTAGAAAGACTATTGGACAGTCATATGGAGGCCGAAGTGAAGATCAGAAGAATACTGAAGGATCTAGTAGCAGTCAGAACTAGAAGGGAAATAATACCTACCTTCCTTGAGATAATAGAGACCAAAGAGGAAGAGGAAGATCCAGATGAGGACCAAGAAGAAAGGTTTTCATGGAACCTATTTTCAATGCAGAGAAGGACATCGAGCCTACAAGTGTCCTCAACATCAAGGGAGGACAAATAGAAGACCTGAAGGTAATGTTCGAGTTGCCCATATAGATGAAGATGCTCGGTCTTCACATTCTGAAGATGCTGAAAGAGGAGAGGCCCTTGTTGTTAGAAGAGCCTTGGTGAATCAAGAGAAGGAATCAGATCAAAGAAAGAACCTGTTCCGTACTCAATGCAAGTGTGAAGGTAAATTTTGTAATGTTATTATTGATGGAGGTAGCACTGATAATCTTGTTTAAGAGGAAATGGTTACTAAATTACAATTGGAGAGGAGAAGGCATCCCAAACCATACTAGATTGCATGGTTGCAAAAGGACCATAGGACATTGGTCAATGATCAATTTTTGGTAAAGTTTAAGATTGGTAACTATTAGGATGAATTTTTGTGTGATATTGTACCTATGGTTGTTTGTTGCATGTTGTTAGGTAGATTGTGGCAATTTGATTGGTGAGCGGTGCATGATGGACATGATAACACCTATTCCTTGATAAAGGATGGTGTTCATCATAAGTTGAAACCTCTGAAGGAGGAAAAAAAAAGGTATGTAGTAATGCAAGGATTGTTTGGTTGATGAAAGAAAGTTCCTAGAAGGTATGAGACATGAGCATATGTGTTTTTCTTTGATCCCTAGAGTTGATAAAGAAGATACTAATGAGGTACCTATAGAGGTTTCAAAATTTTTGAATGAGTTTTAGGATATTGTTTATGATAATGTACAAGAATATTTGCCTCTAGTAAGGAAGATTAGCCACTAGAGATGGACCTGATTCCTTGATTCAGTTTGCTAAATAAGGCGACTCATCATATGACTCCAAAAAAGAGTGAAGAGTTGAACAAACAAGTGCAAGAGTTGTTGCGAAAGGGATTGATTAGATAGAGTTTGAGTCCATGTTCAGTACATGCAGTACTAGCACCAAAGAAGGATGGGGAATGGCGGATGTGTATAGATTCTAGAGCCATCAACAATCACCATCAAGTATAGATTTCCCTTACCGAGGATGGATGACATCATGGATTGTTTGAGTGGAGCTAAGTGCTTCACAAAGATAGATTTGAAGAGTGGTTATCACCAGATCCAGATTAGAGAAGGAGATGAATGGAAGACAACCTTCAAAACCAAATAGGGCTTGTACGAGTGGTTAGTCACGCCTTTCTGGCTAACCAATGCACCGAGTACATTCATGCAGCTCATGAATGAGGTGTTAAAAGAATTTTTGGGTAAATTTGTCATTGTTTATTTGGATGACATTTTAATTTTTAGCAAGACATTGAAGGAGCATTTGATGCATATCAGAAATTTTTTTGAGAAACTGAGAGAGGAGAAGTTGATCAATTTGAAGAAGAGTAGTTTTGTGAAGAGAGAGTTGGTGTACCTAGGATTTGTTATCTCAACAGAGGGTCTTAAGATGGATCCAAAGAAGGTGAAAGCTATTATTGAATGACCTACACCAAGGAGTGCTATACAGGTGAGATCTTTTCATGGTTTGGAAAGTTTTTATAGAAAGTTTATCAAAGGTTTTAGTAGTATTTGTGCACCTCTAACTGAAACAATGAGAGGGGATAGAAAAGAGTTTAAGTGGAATACAGGAGCAGCAAAAAGTTTTGATATGTTGAAGAAGAAAGTTACAAAGCAACCTATTTTGGCACTTCCAGATTTCAACAAGGTATTTTAGGTAGATTGTGATGCTAGAGGCAATGCCATTGGAGTTGTTTTGAGTCAAGAAGGTAACCCTGTTGCCTATTTTAGTGAAAATTTGAATGATGCAAAGAGGAAGTATTATGTTTATGATTAGGTGTTTTATGCTATAGTTCAGGATTTAAAGAAATGGAGACACTATTTGTTGCCAAAAGAGTTTGTTTTATTTACTGATCGTCAAGCTTTACAATATTTGAATAGTCAAGGGACATTGGATCAAATACATTTGAAATGGGTTGAATTTTTGCAAAGTTATACATTTGTTTTGAAGCATAGGAGTGGAATATCTAATATATTTGCAGATGCCTTAAGTAGGAGGCAATTTTTTATAACAAAAATGTAGATTGAAGTTGTTGTGTTCAATGAACTCAAGAGCTTGTATCATGAAGATCCTGATTTTGTAGAGGCTTGGAGAGCTTGCAAGGAGCCTATCACTTTGGATAGGACAAGATGGTTGGATTTTACAATCCAAGATGGTATGTTGTTTTGAGGGAATGAGTTGTGCATTCCAAGGAGTTCCATGAGAGAGAACCTGATCAAGGAGAAACACAGTGGAGGATTAGCTAGACACTTTGGTCAAGATAAGACCATTATTGGTGAGTGATACTATTGGCCATAGTTGCAATAGGATGTGATAAAGTTTGTGCAAAGTTGCAAAGTATGTGAGATGGCGAAAAGAACAAGTCAGAATATTGGATTGTATCAACCATTACCTGTACCTAAGAGGCCATGGGAGGACATTAGTATGGATTTTCTTCTTGGTTTGCCGAGGACACAAAGAGGGTGTGATTCCATACTTGTGGTGGATAGATTTTCTAAGATGGCACACTTCATTTTGTGTCATAATACTAGTGATGTTGTTCATGTTGCAAAATTGTTTTTGAGATAGGTGGTGAGACTACATGGTCTACCCAAGAGCATAGTTTTAGATCAAGATACAGATCGAGATACCAAGTTTGTTGGGTATTTATGGAGGAAATTGTGGAAGAAGATGAAGACTAATTTGAAGTTTAGTTCTGCATATAATCCACAGATAGATGGACAAATGGAGGTGGTGAGTAGGAGTTTGGGTAACTTGATGATATGTTTAGTAGGAGACAAACCCAAGGGATGGGATTTGATTTTACCACAGGAAAAATTCACTTACAACAATTATTTCAATAGGAGCATTGGTAAATCACCATTCCAGATTGTGTATGAGAGTAGTCCAAGAACTACTTCTAAATTGAGAAAGATGGATAAGGGGGAGAAGAGTAGTGCTGAGGATGAAGATTTTTTCAAGCACATGAAGAATTTGCATGAAGAGGTGAAGAAACATATCAATAAGATGAAATTGCAGTATAAGACTAAGGTAGATCAGAAAAGGAGGTATAAGGAGTTCCAGGTAGGAGATGAAGTCACGGTTCATTTGTGAAAGGAGAGGTTTCCAATTGGTACATATAACAAGTTAAAGATGAAGAAGTTTGGACCATGTAAAATCCTGAAGAAACATGATTCAGTAAATGCATATGAGGTAGAGTTGTCGAGTGAGATTCATGTTTCACCTTTGTTTAACATTGTTGATTTGACAGAATATCATGAAGGAGATAAGGAGAATGAATTGATAGAGGCATGGTGGAACATTCCAACACCTACTTTAGAGAAGGAAGAGATAAAAGAAATTTTGGATAGTTGTGTGGGTAGAAGTACAAGAAATAGGCAATATGCAGAGTACAAGTGGTGAAATGGAGAGGAAGGCCAGTTCAAGATTCATCATGGTTATTTGAGACTGAGGTTAACCATCTTGGTTTCCCTCTAAATCTTGAGGAGTGACAGGGTCACTTTTCAATTTACCCCAAGTGTCTGATGCAAGAGCATCCATGGTGTAAGAGCAATCTTGCATCGCCAAAAAAAATGTTGTTTCTTTTCAATAAGGGCTAAATTTGGTAAGGTTACTAGTTTTAGTAAGTTTGCATTTATGTATGGTTGGGCACAAAATCTTACAGAAACCTTCAGAATAGTAAATTGAAGCCAATGGCGAAGAAATCACTTCAATAACATTTGTCATTTGAGAGATTAAAATTTCAATTTTCAAAAATCCTGTCAAAATATTCGAAGTCAATTTTGAGGTAATTAGAGGCTCCAGATGGGCCTAAAAATTGGCAGAAAATCAAATTGATCTACCTATCAATACTATTTTTTGAGGCTTCACCTTCTCAAGAGCTTTTCAAAAAGGTATTATAATTGAAAATTTGATGGTCAGATCAAAAGTTATGACCTTGTGAAGTTGCACTACCAAAATTAATAAAATTTCAAAATATCTTCTTGAGGAAGTTACACTTTCCAGAAGATTCTAGGGCAGTTACACCTTCCAAATAAAGGATGTGAATGGGGGTTAGAGCAAAGTGGATTGTGGCTCTGATTTGCAAATTTATGTAATCAAAGCGCCCATGTGATGGAAATTTTAATGTAATTTTATTTTTAATTTTAGAGATAATAGAAAATCTTTGCTTCCTTCTTGCATATTGTTTGTGCAATTCTTTGTTGTTACTGTGGGTGTCAAATTGTAATGGGAGTACCCTTCATCAATGAGAGTCATTATGATAAAATTTTGCTACCAAGACACGACAGATTTGTGAGTTAAGAGTTTTGGATTTTAGGTGAGATGTTGGATTATGATGGAGGATGGTAGATGTGAATGGATTATTTGGCATTTTGGATGTAGAATTTTTTATTTGCCAATTTGGGATGGTGGATGATGAAGTTTATATTTTAGATTGGGATTTTGTTTGGGACCAACACTTTTATATGCCTTGTGTGGTGGGATTGATGACCATTTTGAAGGAGGTAGACATATGTTATATGCAATATGTGGCTTTTGATTGATTTATTTCTCTTAAAAAATTTCTTTGATTGGAGTTACCACTTCATTTTACTTTGGAACTGAATTTTTTGTTGCTTTCATTTTGATTTTTGGATTTGATAACTTTTGACATTTGATTTTGATATTTTTCTTTGTAATGCTTTTAATTTTTTTTGGTCCTAATTAGTAATTTTAAAGATTTGGGAATGATGAATTTTGGTGTGGATAGAAGGAATATTGGCAACAACCTTATGGTAAGGACTACACATGTCCCCTATTTTGATGCTTGCATTGGATGAAGTTACCCCAAGTATCAATGAGGTACTAATAACATCATTAGATTTCTTGATTGATGAATAGTGAGACCTTCATATCTAGGATTTTTACAAAATTGTATTGGTTCTAAAATGCCTTGTTCATGTAGGCCTTATCCTTTTCCTTAATACTACATGCTTTGATAGATTTTTTTGTGATTGGATATTTATTACTTTGGAAGCAAGATGTTAACCCATCTTTCTATAGTTGAACCCATAATTTTCTATATTTTATCTTGCATGAGAAATCTTGATTTGATAAAAGTGGATGATCCTAGTTGATAGGATGCCAAAATTTTCTCCTTATTCATGCTAGTTGTTGATTGATCATTTGGAATTTTGATGTGATCCATAGTATATTATATTATCTACATGGTTGATGTGATCCATGTGATTTATTTGATCATCTATGTGTCTAAGGGAAGGAGGTGTCTCATCTTGAGAAATGGACATTGTTGTATGGATAGGTTCAAGTTAAATTTTATGAATATTGATGGCATAAAGGTGGATGAGGGGATCATCTTAGATTTATTGATCAAAGATAATATCATCTTGGATGTCATGATAATTATTAGGATCGTGATCAAAGATTGGATTAACTTGAATGCCATGATCATTTATGGGGGATTCTTGGATGGACTCAATATTTTGGCATGACAATAATGGATTTTGGAGAGGAAGCTCTTGAATGGTCTTGATCAATGATGAAGTGCATGATGGTGTTTGATCTAGGATTTATTGATCATGGATAAGATCTTGATTGAGGATAAGGGACATATAGGGATTGTAAGGAAGATAAGGTAGCAAAACAACTTCCTACACTAATCTTGAGAGGACGACAATGCAAAACTTTACAGATATTTTTAACAGTTACAAAAATTTAAACAAAAATAAACATAAATATCAAGCATACCACAACATAGTGATTTATGCGGGGAAAACCATTTTGGGAGAAAAACCCCACACTCCAAAAGCCACCCAATATATTATTCACAAATCATGAAGATTACAATATACTTGCAGAGCAAGCTTCTCACAGGAGTATCACCAACCAGAGATCCTAAGGTAACATGACCACTATCAAGCTCAAAATACATCACAATACACAATTGTAGTACAATTCCCTCATAAAATAGGGTTTCCTTCTAGAGCAATTCAAGCCAACAAAATATCAACCGTCAGATCCGAGACCTAATGATGAATGGTCTAGATTTACAATAATATAATATACATAAAATTTGGCTTTTGGGGGCATTTCCCCCTGTGTGTGTGAAAATATGATCAATCTAAATGAAATTTAACAACACAATCAATAAAACATTAAATCAAAGAAGCTAAAAGAAAAACGGAAATAAGCAAACTGTTAATGGCAGCTTCTCTGAAGTCGTCTTATTGTTCTCTATCTCCAGCGTTTCGTCTTTGCTCAAGTTGCTCTCAGATCTGGAATGCCAAGCTCAATGAAGTAGGCTACTGAAGAACAAGATATAAATGAAATGCATGCTATACTAAGATGCGAGATTTTGAAGGGTGATTATTGAAGGAATGTTGGATGCTCATTCCTGCAGCATAACGACTTGATGATGAAGAATGATAGAGATGGATTTGAGGAAATATTTTGACAGAGTCGGGATGTCTAAAGAAGATTCGATCCAAATGGCTTGTGAAAGGTTTAATTTATAGAGTTTTCGAAGACAAAATCTTACTTGGCAAAGATCAACGGTTAAGATTCAGTCTGGTAAGAAGAACGGTAAGAGATTTTCGAAAGTTGAGAGAGAGATAGAAGGTTTCCTCTTTTTCAATTTTTCTCATTCAGATCCGAAGGAAGGTTTCTGTTTTGAAGGATGAGTTGAAATGAATTTTCATAATTAAATAAATAAACCTACTTAATTATATGAGAAGATGAATTTAGAAACTCACCTAATTAAATAAGTAATATTTAATTATATGAGAGAGATAGATTTAGAAGGCATTAAATTAAATATTTAAAATATTTAATTTAACTATGAGATGAAGAGGAGGAATATTCCATTTTGAATATAAATAATCAAACTTAGAATAATATGATAATTAATATAAATAAATTATAGAATTTATTTAATTTAATTAAGAGGAATATGGAATATGGTAAATAATTAAATAAAATTATTTATTTAATTAAGGTAGAAGAATTAGAAAATGAACAATATAAATAAATAATTAAATTTATTTATATGTAGATTGAATTAGAGATTTAACTAAATAACTTGTATTTAATTAATTACCAGACTTATTAAAATGTGACCATTTTTATGTGCATACATTTTGCTCCTCTTTGAGATGATGTTCGAGATGATGAGATTTGTGTCAAGTAACATCATTTCAAAGAAGTTAAGGTATGGATAATGGATAATGATATAAAGATAGGATGATGGAATGATGATGCCCCCTTGAGAGGATAGGTGGGTTGAACAAACACGGGTAGGCTCTCGAAATGAAATGATAAGGGGAGGGATAAGATGAATGATGCAAGATAGGAAGTGGATGAAGGAGAGAAATGATATGTTATGCTGCAATGAAGGTGAGCAACCATGATGTTTGATATAGCACTAGACGTTATGCACCAAGATATAAGGACCAAGGTGACGATGTGTCTCATGCCCCAGCGTAATACAACCTTGTCTAGACGTATGAGGAAGTAGACTTAGAGCATTAAAGTCCTAATGCACAAAAGGTATGATATGACCTTAGATGCAAATGATAGTGCAAAAAGCTACTCCAACATACACAAGATATGAATATTAGCTAGAATGATATGGATTTGAAACAAATGCAAGATAAAATGATAACACACACACAAGCAAGCATGCACAAATGATACAAAAACATACAAGGTAGTGCCCCTGTCAAGCTGTAAACCATTGATTGATTGATTGATTGATGATGATGATAGTGTTGTCATTGTGGGGAGCGACATGTCCCTAGAGCAACACAAGGATGGCTGATAATTGATTGATTGACTTTGATTTGGTTTACTACAAGATTAGGACCAAGGCCAAAGGATGTGATTGGATAATTTGACAAGATTGATTGACTTGATTGGTATGGATTAAGGATTGACGTGCATTTGGATTATTTGCTTGGAATGATTGAAGATGATTTGATGTATGGATGAATGGATTTGATGAAGATGATTGATTTGGTTGAATGGTTGAATGATTGGATTGAGGTGATGGATTAAGTAGATGAAATTGGAATAATTAATTGGATGGATTGATTTTATTGCTTGAATTTTTGTTGGATATTTGTTTTTTTTGGATTTTTTTTTTTTTTAGGATATTTTGATTTTTTGGATTTTTGAATTTTTTTTTTTGATTTTGAAATGTTTTGATTTTTTTTTGGATTTTGAAATGTTTTGATGTTTTTGGATTTTTGAAATGTTTGATTTTTTGATTTTTTAAATGTTTTGATTTTTTTGGACTTTTGAGATGTTTTGATTTTTTTGACTTTTGAGATGTTTTGATTTTTTTGAGATGTTTTGATTTTTTGGACTTTTGAAATGTTTTGATTTTTTTGGACTTTTGAAATGTTTGATTTTTTTGGACTTTTGGAATGTTTTGACGTGTCAAAGGATGAAAATTTGAGTAGCCTTTGTGCTAGATACCAATGACAAGGGGAAAACCAAGTCTAGGTGCAAGGGTGGGTGAATTGGATTGATGGATGAAGGGGTGGGTGATAGGAAAAAGGCTCATGATATATGGATGGATGGTATGGATGTATGATCATAAGAGAGCAAGGATGTGATCTTGAAAGACTATGGCGCATAGGAATAACATGCCCCATTCTAGGTACAAGACTTAGGATTTTCTTAGACAAAATGTATGACAACAGGATAATGACATGATTGGTTTGTTTGGAAGGATGAGGTATATCAAGAGATACCCAAAAAACATGTTTCAACATTTTGCCCCTATATCTTCATCAAGATCAAAAGAAGAAGGGTGGATGAATGGACTCAATATGATAGGTATGTATGATGGCTAAATATGGTAGGTAGGATGGAAATGATATGACATGAATGATAGGTTAGATAGATAAGACATTGTGCCCCCAAGTGTAAGTGACATAGAAGATCAACCTACACATGACGCCTATTTGCTAGGTTTTCATCATGGTACTTATCCAGGGTGCCTGTTTACCAGGTTTTCACCATTGGATGAAGGGATTTCTCTTTACTTTTTTTTTTTTTTAAATATTGACTTTTTAGTTTTTTGGATAGGAGAAGGAATATGGATAGGAGGGACTCAAGTGTCTAGTTCTGTGAAAGGTGATAGTCCCACTAGATATGGATGTCATTGCATGGACCATGTCAAATGTGCTCATAGATGTTGGTAAGGGATGACATGAAAGGGATGGATTAGGTAGATGGAAAATTATGAAAGGCTTATGCAAGAATGAATTGGGAATAGTGGATGATGATGTGGATTGAATAGGCCTTGTGCAAAAGGATGGATGAAAGGTTTATGCAAAAGCATGGACCATAGGAAGGTGATTGGGAAGATATGTAGGATAGTAGTTGAAGGATGGGGAGGTGGAGGTATGTGGGATTGTTGTGAAATGGAAGGGAACCATGACCAATGGTTGCACACATTGTGATAAACATTGAAGCTTTTGATGTGGATGTGGTGTAGGAAGCAATGGAGATGTTTGCTTAGGAGGTGGTGGATGAAGTGTTTTAGGTACCCACATAGACTTAATATTTCTATGATTTTTATTTTGCTTGTGGGTTTTAGGAATTTGAGATTTTTGAATAGAGTAGGAATGTGGGGATGGTTGGGATTTTTGTGATGTATATGCCTCATTTGAATTTCTTTCTTTTTGCTTAGGTACCCAAACCAATTTAGTTTGGGCCTTTACTTTTGGAGGTATGGGATTATATAACTTTTTGGATGTATTTTTCTTTGACTTTTTGTATTGATGTCCTAAGGCATGAGAACCCTTAGGATTTTTTACTTTATAGGTAGAGGCATTGAAATTCTTGCTTTTGAATCCCATGGGTATGGTGGAATGGGTGGAAGCTTCATGTTTATAAAATGTGTGCATTTGTTGGTCATGATTAGGAATGTTAGAGTATTTATGGATAAATGGATAAAAGGATTGGATGGTAGGGATATTAGGTGTTGAAAGTAATGGTGGTAAAGTGGATCAAGGGATATTAGGAGTTGGAAGCAATGGTGGTAGAGTGGATGGTGGAAGGTGTATGGTCACATGCTTTTGACATTTGTAGGATGATGGAGGTGGAATGGCAACATATGTTTTGGGGATACGATAGGATTTATGGTGAAAAGTGGACTTGGGATGCATGGAGGAAATACCAACATCTTTAGGTTGTTGTCCTTGGGGTGTATGTCCAAGGCCATAAGAGCGTGGAGGGACTTTGACATGGATGGGCTCCAAAATACCTTATTTATGAAGGTCTAGACCTTTACCTTGGTGATTCATGTTTTGGAGTGTGCAATGGATAATGGGACTAGGTGTAGGTGGAACACTAGACACGAGTTCTTTATTACATGGAGAAGATAATGGTTGTTTTCGAATGAGGGTGGAGAGACCAATAGGATAGGATGGAGGACTTGCAATGGGGTTGATAGTGGGTGATGGGGGATCATTAGGATCTTGATTAGCATTGTGTTCACTTAGATCCAATGTATTTGTTTGATCTTCTATGTGTGCTTGGGAGGCATATGTCTCATCAAGGGAAGTGGATGTTTGTGCATCATAGATGGGTGAGGTGGAAAGCTCCTGACCATGGAATGCATAAAGTTGGCTAAGAGGATCATCATGGTCTTCTTGATCATAAAAGGGGTCTTGATCAAAGATGGAAGATTGATCATGAATAGTATTAGGTATGTTATGAATGGAATCATTAGGAGGGTGTTGATCTTTATGTGGATAATGGGGTAATGTTTCTTCATGTTTAGGATTTTGCTTTTGACATACCTCATGACTTATTTGAATGGAGGTGGAAGGGGATGACTCTTGAATTGGATAAAGTGGTTGTGGATGACATGGTTGGCTTGAAGGACCTGGCATGATGTTTGATGACTCTTTTGTATGTTCAAGAATATGAGTTGGATGACATGGTGACGTTTGATTCCTTGCTAGTAGCCTTTGGGTCACATCCTTTTTAGGTGTATGGATGGAAGGTGTGGGCTTAGGGTTTTGGTTTTGATTGGATGATGGTAAGGGTGCATGAACTAGATTGGTGTTTCCCTTGTCGAAAGTGGCATTAAGACTTGAGGAAGTTTGGCCTTGTTGCAAGGTAGAACTTAAGTTCACATGTGTTTATTGTGATGTGGCTTGATAGGTTGATGTGGCATTGACATACGAAGAAGTGGATGGATTAGATTGGTATGAGGTGGAAGGAGAAGCCCCTCGAAGTCTGATTTTATGTATTGGTTTTGTTTCATGATTTGAACTAGAGAAAGAGACTCCTTGAATTATGACTTCAAGCTTAGGTTTTGTCTCATGATTTGGCCTAGAGGGATAGCCCCATTGGATTATGATTTTGGGCTTATGATTAGGATTTGGCTTGTTTATGATTATGACCATTTTGACAAGTGGTGATGGTGATTATGTGGAATGATTTGATTGGATGACTTGGATTGATTAGGATGAAATGGATAGGATGTGGCTAAGAAGAATGATTAGGATGAAATTGATTGGATATGAATGTGTTGGAAGAACGTGTAGAGTGACTTGTCTTTATGTGTTTGGTGTTTAGCTTGATTTGGAAATGTTTAAATGAATGGTCACACATGCACACACATGAATCACACATGCAAGACACATAAGCAAGTTTGAATTTGAAATTATGAATGTGATTATTAAGCACACACTTGAAGAAGACACATCAACAAGTCCTAGAACTAGTCAAGTGGGTATGGCCAATTAGGTCTCAAGCTAGGCTACACAGGGTTGACTAAGGAATGATTTGAAAGCAAAATCCTGTCACACAACCAAGAGAAAGGGGTAACCCACCCTTCACCTTCACTTCCCAAAGTTATAAAGTTCTTTGGGGCTTAGCCAAGAGTGACAAGATTTTAACTTCCAAACAAGCGTGTCTTTTGATTCACACTTCGATTGAGGTCGTCCCTAGGGGTGATGAAATCCCCTAGCAGGCCTCCTATGAAGGTTTTTGACAAAAGCAAACCAAGTGAGGTGTTTGTGATTACACACACACTTGATTCACACTCACAGTTGTTAATTGACCCTTAGAAAAGAAATGTGTGCAAGAAAACAATGAAGCACTCGTTCTTTTTAGATCCCAAATCAAATGTGTAGGAAGACAGTGATTAATTTTAGACCCAATTTTTGAAGTCTAATTGAAGACAAGATTCATTTTAAACCAATTGTAATGATGTGATCAAACAAGATTTGATTTTATGTCCCAAATTGAAATGTGTGACAAACAAGATTAATGAGATGAAGGATGAGACGAGTGCACCTGGTTATTTTTCACTTTCCAAGTTGTTGTTGTGATTGATCCCAATACTTTTCCAGCTTTGTATGATTCACCAACAAGTCACCAAGACAAAATAAACAAATTAGAAATCTGCTAGAACAAAAGTCCTATGTGCTGAAGAATATATGCAAATTTGATAACTTTAACTCTGTAAAAGTTGATAAAAACCTGCAACATTGGATAGCTTATGAAATTATACCCCAAATAAAAAAAAAATTGCTAAAAAATACCAAAAAATGACCAAGATACGGCCATTTTAAGATTGACTAAAAAAACTGTTGAAACAGTGATACATCGCTAAAACAGAGGCTGTATGCACTAAAATAGTTCCAGATGCATTAAAATAGTGTTAAATCTGTTAAATTTGATAAACACCTACACCATTGGATGGCTTATGACATTCTACCCCATTTAAAAAAAAAAGCATTGAAAAAGACCAAAAAATGACCAATATACAACCATTTTAAGATTTACTAAAAAAACTACTGAAACAGTGATATATGTGCTAAAACAGAGGCTGTATGAGCCAGAAAAAGTCCCATATGCGCTAAAAGAAGTCCTAAATGCGCTAATTTTTTTATTTTTTATTTTTAGATTTTTAATGGAACGGTATATGCGCCATTATGTACCGTATATGCGCCGAAACAGTTACTATATGCACTCCAGAATCTTGCAAAACAAAAGAGTCAAAAACCCCATATGCGACATAGAAAATGTCGAATGCGCTTGAACGCCAATTTTTTTTTCGAAAGTTGACTCCAGCACGTGGAAACTGTAAAAAAAACTTGCAGAGAATGTTAAATTCATGGGTTTGAGCCCCACGGTGGGCACCATTTTATGTGTGTGTGAAAATATGATCAATCTAAATGAAATTTAACACAATCAATAAAACATTAAATCAAAGAAGCTAAAAGAAAAACAGAAATAAGCAAACTGTTAATGGCAGCTTCTCCGAAGTCGTTTTATTGCTCTCTATCTCCAGCATTTCATCTTTGCTCAAGTTACTCTCAGATTTGGAATGCCAAGCTCAATGAAGTAGGCTACTGAAGAACGAGATATAAATGAAATGCATGCTATACTAAGATGCAAGATTTTGAAGGGTGATTATTGAAGGAATGTTGGATGCTCATTCTTGCAGCATAATGACTTAACGATGAAGAATGATAGAGATGGATTTGAGGAAATATTTTGACAGAGTCAAGATGTCTGAAGAAGATTCGATCCAAATGGCTTGTGAAAGGTATAATTTATAGAGTTTTCGAAGACAAAAGCTTACTTGGCAAAGATCAACGGTTAAGATTCAATCTGGTAAGATGAACGGTAAGAGATTTTTGAAAGTTGAGAGAGAGATAGAAGGTTTCCTCTTTTTCAATTTTTCTCATTCAAATCCGAAGGAAGGTTTCCGTTTTGATAGATGAGTTGAAATGAATTTTCATAATTAAATAAATAAACTTAATTAAATGAGAAGATGAATTTAGAAACTCACCTAATTAGATAAGTAATATTTAATTATATGAGAGAGATAGATTTAGAAGGCATTAAATTAAATATTTAAAATATTTAATTTAACTATGAGATGAAGAGGAGGAATATTCCATTTTGAATATAAATATTCAAACTTAGAATAATATGATAATTAATATAAATAAATTATAGAATTTATTTAATTTAATTAAGAGGAATATGGAATATGGTAAATAATTAAATAAAATTATTTATTTAATTAAGGTAGAAGAATTAGAAAATGAACAATATAAATAAATAATTAAATTTATTTATATGTAGATTGAATTAGATATTTAACTAAATAACTTGTATTTAATTAATTACCAAACTTATTATAATGTGACCATTTTTACGTGCATACACCCCCAAGCCCTCATCAGGGCACACGGCCCCCAAAACCCTCATAGTGGGGTACCCCCACCCCTCCTTTTACTTGCCTATCAACAATAAACCTTATGTAATTGCAATGTTGAGACACATTTTCCCAATAGAAATGCATGCATATTTTCTTAGATAAAATAAGGGAGGATTGGTGTTTTTTGTTGCTATCTATTAGTCATGTGAAGGGACTCTTTAAGTCATTCATATAACTGAGATAATATTTTTTATGTTCATGGATGTTGGACTTAATAGATTTAGTGTATGTGATGGGTTTGGGATTAAGAACTACATAGTTAATGAGATGTTTGGATGGTGTAGTATTAGTGATATGGTGAGAATACAACTTTTTTTGTGTATCAAAGCTTAAGATACTTTGCTAAATAGTCCTTAGAGAAAATTCCTAAAGGTTTCTTTATTAGATGGGTTTTTGGATTGGGATGGAGTGGATTTCAATGATTTGGAGGATCAAGGATTAGGATAGGAGGTGGATGATATAAGTCTTTCTTAGATTGTTGATGGGGATAAGGATTTGGGATATGGATGACAAATAGGGATTTCGGAGATGGTTTAGTATTAAGGAAGGCCTGGGATGAATGTCAATCTTCCCTTTTCAACAATAGGGGAGGGATGACCACTTGATGATTGTTTGAAGTGATAGTTTTAGGGTAGCTTGGCTCCTATGATTATAAGCTACACCTATCCATGACATCTTTTTCTTGGCTTAACATATTTTCTAAGATTGATCTTTCAAGGGAAGGATCAATGGATAAGTAATTAGTATTGGTTGAAAAGTTTGTGTTAGTGATTCAATGGTATGGATTGATAGATAGGTGACTAAATATTATGGCTTCTTGGTATTAAGGACTGATGAATGAGTGACTAGAGCCTATGGTCTATTGGTATTAATGATTGATGAATGGGTGACTAAATCTTGTGGGTTCTTAGTATTAAGTATTGATACATGGATGCCTAAAGATTTTGGATTCTTAGTATTAAGGATTGATAGGTGGGCGACTAAATCTTATGCATTATTGGTGTTGAGGATATATGGATGGGTGATTAAATCTTGTGGGATAGTACTATTGAGGATAGATGGATGGGTGAGTAAAGAAAAATGGAAGCATGATTATAAATTTGGATTAGGATGGACAATAAGATAATTTGGATTATGGATGAAGGATTTGGTTGGGAAATTTGGTGGATAATAGTTGGTGTCTAAACCTTAGAAAGTGGTGGAAAACATATATAATCAAAGGTAAATATTTTTTTATTTTTTGTATTTTTTTGGGGGGGTGGATTTTTGAATTTTGCACACTGAGCTAAGAAAAAGATAGAAAGAGAAATCCCCCAGGTTCCAAAGGATAAGATTCCTATAAAATTAAGAAAATATACTATCAATCAAGTGATGGATAACCAAGGAATGCAAGATCATGCACCACCTATACACCCCTTACCTTGGAGGAAAAATCCTTACCCAGAGTTAGCTCTATATCCCCACTTTTAAAGCATGTTGTGAGTAACTTCTTAATCCTAAATGGTATGTAATGTACCACAATTAAGGATGCACAAAGGTCTTAAACTAGGTTATACAAGTTGGTAAGGGTATCCTTGATATACTGCAAGGGAATGTGATGCTTGATTTGTGAAGATGAAATTGAAAATATGACAAAAAACTAGGAGAAGAGGGTAACCCAACCTTATCCTTCACTTATGAAAGGTATAAATTTCTTGGGGTCTTAGCCCAAATGATAAAATTTCAAATTCCAAAAGGTGCGTCTTTTGATTCAGCCCCTACTCTTTATATTCCATTAGAACACTAGAGTTGAGGTTGTCCCCTTGGTAATGAAATCCAAGGTAGGCCGACCCCCTAAAAAGAAATTTGGGAAGAAGAGTATGTTTCTAATTGTTAATATCATGTAAGAATGAAAGAGATGAGCATACACACCCTAGTTCTTCAAGATTAAAAGATAGTGGTAAATTGAGTAAACCAAATTAAAGCATGAAGATGAATTTTAATCTTAGAAGAAATGATTATCAAACACATAAAAAAGAAGATAAGGTAATTTATTTTTTGAAAAGGTCCATAAACAAGTCTTCTTTAGATTGACTTGAAAAACCATAAGATTATGAGTTTGAAAGTTTGTTCTTTGGATTGTGAAATATATTATCTTTATAGTTTAATTCTTTAGCCAACAAACAATTTTGCATTCAAAGGATTATCCAAAATATAAAATAAATAATTTCAAAATAAAAAATTAGATGGAACCATCAAATTATTCATAATTTTTTAATAAATAAATAAATAATCATTGAAATTGGACTTTGTCTACAAAAGTTATAAGCATTTAAAGTTTTGAAATTAAGTATGCAATTGAAATGATTATACCTAAACATTAGTGAATAATATAAAATGATGAATTTATCTACATTTAGAGCTCTAAACCAAATTTTCAACACCTACAAGAAGTCAAAAATCAAATTAGCGAGGAAAAAGTCATGTTCATTTTAGTGGAAAAAGGGTTTTTAGAAAAATGCAAAGGGGCATAGGGATTGGCTTTAGCCCCTTTCAACCTGCCTCCTAATTGCCAATATGACCAATGGATTAAGTCTTGGTTTTTCAAAAAAATTCGGCACTTATGATAAGCCCCCTTATACTAGAGGTTGAGAGAATAATACAACTAGGAGTTGAGCAAGGGTTTGAAAAAGCTCTTGGTAACTCCTATGACCAAAGGTCATAGAATTATAAGCAAGTAAATATAAAACAAAAATCCCTACACCCTCAACCTTACTTGTAGATTATGTATATATTATATGTGGATCTTTTATGACTATTGTATCTATGTCATATCATGTGTATATGATGTGTGTTGTGAATATTTAACCATGTATGCACCATATGAATACTCATGTGTGCATAATTATTAATTATGTGTTGAAGTTGTTTGTGTACATTGCACTAATTTTATGTGTTTACTTTAGCAGGTTGTAAGTATATGCTAGCAATATTTTGGTAGACTATGTATACTGCATGCCATGGGTCATTATGTATATGCTTGTGTGAGTGTTGTATATAAACCATGTGTATATAATATAAAACTTGTGTTGTGATATATATAATATATATATATTGAAAATTATGTAAAAACAAGTGTATCTATGTCAAAACACAACACAATCCATACCATACCTAGATGGTATGATCATACGGATTCTATAAGGTCATATGAAATTATGTACTATCAAGAAATTAAATTCCCTGTAAAAACATAGAAAGTTGGTCAACAAGTATAACTCCCCCTTACAACTCTTTTATGTGTCCAACACATTTTTTATATTTCCTATATAAAAGATGAAAATTTTGAAGGACATAAATTTTTATTTGGGAGGCCCATTGAGCCCCTAGTTTTAATTATATATTTTAAAGGGATATATGCAAAAATCACCTCTGAAAGTGGTGTTGAAGAACCCAAAATATTTATTTTGGCAAAAAATCATCTATATCGCCTAGAAATTGAGTTTTTCTATCTTATAACCTAAAAAATTGCACTTTTCATAATTTTAACACTAGAAGCAAGGCTAAGACACCTTTCATAAAAAAATTCCTTCCCTATCTCCATTTTCACATCCTATTCATTTCACTTCACCCACAAGTCATATATTCCCTTGTTAAATTCTCCAATTTTAAAAATCCTCACCCTTGAAACACTTTTTCCTTTTTTTAATCCTTTCACCCTCTTGTTTGAATTTTGTGATCACCCATTTCCATCCCACTTTATCCTCCATTAGAATAACTCAACACCTTATCTAAGGTCTTGTCCCCTAGGGTTTGTTATTTCAACCTCTTTACATATATGACTTCCACCTTCACCTAGATCTTCACACATATTTTCCATCTTCATTTCATTCCTTTCTTTATTTTTAATAAGCACTTCATTTTCTATCCAATTACCTCATCTTTCCATGTTTTATATATAGAGCTTTCTTTATGCCCAAGATACTCAAATAAATAAAGTTTATTTATGAAATAGTGCTAGTTTAGAGCTCAATATGGCTACTCAATTTATTAAAAATGGAGTCTTTTTTAATTCTCATATTGAGAAATATTTTGAATATCATAAAAAATAACAAGATTTTTATCATAACATGTGTATAGATAAGAAATAACTTATACTTTCTTGATAATTATTTATGGATACATTTATGAATACCAAATCTTCTTAAAAATTAGTTTCTATCTTGTATCAAACATGACTGAATTACACATTTAATAGGTGTTGATGACGATTTTACTCGCAACAAACAGGGCGAATAAATTCTTCACAGACAAGACTGCAAAGAGCCTATCCTTCTTGAAAGATATCGAACAAAGACAACCTATAGGGGGATTCTGTATTAATAGGGAAAATATTGGCTTTCGTTCAATCCCGAGTCTCCGATAACTAGGTCATGGTTGCACTAGGGTCCCTCTCAGGTAATGATGTGATATTGTTGTTAATCTTAAAGGGACTATGGTTATTTCTAGCTTTGCTAAGAATTATAAGCATCACACACAAAATTTCCACTTCATTCATTAAATAACATCATGAAACTGAAAGATTTACAATAACATTTCATGAACATCACAAATTATTTGCTATCACTTAAGTAGATTTAGCATTAAGCATTCAACAATTTTATGGAAAACAAAAGATTTTCAATAAAATTCCTTCCATTCATTTAAATTTTGGAACATTTTCAAATTTAAAACATCTATTCTAAAACAAAGTATAAAAAAATGAAAATTAAAACTTTCACCCAGTTATTCTCCATGGATTCCCCAAAGAACCAATTAAAACATAGCAAACCGCTTTATACTTCACCATATTGCTTCATAGCTACATATAAAATGGTGCAAGCTTTTAAAGAGAGGGGTTTCGTTTCTAGACACCGAGTAGGTTCTGTATGCACCCTTAAATGGTGCAACATACAGTCTTGTTCGGCTGAATTAACAAAACAAGCTACAAAAGATACTGAGATAGGCAGCTATCTAATAAGCTATGATATTAATCAATGTCTACATGCATACAAAGTTTTACATCAGAATGGTTTAGAAAAAAGGAAAAAAGAAAATAACTTAAAAGTTTATGCTCCTTCGATATCCACAAATTCTGAACTTAAAATAAAAATGAGGGAGGAGATGGCCTTTTATAGAAACAAGGCCCCAGAAGTTCAACTTAAAAATCTATCTAGAGAATCAGAAATAAAAAATTAAAATGTGGCACTTGGCATTTGCCAACTATCATCAAGAATATTCTAAACTAAGTCAATGCTTTGACTTCATCAACAACAACACCTTTACTTCATACTCCAACATGAACATTTTGTGCATGTCGAGGCTAACAACTTCCTTCCAAAATATCATAATAGTGAATATCTACTGGGACCAGGATCAACTTGCAAACTCAAAATTACAATCAAAATAAAACTTCATTGTGTTTTCGGTGTCTGGTATCCAGTTCTCCATCTCCTCGCTTATGACTTGGGCTCTGGGATTTTTCCTTCATCTTTCTTTAGCTGATATTCTTGAAAATCCTTTAATACTTGATGCATACGTTCTTTCGAAATCACTTGTATCGCTTTCCAACTGAGCTTGAGCCTAATATATTCTTCAATTACTTGGGGTATGATATCATTCTTCTGCACTTTGTCTGCTTCATATTTGGCTATAGTGTTCCTGCACTATATAATTTCATCGATGACCTCCCTTGTTAGCAACTGAACATGATCTCTATTTATTCTCTCTATCCAATCTTTGAAGGCTTTAACTTCTTTTCCTTCCTGCCCTAATGTTTGGGGATCAAAACCTTGATGTGTTAGTATTTCAATAAATTCTTGATTTTCATCAATCATTTTTTGCATTCGATGGTGGCCTTCTCAAATCCTTTGATACATTGTATTAACACGTCACCTTCCCATTTCAATTGTTTCTTCCATTTTTCTGGCAATGGAAGTTCAGGTTCTAATATTACATCACCTTGTATTAATTCTTGGATATCTGACTGCATGAGAATTTCAATGCTTCACCTTTCTTCAAGGACTTGCTCCTGGAGAAATCTACACTCATCTTCAAATCTCTTCAATTTCTTTGAATGGTGGTATGCTTCCTTGTACTTCTTTATTGCATCAGTAATGAATTCTTCTCTTTGCTTTACCCAGTATTCAATCCATTCTTCAAACATATTCATTTTATGGTGAACTGTTGCAATTGCATCTACTTGTTCTTGTGACATCAACACTAGATGTTTAGGCAACTCAACCTATTCTTGACTAGATAAAGTTAATGACTTTATAAAATGTTCCAAGGTAGCAACTCGTTCTTTCAATTATCTTTTCTTCTGTTTGTATTTTTGCACTCTGGCAACAGTAGCATTCAAATTCACTTTTATTTCCTCTAACTCTTGTTGCCAAGATGAGTGTCCAAGATTAATACTTGTTATCTGATACTCCTTAGGTGTTATTTCATGTCTATCCTTACCAACTATTGGAGTAGCTATCTGGATAGTTCTATTACCATCTTCATTTCTCTGTATGACATGTTTAGTCTTTACTCTACGCATAGGTTTAGGAGTGTCTACTTCTTGTATGAAATTATTCAAAATTTAGAGGCAATATTTCCACTTCCATTGGAGAAGCTAATTCCTTGATTAACCAATCAGGAGTATCATCATCTTGTTGTACCTTTGTAACATTTCTTGGTTCCTATTTGCCACTTGTTTCAGGAACTTCTCTTTGACTTGTCACATTATTTGAAATGGGAATTTCTTTAATGATATCTAGAATAGATTCAGGATTAGTAGGGTTTGACACTGCCTCCTCTATTTGAAGACTTATATTTTCCTATCTATCCAGATTTTCAACTTCATCTCTCTAAACATTATCTTCTTTATTTACTGCTACAGCAAGATTTTCTTCATTTTCAATTCCTTCTCTTGAAAATTGTGCAATTTCCTCTTCAATTTCAATTTCAGCATGGCCTTTCTCTAGTTCTTCAAAGACATGCAACTGTTCATTAATATCTGAAACATTCCCAAGAAAAGGTTGGGAATCAAAAGTATCATCAACAATTATTTCATTGATAGGGTCCTGCTCTGCAGTCTCCCCTGTTTTCATCTCAAGTACACTAGGGTTTCCTGCCTCTGAGGTGAGTGTTCCTCGTATAAACTCTTCTTCAATATTTATGGGATTAGAACCTTCATCTTGAATTTCCTCTATCACTGGATGTGCCACGGGTTTATCTTTAGACTTCTTTTCTTTCACCTTCTTCCACATAGCACCCCATCTATCCACTTGTTCTTTAATTTTGTCTTCATCTTCTTTAAAATTTTCCTCTACAACCATAGGAGTCCCTCCCAATGCTTGTTTCATACTATCCATATTAACAAAAGGGGGAGAGGTAAACAATGTTGCATCCCTTTGAGATGCAGACTTGGTCTATGCACCAACATTTTCTGTTGCTCTTGTTCCTTCATCAATAATTACTTTAGTTCTTGGTTTTGCTGAAGAGGAAGATGCACCATTAGGCTTTACTTTTGATTTATCTTTACCGGTCTCTGCATCTTTCTATTCATCAGATGGTTTTATGGGAACTTCTTGTCTTGTAGTTTCAAGGGTTCTTTCTTCAATTCTAATACCTAGAGCTGCCTTACTAGTTTTCCTTCTCTTCTTAGTAGGCTCTCCACTTTCAAAAGTTGTTTAATCTCTTTGCTTCCTCCTTTTATCTTCTGAGAATGTGGATTCAATTCCTCTTTCTCTCAAGGCTTTTCAAAAATTATCAATCCAGTATTGAGTATAAACTAAGACTGGTCTGGTGAACTCATCAATTGATGTCATGTCTTCATCATTAAAACCTGGTTTGGAATGGGTTCATCATATACCCTGTCTTCATTATAGAACTTATTCAACACTTGGCCATCATCCTCTTCCAACTGATCTAGAATATCGTGAAACTTGAGAATCTAGGTAGATTCTAGGGATAATCTTTCATATTTTCTTCTTCTTACCATGTGCTCGTCTTCACAATTAAGCCAATAATCTTCTAGGTGTGGCACATGAGCACGAAAACCAACTATATTCTTAGCAATATTTCCTTCAATATCATAATATATTATCTGGATTGGGAACTCTTCAAAATGGTATGTTCTCAACTCTTCTTCACACATGTCAGTTAATTTAATTGCACTACACTTGTAATTTCCTATTGCAATGGGAAATTGAAAAGAGGCCCTTTTGCAAGCATGACTATAAAGAGCCTGAGACTGCTTCAACTCTCTCACCAATTCTAATAAAACAATTTTATCTTTAGTGTACCTGGGCAACATGAATGGGTGTCCATGAAATCCCTCCACTTTGATGTAGGAGTAAGTTGGGAACTGTATGTACCAGCCGCCCGTTAGTTGAATGGCACTTTGTGCTTCCAAGGATAATCTTTTGGCTTTATCACCTTCCATTGTTTTGACCAATTTCATTGAGAAAAAATCATTAACTTTCTTGTAATCATCTTTATACCTATGGATGGTGATTTGGGGTAGATGTGCATATATCAACTGTTTCCAACCTTTGTACCCAGAGTACCAATCTGTCTCAACCCTTGTTTACTGGACCTCACAGAATAGGAGTAAATAACATACAATGACATGTAGAAGCACCTAGTTTTGGGAAATGTAGTTATCTATTCATATATTCTGTCACTTATCAGCTTTCCCCAATGCAATTCCACAGTCCACTTTCTATCAGGCAGGATATTATTACGAACATCCAGGGTTCAAATTTGCTTGCATCTCTTAAACCAACTACTCTGCTCAGCAAATTTATCATATCTTGCATTTCTTGTTTAAACATAGACCTTTGAATTACCTTGGTCTATTATGTAATGGGCTCTTGGCACCATTGGGTACTCATAATTTTTCTATTACATTCTTCAACATTCTGATATGTCTTGCTTTTAGCCTTTATATCAACATTGAACATTTGTGTGTAAATGGGGAGACCAAATGTGTATATGATTCCTTTTTTGTGACAAGTCTGCATAAATTCTCCCTTCCTTCTCAATGACCCTCTTGGTTGGGTTGTAGTAATTTATACATTGCATAACCAATTCAGGAGCCTCCATCACTGGCGGAAACCATCCTACAGGAAGTAACCCCTTTGCCACAACATTCTTGGAACACTGAGAAGCATTTTCTTGTAATAGCCATGAACGGATTTCAATGTCGAAAGACCATCCCATATGAGTGTCTGTGACCACTACATTGATAGGTATAGCTTGCGAATTGCAATACTTAAATTCATCTTCTGGCCTTGTGTCAGAAGTGCTCATTTTGTATAGTGTGTTCTACAAATTTTAGAATATGTGTCTTGTGTGTGAGTTAGGGTTAAATTTAACCTAAACTTACACTTCATAAAATTTTCAATTCATTTTCAATTAAATTCAAAAAATCAAAGAATAATCAACATTTCAATTTCTGAATGGAAATACCATTATCGAGATTTTTGAGTTTGAGAAACACTTAACAGAATATCAGTTATTCAAAACATACCTGGTTCTGGTTAATAATGGTGATCTTTCAGAATGCAACTTCAAAACCCTTGGTAGCTGTGTCTTGGTTTCTCAAAATTTACCTCTCCTTGCACACCAGTGTCATTTCGTTACTTCAATGTCCTTTGCCAAATTGCAATATAACACAAAGTGGAGTGTTGTAAAAGCAATTGCATGTTTGAGGTGGTGCCAAGTACACAGGTAGTTTGCCACCTTCATTAATTACTTGTTATTTTTCATTAATTCCTTGAATAAAGATGCAATCATTATGGATTATGGTTCAAATTACGAACACCTAGATTTTTGTGCAGACTCACCACTACAGAAGAAAGATGGCGTGATGATTATACGTGGCAATCAGATGTCACACTGATTCCTTGTAAGGCATATGTTATTAAAGATATGTGATCAATTGGTGATCACCAAGATTGAGGCTTTCCAGTATTATCCTTAAAAAGAAACACCGGGATCCGAGAAATACCTTCTAAGCTTGAGAAAGAGAAAACCAGAACAAGAGAGAAGATCGGATACTGAGTCCAAAGATGGGTCAACAAAATTTCAAAACAGACTCTCGGGTTTTCGACTTTCGAGTAAGAAGAGAAAAGGAAGTAATAAAATACCGGACTCCAGTAAAAAGGAAACTATCTGGATTGACGACTCCGGTCAAATGAAGTACTAGGTGGAACTAAAATCATATGAAGATACAAATTCCCTTAGTGCAAACATAGGATTCTGGGACTCTAGTTTCTGGTAAAATGTTAAACTTTGTAAAAAGAACCGAAACACCAAATTTGGGGAATAAAAAGATAAAGCAATAAAAAGGCCAAGGGAAATTGAAAGAAGATCAACAACCAATCGAGCAACAAAACAACACCAAAGCAAATGAAAGAAACAAGGGGCAGAGGAAAAGGAAAAGGAAAAAAAAGGGGTCCACATTTTGCCAAAGAGCAAAATGGAGCGTGTTGTGAGACCACACAACAACTAGCAACCAACAAAACAAAACAAAACAATAGAAAGTCAATTTCAGATCTAACATCAATGTACCAACTTTCTTTAGTATTCTAATTATAAATCATGGGATCCTTATTCTAACATTTAGATTTCACTTTGGTTAGCATGCAAGATTAAGTATTGCTTAGCTCACGTGCATGCAATTGATTATTTTTGCCACAATAAACTTAGAAATAACAACTGTTTGCATTAATCTACATAATATGACAATTCCTTTTAAGCTAACCAAGGATAGAGCCTTGCTGCTAGTCAAGCATCCATAGCCCCGACAAGGTTATCTTCATAATTCCCCCAAACATAGCTCTACTGTTGGTCAGGTGTCCATAGCCTCGATAGAGTTATTTGGATGGCCTAAAGATTTGATATCTCTTTTTTTATTTTTTTATTTTTATCTAATATAGCAATGATAGCTCATTTTTCACTTTTGATATTTCGATAATAGCTCTTTTATCAACTTGAAGGAAATGAAGTACTGCTATTAGGTTGGGAATTATAGTGGTAGCAAAGCTAGTCTTTTGATTTTTCAATTAATGTAAACAACTACTATCCCAAATTTTAGTAGAATGATTTAGATGTATTCGTTTGTAGCTCAACATCAACTAAATGATTCATGCTAATCAGAGTATAAAGAATTAGATAATTCTCCAACAATTTATAAATGGAAGACTATTTCTGGTCAAGACATAGATTAAAGATCTAGAATTGACGTTCTATTGACTTGTACACCTTCAAAATTTTCCAATTACTATAAAGTGAAACGATGCAACACCCAAAAAAAGAAAAACAACAACAAACGACTATTTACAAAAGAGAAAAAAACTATTTACAAGAAAAACTATTCACTTATGACTAGAAATAATGCTTTAGGAACTGCCCATTGACAGGCAATGTGATATCTTCACTAGTCAAAGACTTTAACCTATAAGTGCTATCACCCAAGATTTCAAAAATTTGATATGGGCCTGTCCATAATTTATCAAATTTACCATGTTCACCCTTACATTCATGAGCTTTATTCCAATACAGGACCAAATCAACTATTCTAAAAGTCTTTAATGTAGCTCTCTTATCAAACCATCTTTTTACCACATATTGATGTCTGGCAAAATGATCTATAGTTTGAGTACATTTCTCATCTAAATGCATCAGTTGCAACAACCGGGCTTCTGTTTGGTCATCTAATCCAATGTATTCTTGTGCAAGCTACCAAGTAGGGATTTTTAAATTTATTAGTAGTATAAGATCTACCCCATAGACTAAATGATAAGGAGAATTCCCTAATGCAGCTTTCATCCTAGTACAATCTACCCAAAGGGCAAATTTTAATAAAGAATGCCATTCTCTAGGATTTTTTTCAATCAATTTTCTAATTATATCCAACAAATTTTTATTTGATGATTCAACTAATCCATTTCCCTATGGATAATAGTTAGATGAAAATTTTAGTGTTAATCTATATTCAAATGCCGAGTTAGAAAATTTTAATGAAGCAAAAGTAGGACCATTATCACATACCAATGCGTATGGCATTCCAAACCTGGTGATGATATTCTCTTCCAAGAATTTGATGACCACATCCGTAGTGCATTGCTTATTGGGATATGCCTCTGTCCATTTGGTACAATAGTTTGTAGCAGTTAATATAAATCTATGGCCATCAAAAGATGGAGGATTGATGGTTCCATTAAAGTCTAATCCCCATTGTGAAAAGGGATGCATCTCCATCACTAGTTGTAACCAGTTGTAATGGTTGAGCATTGAACCTTCCTTTATCTGATGTAGTTTGACATGTATAATAGTGTTTGATGTGTTCGTATGTATCTTTAAAAATTGTCGGCCAGTAGTTACCAACTCTCAGAATGAGGTGTGCAGTGGCTAGGGGCACTCCATGAGCTGTTCCAAATTTATTGTGTAGTTCTTGCAACACTTTATCAGCTTCTGTTATGTTTAAACATCTCAAATAAATTCCTTCATGATTTCTTTTGAATAAAGCTCCTCCTTTGATCATGTACCTCTGTGATTTTATTTTGAGGGCTCTTCTTTGATTTCTCTACATATGATCAGGGCAGGTATGGCTAACCGAATAGTGCCAGATGTCTGAATACCAGTCTTCTTGATCTTTTACATCCAAAGTGTATTGTTGACTCGAGATTTGCAGGTCTATTTCTATAATAGATCTAACCAAAGCTTGTCCCCAAACTAATCTCATGGGTATGATTTCTAGATCATATTATTGTAAAATGGTAACCCATTTGGCTCTCTTTTCTCTGAGTTTTCTCTGTGTTAATAACATTTTAACCGCCAAATGTAAACAATAGCTTTGACTATACTTGTGAGGATGTAATGTCTAAACTTGCGTACTGTTTTGACCAAAGCAAAGGCTTGTTTCTCAATGTCTATATATCTTAGCTCTGCTTCCTTAAATGGAGCACTCATAAAAGCAATTGGTTTTTCTTCTTTATTATCACCCTTCTGTGTTAATATTGTTGCACAAGTGTCACCAAAAGCAAAAGAGTAAATATAAAAAGGTTTGGCACAATCTGGACTTACCAATACTGGTGCTTCTGTAATTATAGTCTTTATAGCCTTGAAGGCGATCTTAGCTTCATTCGTCCACTCTATTTTGGAATCTTTCTTTAACATATCATTGAGTTGTTTCACTATTTTGACAAATCCTGTAATAAACTTTCGAACAAAATTGATCTTACTGAAATATGACTTCAATTATTTTTTGCTTCCCAGGGGCTGTAGCTTAAGTAGTGCACTCACTTTGTCTGGGTTGATTGAAATACCTTGTTCAAAAATGACATGTCCTAGTAACTTTCCTTTAGTTACTTCGAAAATACATTTTTTAGGATTTAATGAAACTCCGTAAGTTTCACACTTTTGCAGTATCACTTTGAGATCTCGAACATGATCTCTTCTATCTTTAGAAAATATTGTAAGGTCGTCCATGTAAATAATGAGGCATTTGCCTATCAGTTCTCAAAAATCATAGTCCATGGCTCTTTGAAATGTAGCTCTTGCATTTATCAATCCAAACGACATCCTTTTGTAAGCAAAAGTTCCCCACTTTGTGGTGAAAGTTGTTTTCATGCGATCTTCCCTTGCTACCATTACTTGGTTATATCTAGAAAATGCATCCAAAAAGGACATCATTTGTGAACCGTTAACTTTCTGTAGCACTTCTTCAAGTGAGGGTAGTGGATAATTGTCTTTTTCAAATGCCTTGTTAAGATTCTGGAAATCTACACACAATCGTATATCTCCATTTTTCTTTGTTACGAGGACCAAATTCGCCACCCAAGTAGAATGTCTAATAGGAAAAATTATCTTGGCTAATAATTTTTTTTGAACTTCCTTTTGAATTAAAGGTTCTAAGAGTGCGTGTATTGGACATTGTTTCTGTTGGAAAGGCTTCACATCAGGCTTCAAAGGTATAGTATGTGTAATGATGGAAGTGTCATAAGTCTTCAAGTCTTCATATGTCCATGCTATGACTTTCTAGTAATCTTTAAGTGCCTGAGCAATGTTCCTCTTTTCTTCTTCAGTACAAACCTTTCCTATGAACACATTCTTAGGATCTTCTTCAATATGCAAATTGTACAACTCAGATAGTCCTCCTTCACTTTGGGGAAAATCTTTCTGTTTAACTATCTAGTCAATGTTGAACAATCGTTCTAACTCAATTATTCCTTTTAGAATATTATTATCTCTGGCTTGAATCAATTCTTCATCTTGAATTTCGTTGTCAGGGTGATCTATCTCTTCAATTATTTGTGCTTCAAAAATAACAGAATTAGTGATGAATTCTAATATGTGTCAGTCATCTTTGAATAACTGCAAATTAGTGGACATTATCAGGAATCAAAGGTAACTGTACCAATTCAACTATAAATATTTTTAGATCTGATGTCTCTAAAGGTTCTAAAGTATTGGCAGCAGTGGCCAAAGCATCAACTCTTCGATTGAATCTTCTAGGGATATGAGTAATGTTGAATGCATCAAAATCTTCGATTAAATCCCATACTCAATGTCGATAATTGGATAATCTCTTGTAGTGGAAAATATATTGCTTTCAAACTTGTTTAACCACCAATTATGAATCACCAAACACTTTAAGGATTCTAACTTTCTTCTTGATTGCTAGGATCAAGCCATGTATAAGGGCTTCATATTCTACCACATTGTTAGTACATTGAAATTGTAATCGATATGCAACAAGAAAAGACTTACCTTGTGGGTTGATAAGTTCAAATCCAATTCCAATTCCTTGTTTTGATTTAGATCTATTGAATTTAAGAATCCAGGCTTGATCATCTATAGCTAAGACTTTACCATTTTCTAATATCATTGAATGCATCTTTTTAGTCTGTGTGTCTCGATCTTTGTCTTTACATATTTCTAATTCAATTCTTTCGACCTTTTCATGTTTTGGACAATACCGATTTTCAATTGTACGAATTATCTCCCTACACATCATAAAGTTGTTTTCTGAATGTGCAACATTATGCAACCTGCACCAATCCTGCAACAACAAAAATTTTAGTGAAATTTTAATTTTACCGCTCTCTTGATTTTTTGAAATAATATTCTTCTAAAATTTATCATAAGGGCTATTTTCTTCTTCAGAAGAATCACAATCAGATTCAATTAAAACATTTATTCCAAGAGTCAATTCATTAGATTTCTTAGTATCACAGGTGAAAACTTTTTCACTTTTAACTCCTGAACTTCATATTTTGTAAACTCTTGGTTCTACATCGATGTATAGAACTTCATTTTTCTGATTATAATCTATAATCATGTATTTCATGCGTGGTTCTCTTTCAATCCTAATTTGATTAGGAACTCCCTTCCATGGTAACCATATATATGTGAGAAATCAGTGGCCATATATCCATTCAATGTTTTAGACCAGTCTCTACTTAAAAGAATACCATAAGTATCAGGTATCTCCACAACTTGAATGTCAATGTGATATTGGATTCTAGGATCAGAAGCCAATTGCATGTGAATATTAGTCAGTTCTCCAACTACATTTACTTCTGTCTTATCAAGTTGAGTGACTTTCTTTAAAGAACTTGCTGGAGTTAACCCTAATGTCTGACATATGGATAATGACATCACATTAGTAGATGCTCCAAAATCTACTAAGCAATTATGGAGATTCTTACCGAATATTCTCAAAGTGAGTAAAAATGGTGGAGACTCCAATTTTCCTTTGTAAAAGGCTACTTACGCATATGCTATGGGAACAATGCTTTTGTCTTTTGTCTTAGCCCGACTATCTTTCACTTGAATGTCTTTGAATTTTATTTCTTTAGGGAAATCTTCTAAAGTATTTAAGAAAGCTTTCTTGATCATAGCTATCTTGAGCAATTCTGATAGAGAAAGGCTAATCTTTACCTTCTTAATTTCTTCCGCTAAATAATTAGTCAATTTTTTTTTATCAGCGAAATCTATCTTTTCACCTTTTGAAGCATTTGATGAATTGTAATGAGAGGTTACCTTAGGTAGCCCTGGATTATTACTTTATTTATCATCAGGTGGAGTGTTGAAGTTATTAGGTGGGATGGATGTGGTTAAAGGCCTGTTGAATTTACCTCCATTGTTAACGTTATTCCTCGTGTTGTAATTATGTCCTTTTTGATATTGTTGAAAGGCATGTATTTCATCTATTTCTTCTTGAGGCTCATTTTCATCCTGATAGGGAAAAGTATATGTTTCCAATGTCATAGTCAAATTATCACTTTCATATTCATGAGTGCGACTCGTGATAACAACAGGTGGTTTGAAACGTTCATAGCTTTCTAGGACTAGAGCAGAGTCATATCCCATTGGAACTAACTCTTTTCCTTTAGGAGGATGGAAATCACAATGTTCATTGTAATGTGTAGCAATAAGAAAAATGTTTGAAGCAATTTTAAATTGTGAATAATCTACTTCAGCATGAGCATTTGTGTTATGAATTCTACACCAATTATTCATTGTGAGGTCAGCTAAATTCACTTTTGATGTAGACTTTTCATCATTTAAGTCAAGATTATCTAAAGATGTTGATACTCCCCCATTATTAGGCCGGGTATTCCAAGGTCTAGGTGGCCTGGGAACATTATACATCCGATTCTGTGAGTTCTAATTATTATTCTGAACATAAATATTTGATTCCTTAATTGTGTAACTTCTGTAGTTAACCTTTTGAGTTGAGCCGTAACTTCTTTCATGTCTTCCTTTTCCTAAGAGATCTTGACATTTTGATTTTCTTGAGTTTGTGAGAATTTTTTTTTTCCATTAGGACATAGCTTTGTAATAGTTGGACCAGGGTGAGGGACTAAAGCTTGACTATTTCCTGATTGAAAGAAAGTACTTTGAGGAAATGTCCCATTCTGGACCATTGAAGGATAAACATTAGGATCTATAGGATGACCTACAGGAACTCCATTTACATTCAGGGTAGGGTAAATATTCAATCCATTTCTGACATTCGCAGACGATCCATTTCCAAGATGTTTCATTTCTAAATTCACACTTACAGCTTCGGCATAAGCTCCGGGTAAAGTAGTAGGAGGATTTGCTCTTTGCTTCACAAAAATAGTAGTTAAAGGATCTACTACTATATAATAAACCGTGATAACAAATAAATTATCTACTACATAAGGTGCTTGTAACCTAGAATAAGCCTTTTGAAACTTGTCATTAAAAGTAGTTATAGGTTCACCTTCGAACCTCTTAATTTGAGCAAATTGATGATATAACAAAGCAGGGTCAGTCAGTGTTCTAAATCAGGCTAAAAATTGAGTTTCCATGTCTTTCCATGATCTGATAGAATTACAAGGCGGGTTGATATACCACTAGTAAAATTCATCACTTAAAGTGTATGGGAACAACCTACATACAACGTCTTCATGTTGAATCCTTGCTCTAAAGCATGTGTCTTTGAATATAATAATGTGTTCTTCCGTGTCTTTGTGAAAATAGTATTTAGGACACAACTTGTCAAGATTTTTTAGTAAATCATTGTATACAACAAATTGAATCAGTGACTCCACATTAAAGAATGCCATCATGATGGGAGGTGGTGGTACTACAACAATTGGATTCCTTGAACTTGCACTTAAACTTCCAAACTTTTGAGGTCTAGATGATGTTTGACCACTAAGCTCGACTAAGGTCACACGACGATCACCAGATCGAGATCTAGTGATTCTACGAAACTCCAATTTAAAACTTAACAAAACCACAAATGACAACAATAGGCCCTCCTTCTAGTGCTAGTTCCTGTTGACGTCGATTTTACTCACAACAAACAAGGTGCATAAATTCTTCACAAACAAGACTTCAAAGAGCCTATCCTTCTTGAAAGCTATGGAACAAAGACAACCTAAAGGGGGATTCTACATTAACAGGGAAAAGATTGGCTTTCGTTCAATCCCAAGTCTTTGATAACTAGGTCATGGTTGCACTAGGGTCGCTCTTAGGTGTTGATGTGATATTGTTGTTAATCTCAAAGGGACTATGGTTATTTATAGCTTTGCTAAGAATTATAAGCATCATACACAAAATTTCCACTTCATTTATTAAATAACATCATGAAACTAAAATATTTACAATAACATTTCATGAATGTCACAAATTCTTTGCTATCATTTAAGTAGATTTAGCATTAAGCATTCAACAATTTTATGGAAAAAAAAATATTTTCAATAAAATTCTTTCCATTCATTTAAAATTTGAAACATTTTCAAATATAAAACATCTATTCTAAAATAAAGTATAAAAAATCTAAAAATTAAAAGTTTCTCCCAGTTATTCTCCATGGATGCCCTAAAGAATCAATTAAAATAGAGAAAACCGCTTTATACTTCACCAGATTGCTTCACAACTACATATAAAATGGTGCAAGCTTTTAAAGAGATGGGTTTCATTTTTGGACACTAAGTAGGTTCCGTATGCACCCTTAAATGACACAACATACAGTCTTGTCTGGCTGAACTAACAAAAACAACTACAAAAGATACTGAGATAGGTAGCTATCTAATAAGCTATGATATTAATCAATGTCTACGTGCATACAAAGTTTTATGCTGGAATGGTCTAGAAAATAGGAAAAAAGAACAAAACTTAAAAGTTTATGCTCCTCTAACATCCACAAATTCTGAACTTAAAATAAAAATGAGGGAGGAGATGACCTTTTATAGAAACAAGGCCCTAGAAGTTCAACTTAAAATTCTATCTAGAGAATCAAAAATAACAAATTAAAATGTGGCACGTGGTATCTACCAGCTGTCATCAAGAATATTCTAGACTAAGTCAAGGCTTTGACTTCATCAGTAGCAACACCTTTACTTCATTCTCCAGCATGAACACTTTGCGCATGTCGAGGCTAACAACTTCCTTCCAAAATATCAAAATAGTGAATATCTACTGGGACCAGGATCAACCTGCAAACTCAAAATTACAATCAAAATAAAACTTCATTGCATTTCTGGTGTCCGATATCCAGTTCTCCATCTCCTTGCTTATGACTCGGGCTCTGGAATTTTTCCTTCATCTTTCTTTAGCTAATATTCTTGGAAAGCCTTTAATACTTGATGCGTACATTCTTTTGAAATCCCTTGTATCACTTTCCAAGTGAGATTGAGCCTAATATATTCTTCAATTACTTGGAGTATGATATCATTCTTCTGCACTTTGTCTGCTTCATATCTGGCTATAGTGTTCTTGCACTGTATAATATCATCGATGACCTCCCTTGTTAGCAACTGAACAAGATCTCTATTTATTTTCTCTATCCATTCTTTGAAGGCTTTAGCTTCTCTTCCCTCTTGCCCTAATGTTTGGGGATCAAAACCTTGACGTGTTAGTATTTCAATAAATTCTTGATTTTCATCAATCAATTTTTTGCATTCGACGGTGACCTCAAATCCTTCGATACACTATATTAACATGTCACCTTCCCATTTCAATTATTTCTTCCATTTTTCTGGCAATGGAAGTTTAGGTTTTGATATTACATCACCTTGTATTAATTCTTGGATATCTGAGTACATGAGAATTTCAATGCTTTGCCTTTCTTCAAGGACTTGCTCCTGGGGAAATTTGCACTTGTCTTCAAATATCTTCAATTTCTCTGAATGGTGGTATGCTTCCTTGTACTTCTTTATTACATCAGTAATGAATTCTTCTCCTTCCTTTACCCAGTATTCAATCCATTCTTCAAACATATTCATTTTATGGTGAAGCAATTGCATCTACTTGTTCTTGTGACATTAGCATTGGATATTTAGGCATCTCAGCCTATTCTTGACTAGATAAAGTTAATGAATTTATAAAATGTTCCAAGGTAGCAACTCATTCTTTCAATTATTTTTTCTTTTGTTTGTATTTCTGCACTCTGGCAACAACAACATTCAAATTCACTTTTATTTCCTCTAACTCTTGTTGCCAAGATGAGTGTCCAAGATTAATACTTGTTATCCTATACTCCTTAGGGATTATTTCGTGTATGTCCTTACCAACCATTGGAGTAGCTATCTAGATAGTTCTATTACCATCTGCATTTCTCTGTATGACATGTTTAGTCTTTGCTCTACGCTTAGGTTTAGGAGTGTCTACTTCTTGTATGAAATTATTCAAATTTAGAGGCAATATTTCCACTTCCATTGGAGAAGCTAATTCCCTGATTAACCAATCAAGAGTATCATCATCTTGTTGTACCTCTGTAACATTTCTTGGTTCCTATTTGCCACTTGTTTCAGGAACTTCTCTTTGATTGTCACATTATCTGAAATGGGAATTTCTTCAATGATATCTGACATAGATTTAGGATTAGTAGGGTTTGACACTACCTCCTTTGTTTGAAGACTTATATTTTCCTATCTATCCAAATTTTCAACTTCATCTCTTTGAACATTATCTCCTTTATTTACTGCTACATTAGGATTTTCTTCATTTTCAATTACTTCTCCTGAAAACTTTGCAGCTTCCTCTTCAATTTCAATTTCAATTTCAGCATGGCCTTTCTCTGGTTCTTCAAAGACCTTTGACTGTTAATTAATATCTAAAACATTCCCAATCGAAGGTTGGGAATCAAAAGTATCATCAACAATTATTTCATTGATAGGTTCTTGCTTTGCAGTCTCCCCTATTTTCATCTCAAGTACACTAGGTTTTCCCGCCTTTGAGGTGAGTGTTCCTCGTATAAACTCTTCTTCTTCAATATTTATGGGATTAGAACCTTCAACCTGAATTTCCTCTGTCACTGGATGTGCCACGGGTGTATCTTTAGACTTCTTTTCTTTCACCTTCTCCCATATAGCACCCCATTTATCCACCCGTTCTTTAATTCTGGCTTCATCTTCTTCAGAAATTTCCTCTACAACCATAGGAGTCCCTCCCAATGCTTATTTCATACTAGGCATATTAATAGAAAGGGCAGAGGTAAACAATGTTGTAGGCCTTTGAGATGCAGACCTGGTTTGTGCACCAACATTTTTTGTTGCTCTTGTTCCTTCATCAATAATTAGTTTAGTTCTTGGTTTTGTTGTAGAGGAAGATGCACCTTTAGGCTTTACTTTTGATTTATCTTTACCGGTCTCTACATCTTTTTGTTTATCAGATGGTTTTATGGGAACTTCTTGTCTTGTAGTTTCAGGGGTTCTTTCTTCAATTCTAATACCTAGAGCTGCCTTACTAGTTTTCTTTCTCTTCTTAGTAGGCTCTCCACTTTCAAAAGTTGTTTCATCTCTTTGCTTCCTCATTTTATCTTCTAAGAATGTGGGTTAAATTCCTCTTTCTCTCAAGGCTTTACAAAAATCATCAATCCAATGTTGATGATAAACTAAGACTGGTTTGGTGAACTCATCAATTGATGTTATGTCTTCATCATTAAAACCTGGGTCTGGAATGGGTTCATCATACACCCTGTCTTCATTATAGAACTTATTCAACACCTGGCCATCATCCTCTTCCAACTAATCTGGAATATCGTGAAGCTTGAGAATTTGGGCAGATTCTTAAGACAATCTTTTATATTTTCTTCTTCTTACCACGTACTCGTCTTCACAATTAAGCCAATAATCTTCTAGATGTGACACATGAGCACAAAAACCAGCTATATTCTTAGCAATATTTCCTTCAATATTATAATGTATTCTTTGGAGTGGGAACTTTTCAAAATGGTATGTTCTCAACTCTTCTTCGCACAAGTCAGTTACTTTAATTGCACTACACTTGTAATTTCCTATTGCAATGGGAAATTTAAAAGAGGCCCTCTTGCGAGCATGACTATAAAGAGCATGAGACTGCTTCAACTGTATCACCAATTCTAATAAAATAATTTTATCTGTAGGGTACTTGGGCAATATGAATGGGTGTCCATGAAATCCCTCCACTATGATGTAGGAGTAAGTTGGGAACTGTATGTACCGGCCTCCCATAAGCTGAATGACACTTTGTGCTTCTAGGGATAATCTTTTGGCTTTATCACCTTCCATTGTTCTGACCAATTTCATGGAGAAGAAATCATTAACTTTCCTGTAATCATCTTTATACCCATGTGTATCTATGGAAAATTTAGATTGTTAGCTTATTAGATAATAAACATCAAAATCCCAGGAAATAACAAAGCACAAAGAAAATAAACATGAAAATCAAAGGAACAATGTTACCATAAATCTTCATCTTCCATGATTCACCTTTGTTACATCTTCTAGTTTGCAGCAAATTGAATGAGGCCCTCAAATTTCAAATGAGCACCTAAACTAATGCCAAAGCCCTATGCAAATGTTGAAGGATTTGTATAAAAAAAATGACTTCATAATAGACTGAAAATGACAATGACTGCAAATGACAATAATAATAATCTAAGTTGATAGAATGAGCATGAGGTCTGAAATAAGAACAAAATTGCCATTTTATAGAAACTGCAATTTTGCATGTGTGACCAGGATGAGAAGATGACAAATACCCTAGAATCAATGGCCAAGATTCTGTAAGATAATCCCTAATTAGGGTTAGGGAGAAATCCTTAAATGAGAGGTCAAGATGCAATTTGAGAAAATCACATCAACGGTGGAGAATAAATGAGGTAATTAATTAGAAAAAATAAAAGATATTCGAAAATCAAGAAGATAAGGATTGCCTGATTGGACTGAAGATCATATTTGGAAAAATCAAGAATTAAATAAAATTACTTGATTTTTGGAAGAATAATATCTTTTTGAATTTAATTAATTCAAAATGATGATTTTGTGTGACAAGTAAATAATCTTTTTCAGATTATTTACTAAAAAGAGTGGGAGTTAATGAAATGAAATCATTTTAAACATTTTCATTTATTTAAAATGAGAGAAAAGTAAAATTAGTAATTAAATAATTAAAGATAATTATTTAATTTAGGAGATAAGACTGAATAATTAAATAAATTAATAAATTTATTTAATTGTGACAATTAATGACATATCAAATAAATAAATGAAATTCATTTATTTAATAATCAGGAAGAATAAACGATTGAAGGTGTTTAAATAAATTAATAAATTTATTTAATTGCAAGAGGACAATAGACCTTTAGTGACATATTGAATAAATAAATATGATTTATTTATTTAATAATCATGAATAATGCAAGAGACATGGATTAATTAAATAATTATGAATTATTTAATTAATAGTCGAATGTGGACCAAGGACATAATTAAATGTCTTAATTATGCTAGGACGAAAGTGGTAAAAATAGAGCTTGCAGGCCTAGGTCATTTTTATGTGTCTACATTTTGCCCCTCTTTGTCATAATGTAGTATGTCGCGTTGTGACAAAGAAAATAAGTCAAAGAAATGCCCCAGTAAAGGTACAGAGTATCATTGCCCCCTCGGGAAATTTTTCAAATTTTGGGTCGGCGACAGAAAAATTTGAAAAGGGTCTCGATAAATCAATCTGGTGACCAGAAAAACAATGGCACAGTCGGTTTTGGAATAGAACATGTTTAAGACAGTGAATGGAGAAGTCAAAAATGGTCAAATGAGCCTCCAGTAGTAACTCACCTGAGAAAAAATGTCATTTTGACCTTATAAATAGGTTGAAAAAGGGGTAAAAGTCAATTCATTTTCACTATTTACCTCACAAAATTGGAGAACTCAGAGTGAAAGGCATAGCAGCGACGATGGTGATTCTAGTGTCAGAGCATCGCAGAGATCGTGCGGACCTTCAGACGTCCAGAGGGCTCAGAGCCAGTGGTAAGTACCCTTGCCTTGCCTTGCTTTGTCATTTTCTCGTTTTATGTGTCATTTTTAGCTTTCTAGGACAAACAATATTTGTGCCACAATGCAACTACGTTCACGTAAGCCGCAAACTTCTGCGCATTCGACGCATATGATGCGTCGCGACGCAAGCGCAAAGAGAAATTAGGGTAGAGCGGTGGGTTGCACCGCATTTGACAAATTCTGCGACGCATTTGACTTATTGTGTTGCAATTGAATGTTTGAATGCCGCAATTGTCATATTGCAACGCATTCGCTGCTTATGCGACACAACTGCCTTAATGAAACGTATTCATGAAATATCGTGACGCAAGCGTAAACATGCGACACATTTGATATTTTAAACCACATTTGATGTACGGTACGACGCAATTGACTTGTTATGATGCAATTGCCTGAATGCGATGCATTTGCTTTTTTCCTTGACCCTAGTTGATTTTGATATTTGCGTATCCTTAGATGCTTTTCATAATGCTGACAGTTGTCCAAAAGGTACTGATGTATTGTTTGTCTTTATTGCAGAGGCAGCTTGCCCCTATCTATACGAGAGAGAGCAGACTGACCACATTTCGGTTTGCCGATTAGTTGGGCCCGCGAGAGCGGCGACGATTGATGCGTCTAGGACTATTCTATGTTGCTTTCATGCCCACCATTCGGGCAAATAGGGAACTACTGATGGCGCTGTGCGAGCGATGGCATTCTGAGACCTACTCCTTCCACCTGCCGACAGGTGAGGCCACTATTACTTTGGAGGACGTCTATTGGATTCTCCGATTGCCGATCCGAGGGGAGTGGATCGTCTACGATCCTCGACATGGCGAGCAGACATTCCGAGCTTATTATCGAGATTAGGGTGTAGGATTGGGCATCCAGGGTTACGAGATTAGGTGGGAGTTTATGGCAGAGCACTACGGTCGCTTTGATGCATTCCTTGCGACCCTGATTGGAGGGATCCTGATTCCTGACCACCGAGGGCATGGATTTCCTATTGGTTGGGGAGACGTCTTGGTTGGCATGAGGCGTGACAGGACGGTTTATGCTTGGGGTCCCTATTTGCTAGGGACACTTTACCACCAGTTACATGATGTTGCCTACAGGAGAGGAGAGAGTATCTCCTGTGGGACTACACTGATGATGATCTGGGCGTAGGAGCATATTGCCATATTTTTCCCTCCCATTGAGAGACCACAGTTGGCTGAGGGGATGCCCTATGCCTATTACTACACTGGTGCACTACAACAGACACAGATGGGTGAGACTGGTTGGTGGCGGCACAGGCTTGACACTATGGTGACATTTATCTGGAGGCCATACAGAGATTGTGAGGCATGGGATGATGAGGACGAGCACCTCAGCTTCTACAGACAATATAGATACTTGATTGGCCGGACCGTGCAGATGTCTTTGATCATTGAGATGTATTTACCCCAGCGTGTCTTGAGGCAGTTTGGAGAGCAGCAGGGTGTACTGCGGGGACAACTAAGTACGCCAGGTCTTCGAGAGAGTATGCTTGGGGACCAGCCATCCCAGTGGCATTTGCCGAGTAGTAGATTAACGGGCTAGGAGCCCAGGCTTGGGGATGGAGGGGAGGAGCAGCTGATCCTGGGATGACACCAAATTATGATTTATGGTGGCAGGCGCACAGGCTAGTGCTGTTGATAGATCCAGATGGGCGAGCACCAGTAGACAGATGATCAGTGATTCCACGAGTGCCACGGGCCAGGCGAGGAGGCAAAGGCGGTGACAGGGGCAGAGGCCGGTGGAGAGATGGAGGCCAGGATGGAGGCGGGGGTGGGGATGGAGGCAGGGATGGAGGCAAGGGTGGGGATAGAGGTAGAGGCAGAGATGATGGCAGAGATGGTAGGAGGCGACGACGGTATGGACAAAGATAGGTCCGGAGGGTGCGTCCACGAGTGGCGAGGGTAGCATTAGATGCTATCCCCGAGGTTGGTGAGGAGGGAGAGGGAGAGGAGCAGCCCAGACAGAAGGGAGAGGGTGAGGAGAGACGGGAGGAGGAGATTGCAGAGGATGTGCCAGAGATGGAGAGGCAGGAGGAAGAGAGGTAGGAGGATGTGCCAGAGATGGAGAGGCAGGAGGAGGAGAGATAGGAGGAGGCAAAGGTAGAGGTCAGAGGACAAGAGGATGTGGAGGTGGAGGTCGGAGGACAGGAGGAGGTGGAGGTAGAGGATGATGATGACAAGGATGACGCCATGGATGAGGCCGAGAGACTCCTCAGATGGCGGATGGTAGAGGGGGAGGAGGAGATACCCTCCAGCTCAGGTTTACCTTAGGATGCTACTATAGATTAGAGGGTGGTGGACCTACAGCAAAGACTGGATGTCAGCATTGCACAGGTCAGGGCATTGCAGGGAGAGCAAGAGGTGGCTCGGGTAGAGCAAGATTAGGCTGTGATCCGCCAGCAAGATTCAGCCCAGTGGTGCGTAGATTTTGCAGCATTATGCACAGGGCCCATGGGAGACATGGTTGGTGAGCTGGCCAGGGTGAGCATGAGACTGGGGCAGTACAGGACTTTGTACGAGCAGGCAGTGCCATCAGAGTGACGGGATCCTACTTTGTCGTGGTCACATTCGAGGACAGGCAGTGGCCACAGATCAGGCAGTGCCAGTGGTAGTAGGAGTCAGACTAGTGTCAGAGGGTCTACCTCGACTGGGCACACTTCAGGGCACAAGTCACATCATTCCCATAGGCACACTCTTAGTCACCATTCGGGTCACAGTCATGGGTCGACCGGTTCAGTGCAGAGGTCAGGACAGGTACATCCGCCAGTGGTTGATCCCTGTACTTCTCAGAGTCCGGCTGCAATGACATCACAGATGTTTTATACTGTTGAGATGACATCGTCTTTTGTAGCTCCATTAGTGGCACAGGCAGAGGTTGCGACAGGTCCTCCTACTATTTTAGTACCAGTGACAGAGTTGCCGCCGCCACATTCTTCACCACGAGGGGATGATGAGAGTCTACCCTAGGGGCATTTTGTTATTATGACACACTATGTATACTATTTGAGCCTTCGAGCTCCATTTTTGGGATATCCCATGACTTTATCCTATGACATTGTACATTTTTGAGATGATACTATATGATGATGCAGTTTTGATGCAACCTACATGTGTTATGTGATGCTCTTTGATTTAATGCTTTATGATATGTATGATGTATGATGTTAGTTTATGATGTCATGTATGTCCTATGATGCTTATGTGTGATGTTAATGCCATGGTAATGCAATGCTTATTTATATGAGATGATGATGATAATGATGTGTATAATGTATTTTAGTAAAAGATGCAATGTTGATGATTATTTTAATGCAATGTTTGTGATTATGTATATGATTAGATGCTATGGATGTTGTATGTATGGACCTAATGCAATGTTTATATGATCATGCATGCACTTATATTTTTGGATGTCATAGGATATCATCATGAGATGGACGAGTGAAGACGACGGGACTGATGAGAGAAGATGACTAGACCGAAGAAGAGGAGATGACCAGACTAATGAAGATGCATGCTAATTCCTATACCAAATCCTTCAACGCTTTACCATAGGACATTAGTAATTATTGCTCTTTAATCATCATTGGGCAGACTATTGTAATGGCCAAGAAACACCATGATATGATATAGATCAAGGTATGCAAGGTCGTACCATCATGTAAGACAAACAGTCGCATACAGAAAAAGACAAGGACAAATCATGAAACGTCATTGCTTCTCTAAATCCTGTTTCCAAGACATCCTTGAGAAACTAGCAGCATGATAGTCACAATACAAAAATAGAGCCCTTACGACGATATGTCGTTGTTTTTCTAAATCCCCAAATCAGGACCTCGCTGAGAAACTAGTAGTCATGCGTGTCAATTGACATGATACATTGCTGTTTCTCTAAATCCTGCTTAGTGGGATCTCGTTGAAAAACTAATATCATGATAAAAACTAAAAGACAATTGTCAAGTGTTTGCCAAGTGTGTCTGGATATCCATTGTTTTGATGCCAAGATGCCATGTTTGATAATGTCGAGATGTCGAAATGTTTAAAGTTTTGATGATCTGGAAAAATGTCCAGAATTGGTGAATTCAGGAAGGACACATCCTGAATAATGCCGATGTCGAGAGGATTTTGATCCCTAATAGTCGTAAGGGATCCCTCTAAATGATGACGATGCCTAGGAAGGACACATCCTAAGGCATAAATGACAGAGTTTGTTTCTTCAAAAGGACACATCTAAAGAATGTTGATGTCATGAAGAGTGATCTTGAGACGTCAAGAGGATCACTCAAAATGTCGAATGACAATGACGATGCCTAGGAAAGACACATCCGAAGGCATAAATGACAGAGGTTATCATTTAGAAGGACTCATCTGAAGATTAACCTAAAGTTTGACAGTTTGAAAGGTTATGATGATTTGACTTGCTTTGCCCGAGTCTGACTTGTGTTTGACTATATGCCGATATTGTCATGATGATATAATTGACATGTTGATGAAATTGTCATATTGAAATAACTGATTGTCATGATTTGCTTGATGAGTTTCGTTCGTTTGGAAAAAAATTGTGTTGCCTTGAAAACTTTTTGTTATGTGTGCTAGTGTGATGTCATGAACCCTAATGGACTGACCTAATGTGGCCTCGAGGGCTCATCAACAGATGGCCTTGCCTACGTCATACACTCAGAGACCTTATAGTTCGACACGACCAATGACTTTGTCTTGGTGACCAAAGATTGCGTCATGATTTTATTCTGACCTAATGTCTCGGGGACTCAAATGTGAGTCTTGCCTACGTAGCAAATGCGCAAAGACAACGTAGTTCAGAGAAATGACAAAGACTGATTGATATGACTGACTTTGACAAGAAATGATGATGTGTTTGCGTTCTTCCAGCAGTCTGATGTTTTGTTTGTGGTTTTCTTCAGGACGTTTTATGATTTTTAGGTCTTTTTTTAGGACTTTTTACAATGTTTTTGGTCATTTTTTAGGACTTTTTGCGATGTTTTGTCTTTTTTCAGGACTTTTTGTGATGTTTTTTATCTTTTTTAGGACTTTTTGTGATGTTTTTGTCTTTTTTCAAGACTTTTTGCCAATTGTCAAGATCATGTGTGGCATCCACTGCAGTTTCATGATAAAGATTTTTCCCTTAGTTAGGTCCAAGACTTAGCCATTTTTAGGGAACACAGACAAGATGCTGCTGGCTTACTAGAAGGACAGTCGTCAGGACTTGATGTCAATTGTTTATCCACTATGATAGGTAGGGTAGAATGTGGTGGTGATTTCCATAATAATGGTGATAATAACTTTCATCCTAAGCCAAGGTAGACAAAGTGACAGTAGATGGCAGAGCAATGATTGACTACACATGGCGCCTATTTGCCAAGTTTTCACCATGGTACTTGTCCAAAGCGCCTGTTTTCCAAGTTTTCACTATTGAACAAATTTTCTCTTTACTATTTTCTTGACTTTTTGATTTTTTTTGGTGTCACCAAGATGCCTGTTTGCCAGGTTTTCATCAGGGTGACAATTTTTTATCATTTTTTAATTTTTTTTGTATTTTACGGTTTCCAACTCAGTCCTCTGATGCTATGCGTAGAACCTTCGAAGATGTAAACTGTTAATGGGCTCTGTCAATTATTCTCCATCTGGTGTGGCCAGCTGATAAGTTCCAGAACTGAAAGAAGATGTAATAATGTAGGGACCCAACCAGTTTGGTTCAAATTTTCCTGACTATTCTCTGTCAGCTTGGTTCTTGGGGTTCTGCATGAGAACTAGGTTGCCAATGTCAAAATTTCTGACCATAACCTTCTTATTGTAGCTACGACAAAGACGAGTCTGATATGCTTGGAGATGGTTAAGTGATTTTTTCCTTCTTTCTTCCAGCATTTCTAGCTCGTGCAAGCGTGACTGTCGATACTCCTCTTCATTGGTTAGACCCTTCAGGGACACTCGTAATGAAGGAATTTCGACCTCAATGGGTAAGATGGCCTTAGCACCAAAGACTAGGGCAAAAGGAGTGGCTTCTGTAGGCGTACGAATGCTAGTTCAGTAAGCCCACAGAGCAGGGTTGAGTTGTATGTGCCAGTCACGACTAGCGTCATTGACAGTATTTTTGAGGATTTTGACAATGGTTTTATTGGACGCCTCAGCTTGACCATTTCCTTGTGGGTAGTAGGGAGATAAAAAGTGGTGTTGGATATGGAATCGCTCACATAACTCCTGAACATCTTGGTTTTTGAACGGATGTCCGTTGTCAGTGATGATGGACTGTGGAAGGCCATATTGGCAAATGATGTAGTTAAGGATGAACTTCAATATTTGTTTGCCGGTAATTTATGTCAATGGGATGGCTTCAATCCACTTCGTGAAATACTCAGTGGCAGTGATAATGAATTTATGGCCGTTGGAAGAGGTTGGATGAATCTTACCCATGAGGTCGAGTCCCCATTGAGCGAAGGGCCAAGGAGAAGTGATTGGTTGAAGTTTCTGTGCTGGAGCATGGATCAGATCGCTATGAATTTGACACTTGCGACAAGTCTTCACGTATTCAATTGCATCCTTTTCAACTATTGGCCAATAATACCCTAGTCTCGTTATTTTCTTAGCTAGAGTAGGACCACTCGAATGAGATCCGCATACCGTCGTGCACTTCGCGTAAGGTCATACGCGCTTCGTCAGTGTCGAGACATCTAAGGAGGGTGCCATCAAAACTACGTCGGTACAGGGTGTCACTGACAATGGCATACTTGGCAGACTTTCAGATGAAGGACTTCCTTTGGTTATTGGACAAGTTCAATGGGAGGGTTTGAGATTTTAGGTAGTCATAAATGTCCTGATACCAAGGAGAGTTGGGACCAACAAGTTCGCAAACCATTTCTAATTTTGGGATATCATATGCTAAGATTAAAAGCTGTTCTACTAAGAACTCAAATTGTGACACATTTTGAGGGATGTCCAAGAGAGAACCAATAGTAGCCATTGCATCAGCTGCCTTATTTTGTATCCTAGGGATTTGTTCAAAAGAAATCAATTGGAAGTGTGTCAGGAAACTATCGACCATCCTCTTGTAGGGAAGCAACTTCTCATCCTTTATTTCATAGTCATCATTCACTTGGTTGATAACAAGCTGGGAATCCCCGAATACATGCAACGTTTGAATTTTCCATTTGATTGCCATTTTGAGACTTGTGACTAGTGCTTCATATTTGACAATGTTATTTGTACAAGGGAAAGCGATCCGAAATGCCTTTGGAATTGAATCCCCTTGTGGTGTGATAAATAAGATTCCAACGCCTGAGCCATGACCAGTATGAGACCCATCAAAATATAGCTTCCATGGTACCGCCGGTTCTGCATGAAAAATGGACTCATTGGGAAAACCAGTTACTAGTGGATGAGTGACTTGAATCGGTGCATCTGCCAGTTGATCTGCTATTTCCTGTTTTATTGCCTTACGCTCGACATATTGTATATCATACTCACTTAGTATCATAACCCATTTTGCCAACCGGCCTGTTCATGCCACCCGACTTAAGAGGTATTTCAGTGGATCAATCTTGGCAACCAATTGTGTCTGGTGACTGAGCATATAGTGTCTTAATTTCTGGGATGCAAAGACAATAGCAAGGCAGGCACGTTCAATGTGTGTATAGTTCAACTCATACCCTATTAGTGTGTAGTTGATGTAATAGATGGCTTGTTCTTTTCCTTCATGATCATTTTGTACCAGTAATGCCCCCAGTGCTGAACTAGTAGTCGAGATGTATAGGATCAATGGCTTTTCATGAATTGGAGGCATGAGGACTGGTGTTGACAATAGGTAATCTTTGATTCGCTGAAAAGCTTCTTGACATTTGTCTGTCCATACAAAGGGAATACCCTTGCACAACAGATACTGGAATGGATGACACTTATCTGCCAATTGGGCTATGAAACGTCGAATAGATTGTAGCCTGCCTTGTAGAGTTCTTAGCTCACTTATTCCTTTGGGTGGAGGAATGTCTATGATGGCTTTGACTTTTGTTGGATCAACTTCTATGCCTCTTCGGGAAACTATGTATCCCAAGAGTTTTCCTGATGTGACTCCAAAAACACACTTCTTAGGATTTAACTGAACTTTGTACTCTTCAAGTCTCTTGAAAATTGTGTCGAGTACCTTCAGATGATCTTTCCTAGTTGCTGATTTGGCCAATAAGTCATCTACATAATCTTCCATTATTTTGTGCATCATGTCATGGAAGATTGTTTTCATAGCTCTTTGGTATGTGGCACCTGCATTTTTGAGACCGAATGGCATGACATTCCAACAATATGTACCCCATGGGCAAGTAAATGCTGTTTTGTGTTGGTCCTCAAGAGCAATGCGAATCTGATTATAGCCGGAGAACCATCCATGAGGGATAGCATCTCATATCCCGCGGTAAGATCAAATATGATGTCAATGTTTGGCAAAGGGAAGTCATCCTTTGAGCATGCTTTATTTAGGTCTCGGAAGTCTGTACATACGCGGATAAGCCCATTTGGCTTTGTTACCGGCACTAGGTTGGAAATCCATTTACCGTAATCTATAGACTGTATGAATCTGACATCCAGTAGTTTCTTTAACTCGGCCTTGACCAATAGAGCAACTTGAGGGTGCATTTTGTGCAACTTCTGCTTGACTGGTTTAGAGTTAGGTAATAGTGGCAGATGGTGTAGGACTAGTTCTGGGTCCAATCCTGGCATGTCAACATAGGACCATGTGAAGTTGATTTTTTGTTCTGCAAAGAATTTATGAAATTATGGTCTCTCATCTTCAGTTAATGATGTAGCAAAAAGAACCATCTTGGGATCTTCTGTGGTTGATATGTTATCCTCTATTGTGTCTTCAATAAGCATAGCCGATTTCTCCTGTTGCACGGGGAGAAAGTCTAGTCCTCCATCTTTGGGCGCCTCAGAGAGGTTTTCACCCGCAGATACGTCCTTTATTTTTACTATTTTATCCTCAAGAGGTGCCTTTCGGTTTTCACCTAGAGATGTTTCACTTTTTGTTTTGTTCTTATTTTTACTTTATCGACTAGAGGACAGAGCAGTCTCGCCGAAGTATGTCGTTCAGTCTAAATCAATGGTGAATCCTGATTTGTGGTCCCCACTGGGTATGCCTTCTCGTAATCCCATAAATTCAACAATTGCCTCATCATTCTGAAATGTATCTAGCACTGGCAGTCCCTGTTGGTCCCAATCAACTAGGTCAGGGTAAACAAAGGTAATGCCATCATCCATGTTGGTGAACTGGGGTGAGGATGCAGACAACATGTAGACATATTCAGTGATGTTGTAGATGAGATTATCATCATCCAACTCAACATTAGACTCCATCCAATATTCTCCTTCACTAGTGTCATATTCGTTGTCAAAAGGGTGAAGGTCTTAGAGCCCTGATTGTCAATGTCATATGACACTTCAGATGAATTGGATAGAATTGGTTCAAATGATGGGTGTTGGTCGTCATGGGAAGTGATAATGGGACTTTGACTATTTGGTGCCTGTTCAATTTTGAATGTTTGCCAAAATCGTTGTTCAGAGGTCAGTTCCCTTGGTTCGACAAACAAATCATCAAGACAACAGTCACTTAGGGATCGTTCTGAGCCAAATTCCCACTCATGGGAGTCAGTTTCGGTGAGGGTTTCCCTAGTAGTCTCGACACTATCCGAAGCCTGTACTCGCTCATTTGAAAGTTCAAAGATACGTCGATCATCATTATCGGGTGATCCAAACCCTAACCCAAGATATTTTAGAATTTGAAAAGTTTTTATAGGTTCCCTTCAGCTAGTTTTATTTCTTCCTAGGCCACTAGTACCATCGTAGCCTTTAGCCTTCATGATATCAAAACCCTTGCCATACTTTTGAACTGGTAATGGGGGTAGTATGATGGTATCCTTATAGATCCATCCTGTAATGTCAGTAAGATCTTCCTTACTCATGTCTCCCCACTTGATAAAAACTATTTTTGGTGGAACTTTGAAATTCTCCCGAGGTTCCATTCTGAAACATGGCCGACCATAGTCCTTTGGAGACTTGGGAATTGTTGTTATGCTGTATGTTGTGTGCAGTTTGAATTCTCCGCAGCCAAGGTCTTGGATTTTGATAGTGGATTCAGTCTTAGGGCTAGTGGAAGGTGGTGGTATGGTGGAAGACGTGGATGGAGCGAATGTGGAAGATAGCGTGAGTGTGGACGGGTCGACATATTTAGATGACGAGGAGCCCAATGCTTCTCGATTAATAGGTACCCAGTTTTCAGAGATACCCCTTAAGTTTGTACAATATTGGAAAGGGTCGGGGTCTCCATATATGGTTATTTCTATGCCGTCAAATGGAAACTTTAGGCACTGGTGGTATGTGGATGGAATGGATTTTAATACATGAATCCATGGACGACCTAACAAGATGTTATATGGTAGTTCCAAATCTAGGACCTGGCAGGTTGTGTCCACAATGACCGGTCCTACTCTGATTGGGAGAGAGATAATGCCCCGTGAAGAGCGTTCCTTTTCATCGTATGCTTTGATCACTATACTCTTCGTTGGGTCTACGCACACATTAGATAAACCTAGAGCTTTTACCAGTTTGAGGGAGCATATATTCAATCCTGCTCTGCCATCTACTAAAACCCGTCTAACTTTGTGCTTGTGGACAAAAGTTTCTATGTGTAATGCATCATTTTGGTTGGTTTTAGGTGATGAGTAGTCTTGATCCGAGAAGGTGACGTGGTGAGGTGTAGTAAGATATCCCACCATGGTTTCAAATTGATTGAAATCGATGTCCTTGGGGACCGACGACTCAAGCAAGGTTTTATCCAGGATTTCTTTGTGTGTGGGGGATATGCGAAGCAACTCAAGTATAGAGATTTGTGTGGGAGTCTTTCCTAGCTGGTCAATAAGGTTGAAATGACTTTTGGGTTTCCATTGCTTTGTGGTCGGGACAGGTTGTGACTATTTAGCAGATGGGATAGGTTGTGAATGCTTAGCAAATGGGCCTGGTATGGTGATTTTGGCTTGTCTAGGGGTAGGTGGACCAGCTATAGTGACTTTGCTACTGCGAGTAGTAGCGTTACATTGGGGTGTTCTCCTGACAATAATGGTATTAATGTATTCATTATCCATTCAGACATTGTTTATAATTGGTCCACTAGAATAGTCGTACTTAACTCGGGTAAAGTTAGCTTGATTATTGTGCATCTGTGGTCTTGACGTGGAAGCATTATGAGAACCATGGTCCTGCAGTGGATTCTTATGGATAGTATGATTTGAATTGGAGGCAAACTGAGATCCAGCTACTTCAATGACATGACTCTCGATGAGATCTTGTATTAGGTTTTTCAATTGTCGACAGTTAGAGGTTGTATGTCCTTTTCCTCGATGGTATTCACAAAATGCATTGTCATTCCACCATGCTAGTTTGAATTGTCCTGGATCATACGGTTTCGGTTCTTGGAGTGTAATGACCCCATTCTGGATACATTTCTTGAGGACTTCCTCAATGGGTTCACCCAAAGGAGTGTATGTGCAACCTTTAGGAAATTGTCTCATTTGACAGTATTGTCCCTAGTTATTTTGACAGTTCTAATTGTTAAAAGGGACATGAGGAGGGGTGTCAATGTTGTTGTTGGTTGGCATTGTTGTTGAACCCCTTTTAGGGCTAGTACAGGACCCACAACATTTGCAGCCTTGGTGTCAACAATGTCGTCATTTGTAACGTGTTTATTTTTAACCCAATATTTGTTCTTGTCGGTGGTTGGATTGACATTTGTGTTTTTGGAACCATATCGCAATTCTCCCTTTGCAATAAGGGCTTTCTCAATATGGACCCCTTTTTCAACTAAATCTGTGAAGTTTGTGCAACACTTATTTGCAATGCATATTTTAGGGGCCCCAGGAGTGTTTGGACAAACATGTCGACTTTCTCTCTTTCGGGGATGTCAATGTGACATCGACTAGCAAGGCTTCTGCATTTTTGAAAAAATGGGATAAATGTCTCTCTAGCATCCTCCTGCATGAGATTGCACAAGCTAGTGATGGAGGTGTCCATATCAATGTTGTACGCGTAGTTTTTGATGAATTTTCATTTAAGTTCATCCCACGTCTGGATATCCTTTTGCATGGAAAACCATTCAAGGGCTTGACCTGCCAGACTTTTAGAAAAAAATCTCATCAAATATGTTTGTTCATAGGCGATGTCCATACAATTGGTTGCAAATTCGCAAACATGTTCAATGGGGTTTGTCTTGCCTCTGTATTTTGTGAAATTTGGTGACACATATCCCGGAGGAAATGGAGGCATGTATATGCTCATGTCGAATGGGTATACATTTAGGTCATATGATATTTCCAATTTCTGGCCTGAAATGCATAGGTTTTGAATAGTTTTCTCTAAACCCATCATTCGTGTTTGGAGGGCATCCACAACAGGGTCATTTATGTTTCCATATGTTGGATTGCCTGGTACACCATAAGTCCCTATTTGTTGTGTATGAATATTGGTGTATTGTGGCGGTGTGGATTGTTGTGATATGTATGACGTGTACGGATTGATGTGTTGTTGATATTGAAGGTTATGATTGGGTGCATGTTGGTGAGTATGAACATTAGATGAGTAGGTTGGGATGTGTCCTCCAGCCATGTGTGTCATTATTTGGGGGATGTGATGACCATGGATGTTATGATGCGTTAATGGTGCCATGGGTTGTGTTATTTGGCCACCCTGTGCGAATTGTTGGGTTTGCACAAGGGGAATGTTTAGATTTGTACTTTGGGAGGAAATGACATGTGACTGTATTGTTGTGTTAACGTTTGGTTGTTGTCCTTGGATAAAAATGCGTCCCTTTCCCCCTCCTAAAGGATTTTGTGAAATACCACCAATCGGATACATCAAAGGTGTATTCGTAGTAGATGAAGCTATCAAGGGGGGGTTGTTGTGACTTGATGATGCCCCCATGGTATTTACTGTCGTGGCATTTGTTTTCGTGGTATTTATGGTGTTGGGGGTGTTTGAGTTGTTGGGTGTAGCACGCACTGTCATTGTGGTGTCAAAGGAAGTATTGCTCGTAGTGTTTGGAGGTTGACCACTATGTGACATGTTATGTGCGTTATTGTTATTAGGGTCATGAGGTGTCACATTTATTGTGTTAATGTCAAATCCTTGAGGTAATTTGGCTCCTTCACTCAAGAGTATAGCCAAGAATCTGTCTTTGTCGTAACAGACCATTGTTTCAATGAATTGAGAGGCCTTTGGATTTTGTGCTATTGCTTCTAAGTTTTCCTCAAGTATTTGACCATTTTCATCTTTTTGCAAGGAAAGTTCAAATGTACCGTTTGATGAGGATTGCGTTGTTACAGGAGGTGGATCGTTTGGATTGGAAAATGGATCGTAAAAGGTCCAGTTTGGATTATCGACAGTAGACATGGGGTCTTGCCGAGAGTTTGCCATTTGTTATTGTTGTTTTTGAAGTCTGGTTTCCACCATAAATGAGATTGTTCAAATGGGAATGACAACTAATAATGATGATATTAAGCAAGATCTAAGTTCAAAATGATGACTAGGATGACTAATGTTTTGGATTTTTGAAAATAGGAAATGCAATGTGAAGACTTAAGATGCAATGTAAGATAAGGGTATCTAAGCACGTCTAAGCTTGAACTTTGTTTTCGATTTTGGTTACTAGAGGACTTTGTTGAAAATGACAAGGTGACAAGGTCAAAATGACTAGTGAATTTTCCTAACTAGACTTTTGAGTTGGAAAATCCACAAAAGAGGACAATGACTGAATAGGGGTTTGATAACTTAGTCCAAAAGAGCCTAATTCTGAAAACAATGGTGTTGCAAGTTGTGCTGAGGTTTACCTAATCCTAAAGATGCAAAAATGTGAACCTAGGGACAACCTAATGTCAAATGTATGCAACTAAAATAATAAAGGATGTAACCTATAGTAATGAATGCAAACTAGTGGTCAAGACTTTGAGCAATTTCAAGTTTGGTTTCTGACAAAATCTTTGAGGAAACAGTGTTTGACAGATTATTGGCAAGATGAAGACTTCGGATTTGACCTTGGATGAAGTTTTAAATAGATACAGGAAAATGCATCATTTTAGATGTCAGTTGCATTGTGTTTTTGCGAATGCGGCTCAAGTTTAGTAGATGCGACTCGGAAACAGAAAAGTGCAACTCGGTTTATTAGATGCGACTCGATATCAGTCAGTTGCGTTTCATTTTTGCACATGCGGCTCTGAAATGTTCAGATGCGTGACGACGCCTATAGATGCGGTGTTTTGAATATCAACTGTGGTTTAACAGAGCAATTGCGATTCGACAGATGCGACACAGTTTTGCTTCAAGTTGGTTTTCTTGTCGATTTGATTGCAAGTTTGATATGTTTGGTGTTGAATGTTTTGTTTGAAGCTGTAATGAAACTAGAAAGCACTTGAAAAACACAGTGTTTTGAAAAGTAACCAAACACACATCAGATAAGCACAATCCTAGGTTAGGCCGTGACAGTATTCGCTAGATTCCACACGGGTTTCCCCAACTGCATATCTATAGCATGTGAATTCAGAAGCTTGGTTGCATGGGATCCCCCTTATAGTGCACTCTCTTCTCAGGCCAACCAAGCTTCCAACCTCCATGAAACTCCCATGGCGAGTTGATCACATCTACTACAAACTGTGAAAGTGTGGATGCCTTCACACCGACTGGTGCTGTGCTAGCAAATAGAAGGATTTTGGCTTTCTATACAAGAGTTTTTAGTTAGGGACCCCCGTTCAAGTGGCCATACATGGGGCAAGAGATTAATCACCATTAAGGTGGCACTTCAGCCTGAAGAGGTTAAGCTCAACAAGGTTTAAGGGAGTACAACTCCATCCGTATGACACATCCGCACAAGCAACCTTAGGTTTTCCCTTAAGGTTTACATTTATATACCGGTTGGGGGTAGCTTCGCTTTAGCTCCGTTGCCAGTTTGAGTCACATTGGGGTGATGAAATCCCTAGGCAGCCCAATTTCTAGAGTTGGTAACCGTTTCTCTTACACCCAAGATCGCTCGAAAGTGCGAGGGGAGAGGATACTCTGATATACCAAGTCAGGGTAATAACAAATAAAGATGGGTCTGGTTTTCTGATCACGAGGTTTTCACCAAGTGAGAGCATACTCACCTACCATCTTGCAAACAGAATCAAGCAAAGAAGACATGAATGTTCTTTTTATGTGCACCAAAGTTAAATGTTTGCTAATCTATGAAAAACAAGCACAATGTTTGCTTTATTCCATCTTCAACATTCAAATCTGCATACAAAAGATTAGTAGTTTCTTTATTAAATGATCTTCAACACCCAAATAGTAACTGCCACAAGTTGCAAACGAAGATTAGTAACACAAAACCTTAAGCTAGCTAACATGCACAAATGAAAAAAAAAGGAAATCAGAGGACCAGAAAAACCAGAAAGAAACCAGCAACTAGAAAACCCTAAAATCCGAAAATCAGAATGCCAAAAAAAATGAAAGAAAATCTTTACTAGTCAAATGCGGCATGACAGAGCATATGCGTCGTTCAAGACTTCGAATGCGGCATGACAGAGCAAATGCATCGTTCAGGATATTGATTGTGGCTTGTCAAAGCGATTGCGACTTTTGGGTTTGCGAATGCGTCGTGACGCATCAAATGTGTCACGATTTTTTTTAAACAGGCAGTTGCATCTCTCCATACCTGTACCTTCAAAACAATAGAAAACACAAAACGTACGGAAATAACCAGAAAAACGGAGTCGGGTTCACCAAATGTATCTATGGAAAATTTAGATTGTTAGCTTATTAGATAATAAACATCAAAATCCCATGAAATAACAAAGCACAAAGGAAATAAACATGAAAATCAAAGGAACAATGTTACCATAAATCTTCATCTTCCATGATTCACCTTTGTTACACCTTCTAGTTTGCAGCAAATCGAATGAGGCCCTCAAATTTCAAATGAGCACCTAAACTAATGCCAAAGCCCTATGCAAATGTTGAAGGATTTGTGTAAAAAAAATGACTTCACAATAGACTAAAAATGACAATGACTGCAAATGATAATAATAATAATCTAAGTTGACAGAATGAGCATGAGGTCTGAAATAAGAACAAAATTGCCATTTTATAGAAACTGCAATTTTGCATGTGTGGCCAGGATGAGAAGATGACAAATACCCTAGAATCAATGGCCAAGATTCTATAAGATAATCCCTAATTAGGGTTAGGGAGAAATCCTTAAATGAGAGGCCAAGATGCAATTTGAGAAAATCACATCAACGGTGGAGAATAAATGAGGTAATTAATTAGAAGAAATAAAAGATATTCGAAAATCAAGAAGATAAGGATTGCCTGATTGGACTGAAGATCATATTTGGAAAACTCAAGAATTAAATAAAATTACTTGATTTTTGGAAGAATAATATCTTTTTGAATTTAATTAATTCAAAATGATGATTTTGTGTGACAAGTAAATAATCTTTTTCAGATTATTTACTAAAAAGAGTGGGAGTTAATGAAATGAAATCATTTTAAATATTTTCATTTATTTAAAATGAGAGAAAAGTGAAATTAGTAATTAAATAATTAAAGATAATCATTTAATTTAGGAGATAAGACTGAATAATTAAATAAATTAATAAATTTATTTAATTGTGACAATTAGTGACATATCAAATAAATAAATGAAATTCATTTATTTAATAATCAGGAAGAATAAACGATTGAAGGTGTTTAAATAAATTAATAAATTTATTTAATTGCAAGAGGACAATAGACCTTTAGTGACGTATTGAATAAATAAATATGATTTATTTATTTAATTATCATGAAGAATGCAAGAGACATGAATTAATTAAATAATTATGAATTATTTAATTAATAGTCGAATGTGGACCAAGGACATAATTAAATGTCTTAATTATGCTAGGATGAAAGTGGTAAAAATAGAGCTTGCAGGCCTAGGTCATTTTTATGTGTCTACACCATGGATGGTGATTTGGGGTAGATGTGCATATATCAAACTATTTCCAACCTTTGTGCCCAGAGTACCAGTCTGTCTCAACCCTTGTTTACTGGCCCTCATAGCACATGAGTAAATAACATACGATGACATGTAGAAGCACCTAGTTTTGGGAAATGTAGTTATCTATTCATATATTCTGTCACTTATCAGCTTTCCCCAATGCAATTCTAGAGGAGTTTCTATCAAGCAAGATATTATTACAAACATCCAGGGTTCAAATTTGCTTGCATCTCTTAAACCAACTACTCTGCTCAACAAAGTTATCATATCTTTCATTTCTTGTTTAAACATAGACCTCTGAATTACCTTGGTCTGTTGTGTAATGGGCTCTTGGAACTATTGGGTACTCATAATTTCTCTATTACATTCTTCAACATTCTAATATGTCTTGCTTTTAGCCTTTATATCAACATTGAACGTTTGTGTATAAATGGGGAGACCAAACATGTATATGATTCCTTTCTGTGATAAGTCTGCGCAAATTCTCCATTCCTTCTCAACAACCCTCTTGGCTGGGTTGTAGTAATTTATACATTGCATAACCAATTCGTGAGCCTCCATCGTTGGCAGAAACCCTCCTGCAGGAAGTAACCCATTTGCCACAACATTCTTGGAACATTGAGAAGCATTTTTCTTGTAATAGTCATGAATGGATTTCAATGTCGAAAGACCATCCCATATGAGTTTTTGTGACCACTACATTGATAGGTATAGCTTGCGAATTGCAATACTTAAATTCATCTTTTGGCCTTTCGTCAGAAGTGCTCATTTTGTATAGTGTGTTCTAAAAATTTTAGAATATGTGTCTTGTGTTCGAGTTAGGGTTAAATTTAACCAAAAATTACAGTTTATAAAATTTTCAATTCATTTTCAATTAAATTCAAGAAATCAGAGAATAATCAACATTTCAATTTCTGAATGGAAATACCATTATCGAGATTTTTGAGTTTGAGAAACACTTAACAAAATATTAGTTATTCAAAACATACCTGGTTTTGGTTAATAATGGTGATCTTTCATAATGCAACTTCAAAACCCTTGGTAGCTGTGTCTTGGTTTCTCAAAATTTACCTCTCCTTGTGCGCCAGTGTCATTTCGTTACTTCAATGTCCTTTTCCAATTTGCGATATAACGCAAGGTGGAGTGTGTTGGAAAAAAAAGGACAAACAACTGAGAGGGGGGTGAATCAGTTGTCGCATAATATTTAAAATTTTCAAGCTTTACTTAACTTAGTCTCAGATCTGATGAATGAATAATAAACCATGAACAATTAACACATTAGAAACACAAAGAACACCAAGAATTTTATGTGGAAACCCTATTAGGGGAAAAACCAGGTTGGATGTTAGTCCATAATATTATACCTTGTTAAAAGTATATGAATAATGGGAATGCACATGCATTCATGCACACTTCCTAGAGCTCACTGCTCAAATACAAAAGAGGACTCACTGTCCAAGGGTTTGGATTAACATCATCCAAATTGTGAACTGAGAGAATAGATTCTACACAAGCCAGATTACAGTTCCAATTAAGCACAAAAAAACCTTCTTCACTCTTCACTCAACCTTCTTCTCACTTTGCTCTACAATTGAATGATAAGAACACTATTTCCACATCTGCACTCCTCTGGCATACATTCACACTTATGCACACACTAACTTCACTTGAAAAATCACTCTTATATATCCGCATGATGAATTATATCAACTTAGTCAGGCAAAAAAAGAAATAAAACATATCTTCAAGGTCGGCCAAATTTACAAATAAATTTGCAATGCAAATCCACCAAGGTCGGCCACAACATAGTGGAGACCCAAATTAAGAACTCCAACACAAAAATATTTTAATTAATTCCACCTCGAAGATCCACAACACGCTACCACCATCATGTTGGCCACGAACATGAAAAACCAAACATATAGAGAAAAATATTCGACCACAAACACACCAATTAATGTGGACGTACCAAAAAGATAGAGCATGATATAGGAACATCCAAGAGCACCAAGAAACAACAAAGAAACATCTGCATCAACTAGAATTAATAGAATCACACAAACTTCACTCAGAACATTGACAGTACACACATAAATGCTGTCAGAACACAACTGTTTACTACACGATCAGATCTTGATGCGAACCTCTGAAACTTCTGGTGGATGAACTAGATATACTTAGTAGAAAACCCTTTAATCCAAACCAATTGATATTCAATGTATAGGAAAAGACACCTTCATGACCTTCACAGTTCCTTAGGGAACCTAAAACACTTCTTTTAACAATTTTCTCAATATCCTCGACATATACAACCTTCAATACACCAAATGCTAATAGTGTTGACATCAATGACAACTACATATCAACAACACAACCAAAACATCCAACAGAGTGTTGTAAAAGTAATTGCATGCTTGAGGTGGTGCCAAGTACATAGGTAGTTTGCCACCTTCATTAATTACCTGTTATTTTGCATTAATTCCTCGAATAAAGATGCAATCAATATGGATTATGGTTCAAATTATGAACACCTAGATTTTTGTGCAGACTCGCCACTAGAGAAGAAAGATGACACAATTATTATACGTGGAAATCAAATGTCACGTTGATTCCTTGTAAGGCATATGTTATTAAAGATACATGATCAATTGGTGATCACTGGGATTGAGGCTTTCCAGTATTATCCTTAAAAAGAAACACCAAGATTTGGGAAATACCTTCTAAGCTTGAGAAAGAGAAAATCGAAACAAGAGAGAAGACCAAAAACTGAGTCCAAAGATGGGTCAACAAAATTTCAAAATAGACTCTTCGGTTTCTGACTTCCAAGTAAGAAAAGAAAAGGAAGTAATAAAATACCATACCCCGGTAAAAAGGAAACTATTGGGATTGACAACTCCAGTCAAATGAAGTACTGGGTGGAACTAAAATCGTATGAAGATACAAATTCCCTTAGTGCAAACGCAAGATTCCAGGACTCCAGTTTCTGGTAAAATTTTAAACTTTGTAAAAAGAACCGAAACACCAAATCTGGCGAATAAAAGGATGAAGCAATAAAAAGGCCAAGTGAAATTGAAAGAAGATCATCAACCAACCGAGCAGCAAAATGACGCCAATGCAAACGAAAGCAAAAAGGGGCAGAGGAAAAGGAAAAGGAAAAGGAAAAGGAAAAAAAGGGGCAGAGGAATAGGAAAAGGAAAAGGAAAAATGGGGCGTGTTGTGAGATCACACAACAATAGGTATATCATTCATGGAATTATCTATTTAATGGATTGTTCTAAGTGTGTATCTATAATAATATGATTTTTATACCTCATAACTTATTATGTTTTAGTGTCTATTTTAGTCCAATCCTATATGTGTGCATCTTGTGTTGCTTTGAACCCTCTTATGTAGCCTAAGTCACCCCTATTGATCCATGTTCCCATTACCTATATTATTCTCGTGGTCTTGTTTAGAGTTCCCATGTGTCCTTTGCATTTAGTTTTTATCCCATTTCCATATTTTAACCTTTAATTTTTTTATTTACTCCCCTAGACCTCCCTTTTAAACCATTAAATGTTGTTCCAATCTCCATCTTACCCTTCCTAAATATTACTTTAACAAGATTAAAATTAATGAGACCACTCATTACTATATAACTCCTCTAAAGCTTAAGGTCCCCTAGAAAATTGAGCTTAATTTTTATTCATGGGCAATGACCATAGTTGAACACCTAAGAGGGAATCCTTAGAATTTTTATCCTCTCACTACAAATTTGAAAGGAAAACTAATTAATTTAAAGGGCTTCCTACTATATTTTAATCCTCAGGTTCCCTTAGCAATCTCCTTAAAATAGATTAAATTTCCATCATTTTTTATATAGAAATTTAAGTGAAAAATTTGAATTAATCACATGGTTTTTGCTATATTTTCTCATAAACGACACCCTCATATTACTTAAAAAATTCTAGGATTATTTTATCTTTATCCAAAATATCTTAGATGATTTTTATTTTGCTATTGGATAATGCTGCAACAAATCTTTGATATTGGGTAAGTTGATTTCCAAGGGTTTTAACATGGTAAGTCATTTCCTTTCAAGGTTTTTATTTTATTTTTTTCTTTCTAAATTTTATATAAGATCCTCTTTATACCTCTCACCCATTCACCTCGAAGGAGTCACCTTTTAAATCTATTGTCCATCTCCTACTCTCCCTATTTCTATTATTGAAGACTCTAACTTAGTGTATTTCTATTTCCTCCCATTTTCTCTCAAATACACCATCAAACCACCTTCATAATTCTTATTTTAGATCCCAAACCAGTCTATTTCATTTCCATTAACCCCCCACTAACTCATTTTTTCATTTTATTGTGTTTCTTATCACCATTTTGTGAATTCAAGCCCTTGTTTTCCACCTTTAGGGGTTGTAAGCCATTTCCATATCAAACCCTCATGAGACTTATGCTTACTATTTTTATATTAGTCTTCTCTTAGTTTCTAAAATCCTTTTTTTTAACCATCTCCTTGTTTCAAAAACCATCCTCTCACCCTGATTACTTTGTCGAGTTCTTATGTGTCATTTTTAATTATCATAAAGGCTTTCCTAGTTTTTCTTTGATTTATAAAATAGCTTTATATGCTATTATTTATTAGTATTAGTAATGAAATAACTTGCACAATAAAAGGTGATGATATGAAATTGAGAATAACAAGCCACTTTGAGGGGGAAAACCTCCAAATACCTCCAATGAGAACACAATTTACAATATGATGATGAAATAAGACTCACAACCTTCTATATATACCTATTTATGCCTAGTATATCACCTAGGCCAACTTAGACACCCCTATATAAGTCCTATGCTGACCTAACTAACTAAATAATAATATAATAATGATAACATGACTTAATTAGGAGTTAAGATAACCTCAAGCCAACTATTCATAACCCGATGTACACCAATATTAAGGGCATAACATGCCCCCCTCTTCAAAGAAGCATTATCCCCAATGCTAATCAAATGTGGATTCTTTTGCATGAACTCCTCATCTCCCATGTGGCATCTTCAACTTGTAAATTCTTCCATTAGATGAGATACTCAGTGAGAGTTCTATTCCTCAACTTTTTTGTGTGTGTTCTTGTAATGAAATAACTTACACAATAGAAGGAGATGATATGAAATATGCTACAAATACTTGGTAATAACTGAGAATAACAAGCCACTTCGAGGGGGAAAACCTCCAAATATCTCCAATGAGAACACAACTCACAATATAATGATGAAATAAGACTCACAAATATATACCTATTTATGCCTAGGATATCACCTAGGCTGACTTAGACACCCCTATATAATCCCTAGGCCGACCTAACTAACTAAATAATAATATAATAATGATAACATGACGTAATTAGGAGTTAATATAGCCACAAGCTGACTATTCATAACCCGATGTATACCAATGTTAAGGGTGTAGCAATATTTTGATGTTTAATCATGCTTGAAACCACACAAGGGGATTGACTAAAGTAGTCTCCCCTTTAACCTCTATTTTTGAGGGGTTCTTCTCTCAAAATAATGTACTTGTAGGTCAAATATAGAGTTATGTAGACTTCCAAATCAAGCTATAAAAGATAGGTACCCATCAAATTTGATTAAGAATCTCTCAAAAAGTTTTATATAATAATATAACAAGGTCAAGGCCACATATTTGGCTTCGACTTATTGTTTTTAAGCCCTAAACTAAGTATTTTAAGGTTATTTTGTTATCATATGAACATATTAATCTCTGAAACCCATTCATGATCTAAAAACCAAAACAAATACTAGGTGAAAACACTCCATTTAGTTTATTTTGTCTTAGTTTTCAATAAATGAGGAAGACACTATTTACTATTAATTTTGATTGTTCCCTTATATATTAGGAGTTGAAATATTTTAGGATGATATTTGTGGTGTCACTATATGATTGCTACCAACATTAGACTCAACAAATACTTTCACTAGGTGAAAAAATTCCATCACTTCAACTTGTATTATTTTAATCAATCACATTTATCAAGATCCATTGGTTATACTACAAATTACATGAATTTTATTGATCACAAATAGGTGAATAAATTTTTAGAGCTAAAACATTTTTTCAAAGCCCTTATTGAATTTTTTTCAAGTGTCCACCTACTCCCTTGTCAACACTACCCCTAGACAATATTGTCACAGTGGCTATCAATACTATTTAATGTTGTTAGATAGGGAATTTTTCATAGGGAAGCTTTTTCCTTTAGATCCATCAACTCCCAAATTTTATAGACAGCATTAGGAACTAATTTTGAGCACTTTTAGTTTGGACCACTTCATATTGTAGATGCATCTAAACCCAATCTTGTATCAATATTTTATTCTATTACTTAGTCAAATTTCTATTCCAAGTTTTGATTGTTCAATTTTAGCATAGTTGGTCCATTGTCTAGTCCAAATTATAGTACCAAATCTAGTGGTTATAGATTATTGTTACTAAGCTATTTGGAGATAGTCTTTAAACTTTAATTTTCACTTTTTATGCACACACAATCATTCCAAATAGAACCAAAGTATTAAATTAATGTTCTTTTTAAAGTTTATTTCAATATCTTCCCACCAATCCTCTTCTTCTAATACTAACTCCATAATTACCACTTCCATGACCACTACCACTTATTTTTTTTCTCCTATCATGTTAATCCTACTTTACTATCCTTACTCCCTCTACTGCCATTCCTTGCTCCACATTTCACACTATTTTTATTCCTTACCATGGCCTACCTCTTGGTTATATAATCCTTATAATTCCTAAATTTTATATGTCATTATTCACATTTATTTTCATTCATCCAATACTAATTTTCCTATCTCATCCATTACTCCTACTAGCTCCACTAGTATCATTTGTACTTCTATAGCCACCACTCATTATTCCCATGGCATGCTTAACAAAATTCTATAATATGATCCCTAATTATATGACTAACCTTAACTCCCTTTATAGATCCATAGTACACCTCTTCTATTGTCTTGTATATTTCGTACACTAGCCTTGTCTCTACTTCCACCTTGAATATATTATTGAAAGAAATAACCAATCTTAAGAAGCAAGTGAATCATAATAATAAATATTCTATCATGTAATACTCCACATCACACACCCCTTGAGTTTTAAGTTGTTACATATATATTTCCTCAAACATTTTTTGCAGTTATATTTGAGTTATAATATGGAAAGGTTTATCATAATATTTATTTGTCAGAGTTTAATGCAACGCATTTAGTATTTTCATGCAAATATTATTTATTAGCTAAGATATTTGTAATAACTCCATTGGATTTTTATATTGAATGGTTTTATTATTTACTTTTGGGTTGTATACATTCCTTTAAAGTATTAATCATTACTTTCCTAAAGCATTTTCACATTAATATTGGTTTGAAAATAACTATAAATGATTTGACTAAGTGAAACCAAATAATCAATGAGGCTATTAATGATTATTTTATTTATTTATAGTCATTAGATGGAAATTTGAAATATTAATTTGATGATGATGAGCTTCAAATTATTAAGAAACATACCAATAAAATTCTTAGCAATTAAATAAGATATAAACATAATTATTAAGCATTAAGGTATTTCCACATCAATTGTTCAAGGATATTGACATAATAATCAGATATATAAAAATTCTAATAATATTTTAGCATGAAAGTAATACATAGAAAAAAACAATGAGAGAGATAGAATGTATATCAATCACAATAAAGAAAATTGTTAGTGTAGGATTTTATTTTCCTAGTGGGATATTTATTTTCCTTTAGTTATATGTTTTTCTACACATTTATTAAGCTTGCTTAGGATAATAAAGTGAGTTAATCATTTAATAACTAGGAGATAAAGTGACGAGTTTTCCTCCACCTTTTAAGGTTAGAGTATTTACTTTGTCATCACTTTATTTAATGTTGGTGGTTAATTCTCATTGGTTGATTTTCCACCTTCATCTTATTCTTAGTTTTATATAAACTCACTACCTAACTTGTATTTTCTATCTTGGAATCTCTTAGTGAAATTCTGTCAACTTGACATTGCATAATCTCTTAGAGTTCTAGTTTGTAATATTTATGTTTTTCCAGTTTATGTAACTTTGATTTTCTCATAATTATTCAATCTATTTTAGATTTCTAACATGGCATTAGAGCTTTTATTTTGAGAAATCTAAGTTCTTAAGATTCATAATTAAGAGATTGAGATTTTTATGTAAAAATCTTGTAAATTCTTATATGCTCTTCTCTTGCATTTTGGACGATCTTGAGAATCAGAAAGGGTTTGCAAAGTTTTAATAACCTCTTTATATTGCATATGTGTTTTGTGAGATCTGGGTGGTTGCAACATTTTTGGCTATAATGACAATATTTTTTACTATTCCAATGTGTCTAGGAAGCTCGAGAAAGTCAAGATTGGATTTCATTTCATCCAAATTGGAGATCATTTGACATAGTTGCAAACAAGGGTTTGAAGCTCAAATCTAGAAAATAGTTTTTTTAGGAGCATTTTCAGCCAAAAAGGACCTTGTCATTGTGTTCAAGAGGCCGTGGAGACAAATTTTGAAATAAAATTTGCTCATATTTGGTGTCGAGAGCAGTTGAGGCAATTTTTTTGCCTAGGAGGCTATATGCCCCCCACATCGCATTTGTGTAATTGTACAATGAATTTTTTAATAAAAAAAATAAAATATAAAAGCGCTTTACACTTAATAAGTGTTGACATTGCTTATTGTAGACATGTAAAATTGACCTAACACTTATCACACCTTAAATGACATTTTCACATTGTTGACATCATTATCATCGAACATCACTACATTTCACATCAAAAGCATCAAAAACCCTAAATTCCTCTAGTAATTGAATAAAATGACATTATTTAATTAATCCACTTTTTCATCATTTTTAACAAATTAAATATGTCTCACTTATTTTTTTGATTCGTAATATGTCCCACTTATTTAATAAAGTCCAAAAACCCTAATTTTTGCTATTAATTGAATAAAATGACATTATTTAATTAATTCACTTTTTCATCAAATTCGACCAATTAAATAAATTTCATTTATTTAATAAAGTCCTAATCTAACTTTATTCCTCCCAGTTAATTAAATAATGCCAATTATTTAATTATGTCACTAATCCACTTTATTCCCCTAAGTTGATTAAATTATTAAATCATAATAATTTAATTAACTCACTTTCCTCCAAATTTGAATTAATTTGAATAAATTAATTAAAACATCATCAAAAATCAAATCAAACAAATGCAACTTTGTTTGCAAAAATCAAACTTTGATTTGCACGTTCAACTCCAAAAATTATTAATTAATTAAATCAATTAAATTAATTATCCTCACCCACTTTCTTCTTGAGCAAATTACAAATCACTGATTGCTCAATCTATTTCCTGACTGATTGATCTATTTCCTAACAGATCAATCTATTTCCTGAGTGATCAATCTATTTCTCAATCCCACAAATTATTCAATCTATTTCTTCAATCACACTAATTATGCAATCAATTTGCATAGATTATTCATGTCTATTTCCTCTCAACATCTTTCAACCGTCGATCAAGATATTCTACTACGTGATCCTGATCATCCATTTCAAATCATAATTTCTATATAACAAACCTCTTTCCTCACAAATATGGATCAAAGAATCAACCTATTTTCTACAACAAAGTACTACTGAGATCATAAGCAACATTGACAAAGCTTTAACACATTCCTTCGATCAACACACGCACGTTCTTCAAGCACTCACACACAACAATGAAGGCTTTCTAATTGATACAAACAACCTAACACATCTTCGCGAACACACTCCGACATGGGATGGTAATGCTTCTTTAGTGTTTGAATTCATTTTTATATTGTAGGATTTCATTTCTTTTTTTCATTAAATTAGAAAGCTTCATTTCATGAGTGAAGGAATGAATCTTGATTGTTGTTTCTGATTTAGATTAGTTTCTATTCAATGCAATTATCTTGTTTACACTTATGAATTTCCCCCTCACACATTCTGGCATGCCCGATGGGACCATGGTCCTTAACACTAATAGTTTTATGAGGTACACTTGAAGTTGCAAATCCTGGAAGTGCTTTGGAAAAATATTCACGCATAGGTTCCAGAAAATTTTTGCATTTGCTTTCACGGTTGTAGCACACTTGACCCATTTTTTAGCGCTATTGACTTTTTTTTTTGTGCTTCTATCTTCTGACAGAGGGCATTTTTGATATTTTTTGTCACCTTTGACTTCTAACAGAGGCCACTATTGCTTGTTTTTCCTGTGCTTTTTTCCTGTTAATTTGTGTTAGAGATCTGCAATTTAAATTTTGATTTCTAATGCTAATGGGTGCCAGATTTGAATGTGTAATAGGCATTGATGTTTGTGTATGTAGGATTTGTTTATCCAAAAAACCATTAACGCTTTTTTTGCAAGGAAGATGAATGGTCGAAGAAATTTTAATTTTTGAAGCTTTCTTAAGTTAGGAAATTTTAAATTTGGTGCAATAAAAAGAATCCCACAAACAAATGCTTTCGATTTAGTGCTCTAAAAATGAATCTCTTTCAAAGCTTTCATAGTTAGAGAATGCTTTCATTTGGTGCAATAAAAATAATCCCACAAACAAACGATTTCGATTTAGTAATCTAAAATGAATCTTTTTCAAGCTTTCTAAGTTAGAAAAATACTTTCACTTTGGTGCTTAAAACAAACCCCACAAACAAATGCTTTCGATTTAGTGCTCTAAAATGAACCTTTTTCAAAGCTTTCATAGTTAGAGAGTGCTTTCATTTGGTGCTTAAAGAAGAACCCTACTGTTGATGGGTGTTTTTGCGCACTTTCTCAACATAGGCAGTACACAAATGCACTACCTCTCTTGAAAGGAAATCTCGCACGACAAGTTGCTGAAAATCTCCCCAAGGTCTCTCGGGTGTCAGGTCATGACTTGTATGGAACTCCTCAGTTGATTTCTATGTGATTTTGCTGGTAATCACAAGGCGGACTTACGTAGCTGAATACGAGGTAGATCTTGAAATCCGAAGTTTCCAAGATGGAGGTCGAGTTTCACTTTGCTGTAGGTTCAGACATCGGTCCAAAACTTTGATGTTTCTTCAAATTTGGCTTTACAATGTGCAATGAACCTTAGTATAGGCCATTTCTAAAAAAGGGGGAAAAAGAGTAGGGAAGATGGAAGGTTCCTGGACCTGCAACTAACTGTGAACAGTAATCATGGAGTTCTTGCAATGGACAACTTCCTAGAAACAATATTCCACTTGACTAGAAATCTCACAGTCTCATGGAATTTGTGCTATCTTCTAAGGTCTGCAAATATTTCACCTTTTATTCACCATTTGCATGCATGAACAAAGATGAAAGTGTGGAGCAGCTTTGAAATTAAGCCCAGACTAACTTTACACAACCATCTACCAACAGCAAACAACAAAAAGTATGGACTAAGAAGGCATCTACACAGCAAGAATTTTAACAACTACAGAACAACATATCTAAAATCTATCAAAGCAAGAATACAGCTAACTAAAACAGCAATACAAATCTAAGTAAAGCATCTAACAATGGAGGTTGAATCAAGTAACATGTGAAAAACTCAGAAAATGCACCAAGTCAATGTATTTTCATTATAAATTTCTGCAACATGTCTTTACAACAACTCAACTCCCCTTTGCAAATGAGAGGAGACCCCTATTTATAGTGCCCAAAAATTCAAATGAATGGCCAAGATTAATTCTCATTGTATGGCCAAGATTCATTACAAAATAGGGTTTCACCAACCCCCTACAATTTAAAATTACATTTTGTCTCCTTCCCTATTTTGTCTCCTAGTGACGACACTGTAGCATTTCTGTCTTTTGTTGCTTGCTCTTTTACTGTAGCTACTCCTTTTGGGGCTCTTCATTAATAACAAGATTGTCCTCTTACTTCTTTGAAGCTGTATATTCCATGAATTTGAGAATGACTGGTTGGAGCTTGTCTACCTCAATGATTTCGTATCGCATCATTTGGTAGCTCCATTCTTTGGCATTATCTTCTAGCTTCTTCCAGTCCTCATCATATTTCACACCCTGATCTCTGAACAACTCTGATTAATCGAAGGCACGGGCAACAAAACTCATGAACTCCACTGTTATTTCACCGAACATCCCATCCTCCATCTTCTTCTGAAAGTAAGGTTTTACCTTTTCTGGATCCATTTGTACCGCGGGCATGTCATACTCTGTCATCAGCTTGAGATAACGAGCGCATTCTGTCCTAATTTTCTTAACCCATTCAATGTCTGGATCCACCTTACTCATTATCTGCTCTAGCCTTTCTTTCCTGATGTCAAAATCCTGCCTCCACACATCCATCAGCCAATGATCGTCCTTTTTGAATTCAAGCTCCTTTTCCCATGCAGCCTTTGGCAACTAGAGGATGGCTTTGATCTTTGGAAAAGTGGAGTCGTATGTTGTAGGGAAGTCAATGCAGAGCTTCCTCGTGCTCTCCAAAGATTGCTACAGATCTAAGAACTTGTTGGCTATTCGAACAACTCAGCTAAGTCCCATGTTCCTGACATACAAGACCTGTCAGAACCAGCTCTCTGTAGGCTTGTCCAAGTTCTTTCTTCTCTCCAACTTGTCAATTTGTTCTTTCGATAGCAGTTGTGGTGGAGTTGTGGATGTGGTGGGCAGGTCATCAATTGAGGACCACTGTTGGATGTAATCTGTCAAGGCGACCACCTGTGCTTTGAGCTCATCCTTTGAAACTTTGTGCTGCTTTATCAGGTGCACCACCGTAGCCACTGATTCATCAAGATGCCCCACCTTTTGCTCTCTGGTAGTAGTTCCCAAATCAATTGTGGAGATGTTGTAGCTTAAACCAGCCTGGCCTACCATAGGCGTTGCTATCTACATGGCTCGAGAACCAGAAGCATCCATTATTACTTTGGATTTGATCTAGGCTTCTTCTCTTTTCTAGTTGTGATTTGTGCTTGGGCTAAGATAGCTTCCAGCCTCACTCTCGGGTCTTTTGGTATGGGAGTTTTCTTTTCAAGCTATTTTTCCAGCCATTCAGGCATAGCAGCCTTTTCTTTAGGTGATTCACAATCACCTTCGCCCTCCTTGGCTAAGGCTTCTATTTTCTTATCTTTGTCGGCCCTTTCTTCTGCTTTAGTAGTATCTCCTTCTTCTTCATCGGAGTCCTGGATGAACACAAGGCACTTAATAGGAGGCTTGGTAGATAATTGCTGCCGGGAACTTTCTTCCTTTTCCATTTCCTTCCCCTTCTTTTCCTCAGTTTTCTCAACCTCGTGCACGTGCTCCTTGGGCTGCTCAATTTCAAGGCTCTTGTCAGCTTGAGCCTCACCCTCAGGTTTATCTTCTCCTAGATTGTCCTCTTGTTGCTGTCCTTCCTCTCCAAGAGGCGACTTTTTTGCTTCTTTTTCAGTGCCTTTCAGCTGTCAGGCCATTTCTTCCTCAAGATCATCATCGAAGGCCTACACGATGACCCTACAACTGACATATTCCTCCTCATCTCCACTCTCGAAAGAGCCTATTCCTTCCTCCTTGTAGGCCACCCTGTCAATTGTGTGGTGTTCATACTCTAGGTGCTTGTGATACTTGTCAGCTTCCTCCTCAAATGACTTCGAGGCTTCTTGCTCCCATCTCTCCCATTCCTCAGAAATCAACATGGTGGCCTCCATTGCCGGTAGTCTTGCTGGAGGTTGCGAAGGTTTAGGGGTAGCGAGGACTTGTGCTAGGGCTGCTTGAAGAGTGGGGTCCATAAGGATCTGGGAGAGCTCAGAGGGGAGACTCTGCATATGCTTTGAGAAGGCCTTAGGCAGGGGGAAACGGGTATTGGTGCTGCTATAATAGCTAATGGGAGTGATGTGGTAGGTGACATTGCAGTGGAGGAAGGAGGAGTAGTTACGGCAGAGGAAAAATCAATTACTAATACCAGCTTCGTCGGAGGTGAAGGGGAAAAATGGACAAAGATGTCCATCGCCAACGGGGATGTGGCGACCATGGCTAGGGAGGTAGATGATGGGGCAGTCGACACAGGGAGAGCCAAAAGTGGTTCTAATTGGTTTGCACCTTTTGCTTCTTCCTCTTGGATTATGGGCTGCTCTGTGGTGCCCCCTATTTGCTTGAGCCTTTTGGAAGGTGAGCCTCTTGTGTCCTTCCTTATGTAAACCTTGGGATCTGGAGACTGCTCCATCTCTATTTCCTTCCTCTTCCTAGATCTGGTGATCGGAGGGGACTTGGATGTCCCGCTCATCAAAGTTGTGGTAGTAGCCTCCTCTATGGCACTTGGATCGCTTTTGAGCCCTTCATACGTCAAGATCACCCCCTGCTATTTTAGTCGGGCTACTTGTCCATCAACCCATCCCCTAGTATGGGCCAATATTGGCTTGGTTATAATATCAAGGTCATCAACCTCCTGTTCATCCCAGTCTATTGTTGGTATCAGCAAGTTGGTGATTGCAGGGTATCTGGGGTCCATTACAGTGCTTTCATCCTCCTTAACCTGATCGGGTATGGGAAATGGTTGCACCCTTCTTATGAAGCACATAGTCATTCGCATGTAATGCCTTGCACACACTTCCTTGTCATTTTGAAAATTGGCCCAAAAATCCTCGACATTGTGCAAATGGGTGTACTTTGGCCCCAGTGCTTTCCTTACATGCCCATACAGGTCCATCCGTGGGGGAGGAGTGTGCAATTGGAAGTGGTACTCCACTAGCTCCTTTTCTGAATTCCCAGCGCACTGGGAAGTTTGCAATTTGTAGATGCCTTGACCAAGGGTCAAGGGATAGGAGAATCCTGCCAAGTGCTTGTCGTTGAAGACCAATTGTATGTGCTAGAGCTACCAGGAAAGTTCCAATAGAATGATCCAGTCATTGGGGTATCGGGGAAGCTTATTCGACCTTTCTGTGAAGCCCTAAGCGCGAATGTATGTGAATTTTGGATATTGTAGGAATAAGAAGGTGTATTGCTTCAAAAATGCCTGCGCATTATGAGAGACTCGTCTCTCAAAATCCCCTCCAAGCAGTCAGATGACGTGACCAATGAAGGCATCATTTACTCTACAATACTCCTTTTTGAAATTTCGGTACTGGAGCTGGGGGTACTTGTCATAAACCTTCAATCTTCGACCCTGCTCTTCATCGGGTGCCACAAACAACCCGTTGTACTGCATCTGGTCTACCAAGGAATAGATGAGATACAAGGTCATGTAGAACTTTGAACTTTTCTTGACATTGATGAACTGCTCATGAAAGTAGTCGCTTATTATGCCTCCCCAGTAGAATGTGGACTTTGTGGTGATGTCCTCATTCCCGCAGAGGATCTGTTCAGTGAAGTACACCATCCACTCCCAAAAGAAGGCAGCAATAGGAAGACCCATCACCCTGCTTAGCATAGTGACTAAGTCATGGTAATATTTGTGAAAATCACTACAAAAGAGTTCGTGAGGAACCTTCGCAGTGCTGCTCCGTTTTTATTTAAGCCAATGTTGATTTATTAACTTTTTGCAGTCTGTCGGGTTATCATCCCATGTCGCCTGGCATTCCTCTATGGTAGGCGTTTCCATTTCTTAAAAAGTGGGAATATGGAAGGTGTTTGTAATGCCTTCAGCTAACATATCTACTAGAATATTACCATCCTTGTCAACAATTGTCCTTGTGTCTGGTTGATATGCCTACTGACAAGCCATGACTAGCTTAGGGGCAATGAGAGATGGGGGAAAGCCCGCAACTTTTGCAATTTTGCTTTGTCTAATCAACCTTGCGTTCTTGGTTGTCGGGTTGATTCTGACCCTTAGTGTAAACTCATCAATATCAACTTGGCCGATATTGGTGTTTGCTATTTCTTTCCAGTCCGTGATGATTTTTGATCATAGAGGTTCACCCTTGAACTGGAACTTCATCTAGTCCTTGTCCTCTTTTCCGTGGGGAGTTTTGCCTGATTTCTTTTCTTTATCTTTTTCTGCGATTGCCCCCGAGGGTCCTGCAACTGATTCCATATATCCTGTGAGCAAAGACATAGTCAGGGCAACTGATCATGAAAGCTTTTATGTTAGTCAAAATTCCATAGATGAAATTAACTTTAGACATTTTATCATTCATAAAATCATACCCTTTCTTCCAGATGTTATTTAGTCTATTAATTGAGGACTTTCAGACAATCCAGGTCTGGAGGGCTGGACTTCCCTGCCAGGAATGCTGTCTTGGAAGGGAAAATAGGGTAGAGCGATCTGGGAGATTCCTTCTGACTAAATTTCAATGGTTCAAAATAATCGTAGCGAAGAGGGCCGAATTTGAGCATGTGGGTCGAGATTAGATTTCAAATTTGAGGTCATTTGGATTGTTTTAGGAGCAACCGGAGGTACAGGGCTGGAAAGTCGTTCAACCCCGACTGTTTCAAATGGTCGGGCATAAACGGAGTTCCGGGGATGGAACTCCGGGGTTCGAGACTCGGAGGGTCCAAGGGCGGCCAGTAATTTTTAGTTACTAAAGCGCTCGGGCCTCAGGGGTTGGGAAACCATTGTGCTTTCACCGTTCAGAACGATGATCGTTGGATGGAAGTCTGGAGGGGATGGCCCAGCAGATCGGACCCGACACTTAGGTTGGGCGTTTTGATTTTCTTTGTAAAGTTTTCATGGCGAGCAAGAAGGCAGAGCCCGGAGGCCAGAAAGGAGCAAGGTGATGGCCGTTTGGAATTTATCTTGTGTACAGACGGCCGAGGGGACCTCGGGGCCCGGAGGGCAGAGTTCCGGTGAAGGTTTGATGTTAGGGATAACGAAATCCGAACAGAGCTCCGGAGAGCAGGGCCTGGCAAGGGAAAGGATGCTGAGGTTCGACTATTTGGAACCCTTGCGGAAAAAGGTCGCTTGAGACCCGGGGGGTGGGAAGGCGCCAATGGATCACCGTTCAAAATGACGAAGTTCCCGTGGAAGTCCATGGACGGAGGTCCGCGAATCAGGACCCGGTGAGGCTCCGAAGGGTGGTTTTTAGTGCGGGGAAAGGTCGGCAAAATGAGGTCTAGGTTCCAGGAGGCGAGAGGACATGTTTCCTTCTTCGGTCGAAACGGAGGGATCCTGGTGGAATCACGGACACAGAAGTCCGGGGGTGCGGGCCCGGTGGACTAGAATGGAGGTCAATTTTTCATTCTTTAACTTAGATATGCTGAACGACAATCTGCTTGTGGAAACTCGAGGATCTGGATCCAGGAGATGGCACGACCGTTTCAACAGATGGTTATTTTGGTAAGTCCCGATGGCGAAAGAAGAGTTTGGGCCCGGGAGAGGCGAATGCCCCTACACGACAAACAACCGTGCATGGATAAAGTTCTAGATCAATCCCATGGGGTACAAGAAGGTTTCTAATAGATTCTATCTCATGGGTTTTGTGCATTGCATCATGTTTTATCCTTTAAATGTATTTTAACCTGGGTTGTTTGTCACTTTAGGTTTTAAAATAATGAAAAATTGCTCGGGAGGGAAAATGGTAAACCTACCTCAGACACCCGACGTGGCAAGGCGTGAAATCCACTCACGATCGACAAGTGATGGCAACGGGTGCGATGACGACGATTGACGAAGATAGGGATCTTCTATGGCAAGCACTTTGATCTCTCTCTGTAACCCTGAAAAGTGAGAATGACAGGTTGCCCAAGATATTTATACTCCCACTACCATTAATGGCCTCATTAAATGCAAGTACGACATAGTAGATGGTTGGTGAATTTGAATTAGCGGATGGCAGTGGGAGGCCCAGTGTCTGGGGTTCGGAAGGACGTGGGATGACGGCTGTTTGAAAATCATTTTGCATACCAACGGCCTAGGGGACATTGGAGCCTGGAGGACAGGGCTTCAACGAAGGTTTGCTGTCAGGAACATTCTGTTTGGAAATCACTGGTGGTGAAGGGGAACTCAAGCCCTGGAGGGCGGAGTTCTGTTAGCGATTTACCACAGGGAATGGCGAAGTACGCACAAAGTTTCGGGGGAGGAAGTTCGGTGGTTCGGGCCTGAAAGGGGCGAAAGCAGCCTAAGAAATTTTGCAAGTTTGAGTGGATGGAAAACTGATAGTCGGGTTCCGGAGGCCAGGTAGGCGGAAGCCTTCCGTCGTTCGGGATGGCGAAGTCAAGGCGGAAACCCGGGAACAGAGACCTGGAGCGGCGGGCCCGGCCAGCTCCAAGGCTGCTGGAAGAGGAAAACTGCCAAGAAGACTCTGCAAGGCACCAAGACTTAATCAAAATTGAAGGGGCGAAACACAGTCAACTTAAGATGATCCTTTGGAGGTATGTTGACCACCCAGGACACTAAAATGGGGCACGCAAAATGAGGTGGCATAAAAAAAAACCTGATACGATGAAAAAAAAGAGGGTCCCCATTCCGAATGGGGCGTGTGTGCTGAGGGCACAACAAATGGCGACTTCACTGGGAAACACTCCTGAGCGTTCTAAGGATAAGTATTTATTGAGGACCTAGAGTCTCTGGTTTCGCATACCAGGAGTAGACTTCCAAAGGTGAACTGGGAGAACGAGATTCTTAATTGGGTCAATCTACATGACATCTTAGAAGTGTGTGTAGTGATTTCATTTTTTTTTCTGCGGGACAGTGACCAGTGGCTGCCAATCCAACTGAGCAAGCTACATAAACCGTCCAATACCAAAAGTAACCTGGACATTGCTCCGCTGCCAGTCAAGGTGTCCATAGCCCCGATAGAGTTGTCACTGCAATCCCACAGATATTGCTCTACTGTTGGCCAGGCGTCCATAGCCCTGGTAGAGTTATTCGCACACCCATGCGGTCGCTTAGTTTTCATAACTCCTTTTCTCTTTTGCTTTGATATTTCTTTCAATGCACATTTTCTCATTTAAATTTTGCTCAACTGGGTAAGCAATGAAGCCTACCATGGTTTGGGACCACAGTGGTCACTAGAGAAGACTTAAGATTTTTCGCTTACTAGGGTGTCATAGCAACCATGGTACAACTTTTTAGAAATAATTAATATGTGTTTTGTGCGATATCTGAGATGTATGTAAAAAGATCCAACCAAGGGTCGAGATCTAAAGCAGAGTTCAAATGAGGAAATCATTCATAGGAAGCCTTCAAAGACTAATAGTCAGGAATGAATGCTCAGCCGAAAAACACCAAGGACGGACAATAAAGTGAACTATTTGTCAAGCAAGCACGACCACCGCAAGGGGGCGGAGAACATCCTTTGAAAAGAAAACAGTTGAGGGGAAACAAGCAAAAAAAAGCAACGCAAAATAGAAAGACGCAAGCAAACCAAAAGGGAAACCTACTCTAACCTATATACAAATATTTACAAGGAAGAGCTCGAGAGAGCTCAGGCTTGGAAGTAATGCTTCAGGTGCTGCCCGTTGACTGACAACAAGACGTCTTCACCAGTTAAAGTCTTTAGGAAAAAGGCATTGTCTCCTAAAATTTTAGCTATTTGTGATCCAAGAGGATCCAAGAATCTTAAAAATATCACAGTCTCAAAATCTCTCAAAACTGACATCATTGGTTAGAGCTTGCTGACATGATCTTGATGCAACCTGAATCGCGTCAAAAGGAGGTCATATGCCAGAGTTATGCTTGGTCAAAGGTTTGGTCAAATAGGCGAATCAAGCATTCAAAAAGGTCAAAATTTTATTGTCTCAAATCCAAGCAAAAATGACACCAAGTCCTAGTGCTTGTCGTGCTGATTCCGGAACTATCCTTGGTTTCGAAAACGGAGTCCGTATGAGGAAAATAGAGCCAGTCAAAATTTTAGTCAAAATGATGATGTCAGCATGTGACATGGCAATTGACTAGATGGTGACATGGAAATTTCAGGTGATGTGGAAAAATAATCTCACAAAATTCATGTACCATGCTTTAGTTTTGAAAATAAGGTGTGGAGGATTATTTTATCTCACAAAAATCCATCAGATTTTGTGGGATCCCAATCGGATTTGGTGGGATCCAAATCTCCTAAAAATCAATGAAAATTAACTCATAAGAAAAAAAAAAACCTCCTAAAAAACACGAAATTGTTATTTTATTTTTAAAACTCAACCCAATAAACTCAGATAGCCCGTGAATATAAAAAGACAAGGGATTAAAAAACAAATTCCAAATGTTTTATTAAGGGGTTGTTTAATGTTTTTATTTTTAAAATGGGGAAGTTATTGTTTTAAATAAATGGGTTAGTGTTTTTTTTGTAAGGCTTATAATTATAAAAGCCAAAGGAGGGGGGTTAATTTGTTATTTTATTTATTATGGTGGTTTTTAACCTCATATGAAAAATTTATGTATAAAAGGAGGTGATGTGATAGGGCCTTTAGGCATTTTTTGTGGAGAAATAATTTGGATGTGTTTTTTGAGAGAAAATTTTATACTCTTTTGAGGAATTTTTGGGGGAGAAATTACAAGGTGTTGATTACACCAAAAATTGTAAAATTGCAAAGAGAGATTGTGAGTGATTAAAGCTTGGATATTGTAAGAAGGCTATTGAAGCTTGGCGATATCAATAAAGCGGTCCAACGTTGAGAAGTGGACCTGGAGACGTAACTCAAATTGAGTGAACTCCGTTATCAAGTTGTTTGTGTCTCTCTTCCATCTCTTTCTTGTTCTCTCATTTATTTTGGTGTTATGTTCTCTCATGAATGTTATTATAGATAATTTTTTTAAAGTGTTTGAAAGCATTACTCAGTTTCATAATTTCAACGGTTAAGATACATGATCATGCATTACTGTTGGATCGAGAATTGAATCTGTAATTGGATTAAGTTTTGGGAAACTTTAACATCCTAGTTTACAGATCAAGTTGGTATCAGAGCAGTTTAATAGGAAAATTGCAAGTGGTGAATGTTAACCAGGTTGAAATTGAAACAAGGAGAAGGTGCACTTACAGAGTTCAACCCAAAGATTGGGAAACAAAGGACTTTACCATGATCAGAGATGGCAGGTGAACAAAGTTCTATAGAGCTCGATGAGAAAGCTTTCCAAAAATCTTTTCTTGAAATGAAAGCTATGGTGGAAGTTCTTTTCCAAGAGAGGCAAGAACGACATAAGAGAAAGGAAGACAAGAACAGAAAGGAGGAAAATGAAACTACTTCAAAAGAAGACAAAGGTAAAGGAGTAGGAGGTGGTGGTGACCCTCCTGAACCTCCATCCCCATCCTCTTCATCTTCTTCATCATCTTCTTCTTCTTCATCTAACTCTTCTAAAAAGAAACAAGTTGTGCAAACACCTTTGTTAAAACTAGATGTCAAATTTGAGTTGCCTATGTATAATGGTGAATTGAATGTAGAGAAATTGGATAACTGGCTTAAGCATATCGAAGTGTATTGTAGGGTTCAACAGATCTTGGATGATTCTTCCAAAATCCAGCTAGCTACTCTTAGAATGGGGGGCACTGCATTGGTTTGGTGGGAGAGTAAGATTCAAGATGATCTTGCTACACATGGTAAAATAATTTCATCTTGGTATGAGTTTACTTCTGCTTTAAAGAAATAGTTTTATCCTTTGGGTTATATGCAATAAGCTATTATGGATTGGAAAAATCTGAGACAGAGTAAAGAACAAACAGTGCAAGAGTATACACAGGTGTTTAGGAAGAAAGCACTTACTCTTGGAATTCCTCTTTATACACAAGAAACTTTATTAAAGTATATAGGTGGTTTGCATTCACATTTGAAACATATAATATTGATGTTTAATCCATCTAACTTTGATGAAGTGTGTGTACAAGCAACCCATATTGAAGCAAGTGGAAGGAACATAAGTTTCAGTTCAAGGAAGGAATTTGTTCCTCCAATTGAAGGCAATAAAAAGGGAAAGGAGAAGAAAGTAGCCACCATGAAGAAAGAGGAAGGTGAAAAGCCTACTTGTTCACATTGTCAGAAGAATGGGCACATAGACGCGAAGTGTTGGAAATTGCATCCAGAATTGAAGCCAAAGTGGTTTAAGGATCGTAAAGGAAAGCAAAAGGCTGCAATTGTCATTCAAGATCTTGGATCAGATTCTGATGACGAAACAAAGATAGCAGTTGTTGGTTTGAAAGGTAAAGCTTTTGATGGTAATGATTTTGCCACTAATGTTTCATGTACTTCTACTTCTAAGAGTCATGTTGTTCCTGAAGATAACAAAAGATGTGAATTGTTTCATATAAGGGTGATTTCTAAGAACACTAAGATTGATACACTGATAGATAGTGGGTCCCAAGTTAATTTAATTTCAGAAGAAGTTGTTGAACAGTTGGGATTGAAAACAAAGCCACATAAGAAACCTTATCCATTAGGTTGGGTGTGCAATGATAACAGATTGCAAGTAACAAGGCAATGCAATTTAAGATTTGCAATAACATCTAAGTTTATAGATGAGGTTAAATTTGATGTGGTTCCACTTGATATTTGTGGGATTGTGTTGGGTAGCCCATACTTATATGATAGAAAGGAAATCTTCTATAGGGAACATAATCAGTATCATTTATTTAAGGAAGGAATTGAATACATTGTGCATTCTCATCCAATTGAGACTAATAGATCTTTTGTGACAATGGGGCAATTGAAAAGGGTAGTTAATGCAAGCAATAATTTGGCACTTATGTCTGTACCACAAGAAGTTTCATTGCCTGAGGTTGTTCCAGTTATGAAAGATAAGATGATGTTGGTACATTCTTTTTCTCATCTGCAAATTTAGTTTTGTTATTCATCCTTCTACTTCTTAGCAGTGTATGGTTGGTAGCAGAAACACTGAATGTGGATGTGTATATGGATAAGGTACTTAACAATATCAGTGCAGTTTTGATTGTTGTTGTGATGAGTCAGATGCATAGGTTCTAAGAAGGAAGGACAGATGATACCGGGAAAGTGAGGCAAAAATGCTCACTTAAATTGTAAATAAAAATAGACCTTTTGGAGGTCCAAAAGCTTCTCAATGGGGAGGAATGATCCAAGAAGATCCAAGAATCTCAAAAATATCATAGTCTCAAAATCTCTCAGAACTGACATCATTGGTTAGAGCTTGCTGACATGATCTTGATGCAACCTGAATCGCGTCAAAAGGAGGTCATATGCCAGAGTTATGCTTGGTCAAAGGTTTGGTCAAACAGGGGAATCAAGCATTCAAAAAGGTCAAAATTTTATTGTCTCAAATCCAAGCAAAAATGACACCAAATACTAGTGCTTTTCGTGCTGATTTCGGAACTATCCTCGGTTTCGAAAACGGAGTCCGTATGAGGAAAATAGAGCCAGTCAAAGTTTTAGTCAAAATGATGATGTCAGCATGTGACATGGCATTTGACTAGATGGTGACGTGGAAATTTTAGGTGATGTGGAAAAATAATCTCACAAAATTCACGTACCATGCTTTAGTTTTGAAAATAAGGTGTGGAGGATTATTTTATCTCACAAAAATCCATCGGATTTTGTGGGATTCCAATCGGATTTGGTGGGATCCAAATCTCCTAAAAATCAATGAAAATTAACTCATAAGAAAAAAAAACAAAACCTCCTAAAATAACATGAAATTGTTATTTTATTTTTAAAACTCAACCCCATAAACTCAGATAGCCCATGAATATAATAAGACAAGGGATTAAAAAAAAAATTCCAAATGTTTTATTAAGGGGTTGTTTAATGTTTTTATTTTTAAAATGGAGAAGTTATTGTTTTAAATGAACGGGTTAGTGTTTTTTTTGTAAGGCTTATAATTATAAAAGCCAAAGGAGGGGGGTTAATTTGTTATTTTATTTATTATGGTGGTTTTTAACCTCATATGAAAAATTTATGTATAAAAGGAGGTGATGTGATAGGGCCTTTAGGCATTTTTTGTGGAGAAATAATTCGGATGTGTTTTTTGAGAGAAAATTTTATACTCTTTTGAGGAATTTTTGGGAGAGAAATTACAAGGTGTTGATTACACCAAAAATTGTAAAATTGCAAAGAGAGATTGTGAGTGATTAAAGCTTGGATATTGTAAGAAGGCTATTGAAGCTTGGCGATATCAATAAAGCGGTCCAACGTTGAGAAGTGGACCTAGAGACGTAACTCAAATTGAGTGAACTCCGTTATCAAGTTGTTTGTGTCTCTCTTCCATCTCTTTCTTGTTCTCTCATTTATTTTGGTGTTATGTTCTCTCATGAATGTTATTATAAATAATTTTTTTAAAGTGTTTGAAAGCATTACTCAGTTTCATAATTTCAACGGTTAAGATACATGATCAGCATTACTGCTGGATTGTGAATTAAATCTGTAATTGGATTAAGTTTTGGGAAACTTTAACATCCTCGTTTACAGATCAATTTGAAAGGGGCCAAGCCAAAGCTTGTTGAATTTTTTGTGTCCCCCTTTCTTTTCATGGGATTTGTTCCAATACAGGACCAAATCTGCAATTCTAAAGGCCTTGATTTTGGCTCAGCGGTTGAACCATCTCTTAACCATGCCTTGATTTTTAGCAAAATTTTCTATTGCACGGTCTCAGACTTCTTCTAAATGCAAGAGCTCAGCTAACCGAGCTTCTCTACGATCTCCTCCCTCATAAAAGTCGTTGATAAACTAGAAAGTGGGAATCTTCAAATATGGGCTCTAGGCCAAAATGAGATGAAATGGGGAATCACCAAGGGTAGCCTTATGGCGAGTGCGATCTGCCCAAAGGGCGAAACAAAGCTGGGTATGCCAGTCCTTGGGATTCCTATCTAACAGTTTCTTGATTACCGTGATCAGGTTCTTGTTTGTAGATTCAACTAGGCCATTGCCTTGGGGGTAGTAATTAGATGAAAACTTAAGGGAAATCCCGTAATTGAAGGCCCAACTAGCAAATTTTAATGAGGCGAATGTAGGTCCATTGTCACACACCAAAGAATAAGGACAACCAAAGTGATTTAAAATAAAACTTTCCAAAAAATTGGTAACTACCTCAATTGTGCATTGTTTACATACAATTGCTTCTGTCCATCTAGTGCAGTAATCAGTAGTGGTAAGAATGTACCTGTGTTCCACAGATGATGGAGGGCTTACCAGACCAATAAAATCAAGGCCCCATTGCACGAACGGCCTTACCTCCAGCACATGCTGCAGTGGGACAACAACATTCTTCTCCTTGGTGGTGACTGTCTAACATGTGTGACATGAGAAAACATGACAATGAGCATCTTTGAAGGCAGTTGGCCAATAATATCTTGCTCTCAATGTTTGATGTGCAGTGGAAGGACCGAATCCATGGCCAGTGCTAAATTTGTCATGAAACTCTTTTAGGACTCGGTTTTCTTCTTCCTTGCCCAGGCACCTTAAGTAGATGCCTTCATGATTCTTCTTGTAGAGAATGGACCATTGTAGCATGTAACCATTGCTTTTCAATCTAAGAGCGCACTTTTGGAATCCCTGTAGGTGCGATAGACACTTGTGGTTCAACAAATAATAGACAATATTCTCGTACCATTCTCCCAGGGAAACATCTTCAAGCTGGTACTGCTGCACAGTGAGTTCGGGTCCAGCCTCTACTGCCGCTTCAACAATTGTGAGGGTAAGTGTCTGTCCTCTTACCAGCTTAATCAGTTGGATTTCCATATCATACTCTTGGAGCAAAGTGACTCATTTAGCTCTTCGTTCACCCAATTCATTTTGCATGAGCAACGTTTTCATTGCCGGGTCGGGGACAATGGCAAATACTTTATTGCGCAGGATATAATGCCGAAGTTTCTTCACCCCTCTTAAAAGGGCATATGCCTACTTTTCTATGTTGTGGTATCGTAATTCAACATCCTTCAGGGGAGCACTCATGAAGGTGATCGGGTGCTCATTTCCTCCATCATCTTTTTGAGTCAAAATGCTAGCATAAGAATGTTCTGAAGCGAATGAGTAGATATAGAATGGCTTCAGATAATCCAGACTGACTAACACAGGCGCCTCAACAATGGCCTATTTGATTTCTTCAAAGGCTTGTTTGGCTTCGGGAGTCCATTCAACTTTGGCATCTTGTTTTAACATAGTGTTGAGGGGCTTAATGATCTCTGCGAAACCCGTGATAAATTTCCTGACAAAGTTGATATTTCTGAAGAAGGATTTTAATTCTTTCTTGCTACCTGGGGGTGGGATTTTCACTAAGGACTGGATATGTTCAGGGTCTATGGAGATTCCCTGCTCAGAAATGATGTGTCTGAGCAATCTACCTTCAGTCACACCGAAAATACACTTCTTGGGGTTAAGGGAAACTCCAAACTCCCTGCACCTCTGAAACACCTTACATAGGTCAGAAACGCGATCACTCTGTCTTTTAGAAAACACAATTAAATCATCCATGTAGATGATTATGCACTTGCTAATCAGATCTTTGAAGGCGATATCCATGGCACATTAGAAGGTGGCGCCAGCGTTGATGAGCCCAAAAGGCATTCTCCTATAAGCGAATGTCCCCCACTTAGTGGTGAATGTTGTTTTATGATGGTTTTCATACTGTACCATTACTTGGTTGTACCTAGAGTACCCATCGAGGAAATACATCATTTGGGAGCCGTTGATGATCTGTAGCACCTCATCCAATGAAGGCACTAGATAGTTGTCCTTCTCTGAAGCTCAATTCAAATTACGAAAGTCTACACACAATCTAATCTGCCCATTCTTTTTTCTGACCGGGACCAAGTTGGCCACCCATGTAGAATGCCTGACTAGGAAAATAATCCTTGCTGAAAGCAGCTTCTGCACCTCTTTGTAAATGACGGGTTCAAACAAGGCATTGATAGGACGTTGCCACTAACGGAATGGCCTCACTTCTATCTTGAGAGGGATGGTGTGCGTGATGATGGAGGTATCATAAGTCTTTAAATCCTCGTAGCTCCATGCCACCATGTCATGGTACTTTCGCAAAGCCTTAATGATTCCCCTCTTTTCCTCAGGCATGCATACTTTGCCAATAAAAACATTCTTGACCTCCTTGGCTATCCCGAGGTTATGAGCATCACACTGGTTGCTTATGGTTTCTTTCTTCATTTGCCGATTTTGATCTCTGATCTGATCCAGATCAAATATACGTTCCAGCTGAACCATGCCCCTGGGAATCGTGTTGGTTTTTAGGTTAATAACCCCCTCTATATCCAACTCAACCTCTTGGGGATCTGTTTCATCAATTATTTGGGCTACGAAGACATCAAAACTCGTGATGAATTCCAGGATATGTTTGTCATCATTGAAGACCTGAAAGTGAGTAACATTATTCAGGACAGATGGCGTATATGTCAACTCAACTGTGAATTTCTTAAGCGCAGACAAAGAGAGGGGTTGCAAAGTCCTGGCTGCTTGAGCCAAGGCATCAACTGTACGATTTTGAGCACGAGAAATCAATTGTATATTGAATGCATCTAAACCCTCTAAGAGATCCCAAACCCTGTGCCTATAGTTTGCAAGCCTTCTATCATGGCAGGAATACAATTTTCTAACTTGTTTAACTACGAGTTCAAAATCCCAAAAAACTTGCAACATTTTGACATTTTTCTTCAAGGCCATGAGAAGGCCATGGACTAACGCTTCATATTCTGCTACATTATTGGTGCAATAAAACTGCAATCTATGGGTGACAAGAAAGGTCTTATCTATTGGGCTAATGAGTTCGAACCCAGCACCAGCTCCTTGTTTTGACTTGGATCCATCAAACCAAAGCGTCCAAAATTTGGAAAGTTCCTTGACTTCGGGTCCGACTAAGTTCTTACTCCCTTTGGGCTGGGTGGTTGCCTCCGTGATCTTAGGGGAATTTTCTAGCTTAGTGCATTGAACAATGAGTGATTTTTCTGACACTTCCTTTGGCATTTCCTTTTGCGTGGTAGTTGATTTTTTAATATGTTCTACTACTGTTTGACATAAGCAACAATCAAATTTGAAATGGATGACATTGTGAATCCTGCACCAATTTGGTAGCAAGAGATCGTGAAAATTCATTAAGGTGCCCAAGCTGAGTTGGTCCCTGGCGCACTTTTCCATGAATTCCTGGAAACCACTGAGTAGCCCCAAGCTGTCGCCTTCACCGGCTTTATCACCTCATTCTACTAACATTTCTGTACTCGGAGGTACCTGAGTAAAGCCAGTTGGAGGGCTGCACTGCACTAAGAGAACTTCTGCGACATACTCTTCCTAAGGTTCGAATTCATCTTGGCAGGCCAAGGGAGAATAATTTTCCAATTTTGTCTCAACAAACAACACCTCATTTAGGTTAACTGGCGCTAGGAGGGCCTTGTGAAGCTGGATCAAATCGGATCGTTCTCCCCGGAAAGATTTCAAAGAGTTTTACGGTCAACACCAAATAAGGGAGAACTCCAAGAGTTGCAGCCTCCTACAAGGGAAAAATGAATTAAGGGAAGTAGCACTGCTTCTTCCTTTTCCTCCATTCCACCCACTTCCATTCCACCTTCACCCTTATTCGGATTGCATTTTCACCTCCCATCTCCGATAGCTAGGGAATTGCTTCTCTCCCAGCCCTTCCAACCCAAGGTATAGTCCAAACAGCCGCAACTCAGGTGCAGTCCTAGACTGTTGCTCTATTGTAGGTGCAATTCCAGATTGTTGTCCCTCAACATTGGGTATCACTCCTGCCTCCTGCCATGGCTTGGTTGGCACATAATCCTTCACCAATACACTTTTTCGCTTATCATGATATGCCCAAGAATCTGAAAGGCTTTTGTTCGAAGTTCAATCCTCGTGACCCACAAAGAATAGCTGAAGAACATATCAAAATATTCGAGACAATAATTACCGAAATGGAAGTCGACCACGAGGATGTTGCGTGTCACATTTTTCCGCATTCGTTGGGAGAAGAGGCCTTCTATTGGTACATCAATCTGCCGAGAGGATCTGTTACCTGATGGGACTTAATGAAGAGTGCTTTTCTGCAGAAATACAAGATTCCAATTAGCCCTTCAAAACTATACCGATAGTTCATGTCCATCCGGAGGGAAGTGAATGAACCTATTGGGTCCTTTAATGATCGCTTCCACTATGCCTTCACGAGGCTTCAAGATCCGTACATACACAATGACACCGCAACCCTCCCTGTCTACTACACAATGTTAAACAATCTCATGTCAGCGTTGGTGAAAAGAATGCACCCGTAGCTGACTATGCTAGTGACTGCCTATGCAGAGGCTGTGGTCGCTAGTGCAGATTTGGGGCAGAATATCTCCAGTCTGCTACCATCACTGGGACCGGTGGCTCACCCGTTGCAGGTTCAGGGGCTGAATCAGGCATTCACAATCAAATGCCCCTTATAAACCAAGTGCCTTAGCTTCCCATCGTTCTGCACCTAGGACAACCGATAAATTATGCTCCATCCTAGCATAACCTCCAGGCCAATCTTAATCGAGATAACTGAGATAATAGGGATAGTAGGGACAACCGAGAAGTAAGCACCTCCTCCGGGCAGAATTATGATAGAGGACAAAATTCTAATCAAAGTTCAGAAAGGAGACCTTCTCAGAGATAGAATCACATGTGGAATACAAGGCCCAATAACAGAGGTGTCCCTACTCCTTTTGACCAACCGACAAGCAACGAAAAGACAACTAGTGGAGTATACCTTGCCGAGGCAGCTTTGTCCAAATGGTGCCAGATTCACAAAACCAGTAGACACTCCAAATTGGATTGCCCTGAATTCTAGACAGCTACTGAAATATTCCAAGTAGAAGTACAAAATGAAGTTGATAGTGCCGGCTGCAGTGACATCATCCCATCTGAGCCATATGACTCCTCCTGTCTCATGGTCAACCAAGCACCATTTCTGCGGGGCGACTACAACAAGCCCAAAGTTGAGCCTACTCCCGTTAGGAGTGAAGAAGTGCAAGAGGTAAGTAACAAAATTTTTTTGGCTCAACTTTTTGATTCTGTAGATAATGGTCTAATGGATGAAGAAGAACCATACGTAGGTAAGGTCCACATGTTCCATCAAAGATCAACTCCGTACTTCCTCATAAATAGGCAGGTAGGTGGACCCTTTACAACCTCCACTCCAAATAATTTTACCACCCCGCCTGACCCCCAAGCCAACAATAATCCTGGGCTTCCCCATATACCCACCCAATATCTCAACAAAGACGAGCCTCTAAATCAGGCACAAAATTAGCCTCAAGGCCAACCCCAAAATCAGTCTAGTCAAAGAAAGGTCCAACCTCCTAGCTCTGTAATAGGTCAAGCCTTTAGTTCAGAAATTGAGCAAATGGGTGAATACATGGCAGAAGAGTTCAAAAAGGTAAAAATTAGTTTGTCTGCCTTTGAACTACTCAGAGTCCCTGCCGTAAGGCACACCTTCTTTAGGGTCCTCAATGGGACCCCATCCTCCAACACAACGCACGAAACATCAGCTAAGAGAGTCACCTTTGAAGAGCCTAGGCAAGACCCTGCGATATAGGATAATACTGGGAAAATGAAGAACATTCCCTTAAATCAATCTACAAGTAAGCAACCAGAAAAGGAACCAGAGCAGAGTAATAGGTAGATTTCCAAGGACCAGCCATTTAGGTAGACCAAGGATAAAGTTGGTGATGAGAACAAGGGTCAAGTCGCTCACATAGATACACCTAAGGGCCTCTTCCAAGGAAAACTTGAAACCCCTCCCTTCCTCATTACCATCTAGATATTTGGGAAGAACTTGCATAACTGCTTGCTCGATTCGGGAGCGTTTGCCAATGTCATGCCCCTGGCAGTATGTAAGGCTCTTGGAATTACTCCCATGCCTTCAAGAAGGAAAGTGACCCAGTTGGAGAAAACAAAGATCAACATTGTGGGAGAAATGAATCAGATCCCGATGCAAATTGCTGTAGACTCGAGGATACAAGTCATTGATATTCAAGTGGCTAATATTCCCGATGCATATGGGATCATCCTAGGGAGAGAATTCACCAAAACATTGAATGGATATGCTGCCACAGACCATTCTCACATGTGGCTGCCATGGAAAGGGCTACGAAATCAAATCCGTGTAGATTGCCAGCCCTGTATGAAGTATATGATCACAGAGTAAAACAACCTAAATGAGGTGCTATTTGTTGTGCCCTCAGTACACACGCCTCATTCAGAATGGGGACCCTCTTTTTCTTTCATCTTGTCAGGTCATTTTTTTGTGGCCACCTCATTTTGAGTGCCTCGTTTTAGTGTCCTGGGTGGTCAACGTACCTCCAAAGTCTCATCTTAAGTTGACCATGTTTTTCTCCTTCAATTTTGATTAAGTCCTAGTGCCTTGCAGAGTCTCCTTGGCAGTTTGCCTTTGCCAGTGGCCTTGGAGCCAGTCGGGCCCGCTGCTCCAGGTCTCCATTCCCAGGTTTCTGCCTTGACTTCACCGTCCCGAACGGTGGAAGGCTTATGCCTTCTTGGCCTCCGGGACCTGACTATCGGTTTTTCGTCTGCTCAAACTTGCAAAATTTCCTTGCCTGCTTTCACCCCTTTTAGGCCCGAACCACAAGACTTCCTCCCCCAGAACTCCGTGCGGACTTTGCCATTCCTGACGAGAAATCACTTACGGAACTCCGCCCTCCGAGGCTCGAGTTCCCCTTCACCGCCAGTGATTTCCGAACGAAATGTTCTTGACAACAAACCTTCGCTGGAGCCCCATCCTCCAAAGCCCGATGTCCCCTCGGCCGTTGGTACACGAAATGATTTTCAAATGGCCGTCATCCCGCGTCCTTCTGGACCCCGGACCCCAGGCCTCCTGCCATCGTCTGCGAATTCAAATTCACCAACCATCTGCTATGCCATACTTGCATTTAATGCGACCATTAATGGTGGTGGGAGTATAAATATCTTGGGCAACTTGTCATTCTCACTTGTCAAGGTTGCAGAGAGAGATCAAAGTGCTTGCCAGAGAGGATCCCTATCTTCGTCAATCATCGCCCTCCCACCCTTTGTTGTCACTTGCAGATCGTGAGTGGATTTCACGCCTTGCCGCATCGGGTGTCTGAGGTAGGTTTACCATTTTCCCTCTCGAGCAATTTTTCATGATTTTAAAACCTAAAGTGATAAACAACCCAGGTTAAAATACATTTAAAGGATAAAACATGACGCAATGCACAAAACCCATGAGACAGAATCTATTAGAAACCTTCCCGTACCCCATGGGATTGATCTAAAACTTTATCCATGTGCAGTTGTTCGTCGCGCAGGGGAATTCGCCTCTCCTAGGCCCGGACTCTACTTTCGCTGTCGAGACTTATGAAAATAACCATTTGTCGAAATGACTGTGCCATCTCCCAGGTCTAGATCCTGGGGTTTCTGCAAGCAGATCGCCGTCTGACATATCTAAGTTAAAGAATGAAAAATTGACCTCCATTCTAGTCCGCTGGGCCCGCGCCCCCGGACTTCCGCGTTCAGGATTCTGCCAGGATCCCTCCATTTCGATCGATGAAGGAAACATGTCCTCCCTCCTCCCAGACCTCATTTTTCCGACCTTTCCCTGCACTGAAATCCACCCTTCTAGCGCCTCGTCGGGTACCGATTCGTGGACCTTCGTCTGCGGACTTCCATGGGAGCTTCGCCGTTTTGAACGGTGATCCATTGGTGCATTCCCGCTTCCTGAATCCCCGGTGACCTTTTTCTATGAGGGTTTTAAAAAGTCAAACCTCAGCATCCTTGCCCTTGCTGGGCCCCACTCTCTAGAACTCTGTTCAGATTTCACTATCCCTAACATCAAACCTTCGCTGAAACTCTGCCCTCTGGGACCCAAGGTCCCCTCGGTTGTCTGTATGCAAAGATAAATTCCAAACGGCCTCACCTTGCTCCTTTCCGGCCTCTGAGCTCTGCCTTCCTGCTCGCCATGAAAACTTTATGAAGAAAATCAAAACGCCCAACCTAAGTACAGGGTCTGATTCGCCGAGCCGTCCCCTCCGGACTTCCATCCGATGATTGCCATTCTGAATGGCGAAAGCACAACGGCTTCCTAGCCCCTGAGGCTTGAGTGATTTAGTAACTGAAAATTACCGGCCGCCCTTGGACCCTCTGGGTCTTGGACCCCAGAGTTCCATCCCCAGAACTCCTTTTCTGCCCGGTCGTTTCAAACAGCCGGGGTCGAATGGCTTTCCGGCCCTGTACCTCCGGTTGCTCCTAAAACAATCCAAATGACCTCAAATTTGAAATCTGATCTCGACCCACGTGCTCAAATTTGGCCCTCTTTGCTATGATCCTTTTGAACCATTGAAATTCTATCAGGAGGAATCTCCCAAATCGCTCTACCCCATTTTCCCTTCCAAGATAACATTCCTGGCAGGGAAGTCCAGCCCTCCGAGCCCGGATTGTTCGAAAGTCCTCAATTGAAAGACTAAATAACATCTAGAAGAAACGTTATGATTTTATGAATGATAAAATGTCTAAAGTTAATTTTATCTACGAAATTTTGACTAACGTCAAAGCTTTCATGATCAGTTGCCCTGACTATGTCTTTGCTCATAGGATATATGGAATCAGCTACAAGACCCTCGGGGGCAGTTGCGAAAAAAGACAATGGAAAGAAATTAGGCAAAACTCCCCGCGAAAAAGAGGATAAGGACCAGATGAAGTTCCAGTTCTAGGGTGAACCTCTATGATCAAAAATCACCATGGACTGGAAAGAAATAGCAGACACCAATATCAGCCAAGTTGATATTGATGAGTTTACACTAAGGGTCAGAATCAACCCGACAACCAAGAACGCAAGGCTGATTAGACAAAGTGGAATCGCAAAAGCTGCGGGCTTTCCCCCATCTCTCATTGCCCCTGAGCTAGTCATGGCTTGTTGGCAGACATATCAATCAGACACAAGGACAATTGTTGAAAGGGATGGTAATATTCTAGCAAATATGTTAGCTGAAGGCATTACAAACACCTTCCATATTCCCACTTTTCAAGAAATGGAAATGCCTACCATAGAGGAATGTCAGGCGACATGGGATGATAACTCGATGGGCTGCAAAAAGTTAATAAATTAGCATTGGCTTAAAGAAAAATGGGGCAGTGCTGTGAAGGTTCCTCACGAACTCTTTCACAACAATTTTCACGAAGATTACCATGACTTAGTCACTATGCTAAGCAGGGTGATGGGTCTTCCTACTACTGCCTTCTTTTAGGAGTGGATGGTGTACTTCATTGAACAGATCCTCCGTGGGAATGAGGACGTCACCACAAAGTCCACGTTCTACTGGGGAGGCATAATAAGTGACTACTTTCATGAGCAGTTCATCAATGTCAAGAAAAGTTCAAAGTTCTACATGACCTCGTATCTCGTTTATTCCTTGGCAGACCAGAGGCAGTACAACGGGTTGTTTGTGGCACCCGATGAAGAGCAGGGTCGAAGATTGAAGGTTTATGACAAGTACCCCCCAGCTCCAATACCGAAGTTTCAAAAAGGATTATTGTAGAGTAAATGACACCTTTATTGGTCATGTCATCCGACTATTTGGAGGGGATTTTGAGAGAAGAGTCTCTCATAGTGCGCAGATGTTTTTGAAGCAATACACCTTCATGCTCCTTCAATATCCAAAGCTCACATACATTCGCACCCAGGGCTTCACAGAAAAGCCGAATAAGTTTCCCCGATACCCCAATGACTGGATCATCCTATTGGAACTTTCCCGGTAGCTCCAACACATACAATTAGTCTTCAGCGGCAAGCACTTGGCAAGAATCTCCTATCCCTTGACCCTTGGTTAGGGCATGTACAAATTGCAAACTTCCCAGTGCGCTAGGAATTTAGAAAAGGAGCTAGTGGAGTACCACTTCCAATTGCACACTCCTCGCCCACGGATGGACCTATATGGGCATGTAAGGAAATCACTGGGGCCAGAGTATGCCCATTTGCACAATGTCAAGGATTTCTGGGCCAATTGTTAGGATGACAAGGAAGTGCGTGCAAGGAATTACATGTGAATGATTGTGTGCTTCATAAGAAGGGTGCAACCATTTCCCATAATCGATCAACTTGAGGAGGACAAAAGCACCGTAATGGACCCCAGATACCCCGCAGTCGCCAACTTGCCGATACCAACAATAGACTGGGATGAATAGGAGTTCGATGACCTTGATATTATAAGCAAGCCAATCTTGGCCTCTACTAGGGAATGGGTTGATGGACAGGTAGCCCGACTGAAACATCAGGGGGTGATCTTGACGTATGAAGGGCTCAAAAGCGAGCTGAGTGCCACAGAGGAGGCTGCTGCCACAACTTCGACGGGTGGGACATCTAAGTCCCCTCCGATCACCAGATCTAGGAAGAGGAAGGAAATAGAGACGGAGCAGTCTTCGGATCCCAAGGTTTACATAAGGAAGGACACATGAGGCTCATCTTCCAAAAGGATCAAGGAAATAGGGGGCACCACAAAGCATCCCATAATCCAGGAGGAAGAAGCAAAAGGTGCAGACCAATTAGAACCACTTTTGGCTCTCCCTGTGTCGACTACCCCATCATCTACCTCCCTAGCCATGGTCACCACATCCCCGTCGGCAATGGACATCTTTGTCCATATTTCCCCTTCACCTTCGACCGAGCCAGTAATAGTAATTGATTCTTCCTCTGCCATAACTACTCCTCCTTCCTCCGTTGCAATGTCACCTACCACATCACTCCCATTAGCTACTATAGCGGCACCAATACCCGTTTCTGCCCTGCCTAAGGCCTTCTTGAAGCATATACAGAGTCTCCCCTCCGAGCTCTCCCAGATCCTTATGGACCCCACTCTTCAAGCAACCCTAGCGCAGGTCCTCGCTACGGCTAAACCTTCGCAGCCTCTAGCAGAACCACCGGCGATGGAGGCCACCATGTTGATTTCTGAGGAATGGGAGAGATGGGAGCAAGAAGCTTCGAAGTCATTTGAGGAGGAAGCCGACAAGTATCATGAGCACCCAGAGTATGAACATCGCACAATTGACAGGGTGGCCTACGAGGAGGAAGGAACAGGCTCCTTTGAAAGCGGAGATGAGGAGGAAGATGCCAGTGGTAGGGTCATCGTGCAGGCCTTCGACGATGATCTTCAGGAAGAAATGGCCCAACAGCCAAAAGGCACTAAAAAAGAAGTAGAAAAGTCGCCTCTTAGAGAAGAAGGACAACAACAAGAGGAGAATCTAGGAGAAGATAAACCTAAGGGTGAGGCTCAAGCTGTCAAGAGCCTCGAAATTGAGCAGCCTAAGGAGCACGTGCACGAGGTTGAGCAAATTGAGGAAAAGAAGGGGAAGGAAATGGAAAAGGAAGAAAGTCCTCGAGAGCAATTATCTACCAAGCCTCCTATTAAGTGCCTTGTGTTCATCCAGGACTCCGATGAAGAAGAAGGAGATATTGCTAAAGCAGAAGGAAGGGCCCCGAGAGATAAGAAAATAGAAGCCTTAGCCAAGGAGGGCGAAGGTGATCGTGAATCACCTAAAGAAAAGGCTGCTATGCCTGAATGGATGGAAAAATAGCTTGAAAAGAAAACTCCCATACTAAAATACCTGAGAGTGAGGCTGGAAGCTATCTTAGCCTGAGTGCAAATCACAACTAGAAAAGAGAAGCCTAAGATCAGATCCAAGGTAATAATGGATGCTTTTGGGTCTCGAGCCGTGCAGATAGCAATGTCTGTGGTAGGCCAGGCTAGTTTAAGCTAAACATCTCCACCCTTGATTTTAGAACTGCTACCAAAGAGCAAAAGGTGGGGCATCTTGAGGAATCAGTGGCTACGGTGGTGCACTTGATAAAGTAGGACGAAGTTTCAAAGGATGAGCTCAAAGCAAAAGTGGCCACCTTGATGAATTACATCCAACAGTTGTCCTCAATTGATGACCTACCCACCACCTCCATGACTCCACCCCAACTGCTGTCCAAAGAACAAATTGACAAGTTGGAGAGAAGAAAGAACTTGGACAAGACTACAGAGAGCTGGTTCCGACAGGTCTTGTATGTCGGGAACATGAGAACTAGCCAGGCTGTTCAAACAGCCAACAAGTTCTTAGATCTGTAGCAATCTTTGGAGAGCATGAGGAAGCTCTACATTGACTTCCCTGCAACATACGACTCCACCTTTCCAAAGATCGAAGCCATCCTCCAGTTTCCAAAGGCTGAATGGGAAAAGGAGCTTGAATTCACAAAGGATGATCATTGGCTGATGGATTTGTGGAGGCGGGATTTTGACAATAGGAAAGAAAGGCTGGAGCAGATAAAGAGTAAGGTGGATCCAGACATTGAATGGGTTATAGAAATTAGGACAAAATACGCTCATTATCTCAAGCTGATGATGGAGTATGACATGCTCGCAGTACATAATCCGGAAAAGGTAAAACCTTACTTTCAGAAGAAGATGGAGGATGGGATGTCTGGTGAAATAACAGTGGAGTTCATGAGTTTTTCTGCCCATGCCTTCAATCAATCAGAGCTGTTTAGAGATTAGGGCGTGAAATATGATGAGGAATGGAAGAAGCTAGAAGATAATGCCAAAGAATGGAGCTACCAAATGCTGCAATATGAAATCATTGACGTAGACAAACTCCAACCAGTCATTCTCAAATTCATGGAATATACAACTTCAAAGAAGCAAGAGGACAATCCTGTTATTAATGAAGAGCCCCCAAAGGAGTTGCTATAGTAAAAGAGCAATTAGAAAAAGACATAAATGCTATAGTGCCATCACTAGGAGACAAAACAGGGAAGGAGACAAAATGTAATTTTAAATTGTAATATATTGTGGGTTGGTGAAACCCTATTTTGTAATGAATCTTGGCCATTCATTTGAATTTTTGGGCAGTATAAATAGGGGTCTCCTCTCATTTGCAAAGGGGAGTTGAGTTGTTGTAAAGACATGCTGCAAAAATTTATAATGAAAATACATTGACTTGGTGCATTTTATGAGTTTTTCACATGTTACTTGATTCAACCTCCATTGTTAGATGATTTACTTAGATTTGTATTGCTGTTCTAGTTAGCTGTATTCTTGCTTTGATAGATTTTAGATATGCTGTTCTATAGTTGTGAAAATTCATGCTCTATAGATGCCTTCTTAGTCCATACTTTTTGCTATTTGCTGTTGGTAGATGGCTGTGTAAAGTTAGTCTGGGCTTAAATTCAAAGCTGCTCCACACTTTCATCTTTGTTCATGCATGCAAATGGTGAATGAAAGGTGAAATATTTGCAGACCTTAGAAGATAGCACAAATTCCACGAGACTGTGAGATTTATGGTTAAGTGGAATATTGTTTCCAGGAAGTTGTCCATTGCAGGAACTCCATGATTACTGTTCACAATTAGTTGCAGGTCCAGGAACCTTCCATCTTCCCCGCTCTTTTTCCCCCTTTTTTAGAAATGGCTTATACTAAGGTTCATTGCACATTGTAAAGCCAAATTTGAAGAAACATCAAAGTTTTGGACCGTTGTCTGAACCTATAGCAAAGTGAAACTTGACCTCCATCTTGGAAACTTTGGATTTGAAGATCTACCTTGTATCCAGCTACGTAAGTCCACCCTGTGATTACTAGCAAAATCACATCAAAATCAACTAAGGAGTTCCATGCAAGTCATGACCTGATACCCGAGAGACCTTGGGGAGATTTTTAGCAACTTGCTGTGGGAGATTTCCTTTCAAGAGAGGTAGTGCATTCGTGTACTACCTGTGTTGAGAAAGTGTGCAAAAACACCCATCAACACCTACAAGCAAAACACTTTCAATTGGTGTTATAAAATGAATGTTTTGAAGCCTTCAATTGGTTTTGATTTGAATGTTTTATTTTGGTTGACCAAAAGTGCTTTCACTTTATTGACGAACACATGTTTCATTTTTGTTGACCATTAAGACAAGGCTTAGAATGAACATTTCAATTTTGGGGTTAAAATGAACAAATAATTTTTTGTCTTGGGTGAAGCCGCATAAGTGGTTTACACTTTTGAAGAGGAAGGAAATTTCAAAATTTTCCCATTCTTCATATCAAATGGGTTCGGCCGAACCAGTCACCGCCCCCATAAAAAAACAATATTTAAGTGGGTTCGGTCGAACCTGGGTTCGGCCAAACCCATTGAATATGAATAAAACAAAAAAAACACTTTCACTTTCACATTTTTACTGTGAACTTTACCAGTCAGTCACTGTCTCCCTGCACGTGGCGAACATAATCCGAACGGCGACCCAACAAAGTTTCTCTCATCGGCGAAAGCAAATTTCAGGTCCTCTCTTCAAACTTCATCATTCCAATTCGCATATTGACCACTATTGAGCATGAGGTATTTAAAATTCCATTTTTTTAGAGTTCAAAATGCATGTATTTGTTTAATTTCGAAACCCTATATGCAATTTTTTTTAAATTTGTTGATTTCAAATTGCACTTGTTTGAAAGTTTTTAAAGCATTTTCAATATAGTATTTTGCTTCCCCGTTTTGCATAATCCAAGGGTTTGAGTAAGGAAAAACGAGTTTCCTCCGAAAGTTAGTGCAAAAAAACATTATAATGGCTCTCAACATAGTCTAAAAAATGGAGATAAATAAATTCCTAAAGACTAGAAGTGTAGGGGTCAAGGTCACAAAATAATTTTAAAACTACAAAATTAGGGTCAAACTTGTAGATGAGAATGCAAATTTCATACAAGTAGGAGTGAACCATGAAAGTCATAGCTTGATTTGTTAAGGTGTTATAATATTAAATCTTATAAAAAATCAAGAATCATATCATTGATTATGTACATTACAATAAAATATCTCCATATAACAAATGAAGCTAAAAACCCTAACCTTCTTTGTGAATTCTATAGTGTGTTTGCTACATGAGTAATTTTTTTTATGAAAACCATGTTTAGGAATGAAAATATCCAATCCTTATGCTTCTAAACTAAAGTTTGCAATGCTTATGGTTCTTTTGGCCTTATAGATTCTTGAATCATTTTATAATATAAAACCTACATATAACCTACTTTGGCTCTAATAATTGTAAACCCTTTAGGAATTCTAAATTGTTGCATCTTGTCTTGATTTTCCCACCATTGTTATTCCTTTTTGAAAATTTTACAAATTAGGCAAAGAATCCTTGCACTTATATAGAGGATCCTTATGTATGTTCTTAAAATTATTTAAGGTTAAATGACTTAATCTAAAATAAAGGCATATACGGATCTCTTGCAATTGTAACCTCTTTAGTAGTGTTCAAACATATTTGATACCTTGATGGAATGACATAGATGATGTTGCTTGATATTGCTTTATCCATGGATACCCAAGTAAAATATGAGATACATCTAAAGAAGAAAGAATATGACATAGAATAAGAACTTCCCTCATCTTTTAGACCAAAAAATTAAGGTAAAATAATGTATCCTATAGTTTCAATCAACATATCATTAGTCAATTTTAAATAAAACCTCAAATATGCATATGCTTGTTGATAAAATGATGATAAAACAAAATTATTCAATGCATACATTTTATTGGTGAGTAAGATCAATAAACACACCCTTACATGGTTCATGATCCACACAAAACCAAATGACCATTATAATTATTTGGTAATATCTCACAATGTGAAAAAGGTGTCAAAAAAATTAGCATACCTAAATCGTAAATTGACTTGTCATAAAGTGGGTGGGTAGCTTAGTGGTGGAGATTTGCATCCTAACTAGTTCATGGAAATTTCAACATGAGGAGAATTAATAGTAAAATAATAATATCTTTTGACAACATAGGCATCCAAGTACTCATTCCAAGATTGTTGAAGATACAACATTAATACATTAGGATTTCAATTAAATATCACACTTTCCTATAAAAAAATCCCAATTGATCTATCTTTTGGTAGTGCATTTAGTTTGATATATTTTTCTTCCCCATACTTACAAGATTCCTTTATTATCGAAGCTTATTTACTCTAGTATGTTATCCTTGGTTCTCATATGAACTATATATATATAATTCAATCAAGATCCTCTTATCATTACAAATTTAAACTTAGCTTATTTTTTCTCCCAATTTCTTCTTAATGAACATATGGTCTTTCTTCCTCTATTAGCCTACTCATGCACCATCACCAACCATGAATGAATCTCCATGAAGCTAAATACCCATTTGTACTTGGTTGGTGTAAGTTGGGATTAGTGTTCCATTCACTTAAAATCTTATCTTTAATGTTGCTTTTTTCTAAATTCTTTCTAAAGGGCATAAATTACAGTCTAGAGCTTTGATTTTAATATTTTCTTAAAATTAAAAATATTAATGAGCTTGATGCATTAAGCTAAAAAATATCAATTTGGACACCATTAAAACCCTCGAGAGACTCTCGCAAAGTGAAAATGAGCTCCAAAATTTTATAGTGTGATATGTGAGAAAAAATGAAAAGGTAAGCAATGGGCTCAAGATATTATTATAATAAAATTAAATAAGGAGATCGTGATGATTATTGTACTAGGAGTTACATTGGGAAGAGTGGAGCATCTTTTCATAATAGATGAGACTTATTGTAGTTGACATCTTCATCATAAAGCACTAGTATTGGGAGTGGTTACTATCAAGGTTATGGGATTTAAGGTCCTATATCATTAGTTCGTTTATATTTTGTGTACATGTTCCAATGCATAGTGGGGCATGGGTTCTTTTCTTGTGGACCATGATTTTTTTCCACTCATTACATAAATTAATTGATCATTTCTTGTTTCCCTTGCTCTATATATAATTTAATGTATGACATAAGGTTTAAATAGTGTTATGTAGAAATAGCCAAAACATTAGACTAAAGAAGATTGAGTGGATTGGATTGTTATAATCTTGTTATGAATATTAATAAAAGTTTCATATCTCTTTAGTAGTGGGATTTTTTGAAAGGGTTTCTCCATATTATAATTCTAGTGTTCATGAGGTTTGAATATTTATTTATTTTCTCCACTATTTCATTAATATTATTTGGTATATTGTATGTTTGATTAGACTTAAAGTGCCTCACCATTAGTTGATACTCCTACTATATATATTTACCTTGTTTGCAATAGTTTAGTCCATGTCAATAGTTGATTTGCACCCTTAATAACTTGGTGGGAATAGGGTGATCCCATAATAGTG
>VDFB02271358.1:1070515106-1070571573 GCA_007258455.2 Sequoia sempervirens | reverse complement strand
TGGTCATTTTTATCTTTTATCCTTAGAAAGAGGGCTTTCTTTGAGACACATCTCCTGCTAGAGAACTCATTGCAAGGTCTCAAAGCATGTTTACCGATGGGCTATATCAAAGGTTGTGAAATTGTAAGAAAGTAACTTCAATCTTGAGGCATCAACATGCTGCACCTAATCTTATGCCTTAAGTGGAATGGAATGGTTAAAGAGTCTTAAGTGACCAATGAATGGTAGTGAAATGATGAGTGTTCTCGGTTTGTTATCATTAAAACCTTTTTGTTGTAGAGGCCAACAAGTCCTACCAAAAAAATACTTTAAAGTGGTGTATTGGGAATTTATTTCCAAGAAAGTTACTTGCCATGTCCGATTTTTTGAGGAAATATACAAATTAAGAGTTCATTCTTAACATATCTCTATATTTTCCCATGAAATTGCATGTAAATTCATCTCTTCTACTACGAAGGGCATGAGGCATGCCTACTAAGAAGAACATACCTACTCCTTAAGGTGTTAATATTGTCTTCTAAAAACAACCATTTACCAACAAGAATCTTTGACATCAAACTTTGTGCTTTATTTTAAAATGAACACATCTAAACAAGCACTTAACATGGTTCTAAAAATGACAAACCCTTTGACTTAGTGTGAATCCTTTGAAAAGAGCCATCTATTTGCATTCCAAAAAGATATCTTAAAATGATATCTTTGAAGGTTTTCGGATATCTAGGCTCACATTTCAAGTTGCATTAGGAAAAAATAAACATTGGAAACTATAACTTTAACATTTCTACCTCTATGAACTTCAAGCTTTTGTAGAGGGAAACATGCTTAAAGGTATAGACATCTAGGTCACACAAGGTTTTGATTATGGTCTTACAAAATATTGTTAGAGTAATAAAGTCATCACCTAAATTAATAATTAATCTGGTTTCGAGCCCAATCCAGTGGTGCAGATTTTTTTTTTGGTTTTTCTATTATGTTGCAGTTTTTGCCAGTCAAAGTCAGATCATCATTTCACACTTCCAGGGGCATATCTTTTGCATACGGTCTCCATTTTTCAAAAACAAATAGGTGTTGGAAAGCTATTCCAGTGTTCTATCCAGATTTGTGATTCATTTTTTCAAAATATTCACTAGGTATTTTATTTCTATATCAGAAGTTAGATTTTCCCTTTTTGGTGTATTTCTTGGGAAACATGCACAAAGGATCAAATTTTTTAGTACAAAGAAGATAAATTTTGCATTGTGAGTTAAATACTATTGTATTTTCATCCCATTACTATATCATTCAATTTCAAAACATGGAGAAACCTCAAAAAAATTTCCTTACACCATACAACTATTATGAGTGGAAGAAAAACATAGAGATTAGTTTGAAGAAACTGGGGTTGTCTAGAGTAACCATGGGTACATAGGTTGAACCAGCAACAACAACAGAGAAGAGAAAATGGTTTAATAGATGTGATGAATATTTTGGAACATTATGCATGTCTATGTCTCCTGATCTCCTATTTCACATTGAATCTTGCACTACACCTAACCAGAGTTGGACCTACTTGGAGTCCTTATTTGGTAAGCAAGATTCTTTGAGGGGTTTTTAGTTGGAGAATGAGCTTATAGGTATGAATCCTAGAGATTTTAGTAGCATCCAAGAATTTTTCACAAAACTTAATTCTCTCAGATTGCAGTTGTCACAGTGTGGTACTACTAAGCAGGATTCACAGTTGATTCTTTCCATCCTTGCCAAGTTGGGGCCCTGATTATTTAGTATTTGTTTCTACTTTCTATGCTACACAAGATGCACTTGGCACGAGATTTACCATTCCTTCACTTGATTATTTTTCTTCTTCTCTCACTCGAGAGCAAGAAAAATTGGTTCAGATGGGTACTCTGAAGTCTTAAAGTTCACAGGCTCTAGTTGCCATTCAAAGTCCTAAGGAGAAGGCTTCACCTAACAAAGAAAAGAAATAGAAAAAAAAACATGGGCAAGCAAATGAATCATCTTCACATGCATCTTCTGAGTACTCACCCTCTTCCAAAGGGGAATCATATAGGAAGGAGAGACTGACTTGTGCTTATTGTCAGAAGTAGGGACATGATGAGCATTATTGTTATGCTAAGCAGATTGATCATTTGAAACATCTTCTACAACAAAACCATATACAGTTTCCATCTTCTATGTCTCACAGTCCATCACCTTCTTCCACATCACCATCACCATCACCATCTACACAAATAGGTACAATAGGTATTGCTAATGGATTTGATAAGATGAAAGGCCATGCCTTACATGCATCTGCAGGTCTTCAGTCAAACAGATGGTTGCTTGATTCAAGAGCTTCCAATCGTATGGCATCTTCATAGGATATGTTTTCTACATTTGGTGCAAACACCACACCACACATTCTACTGGGTAACAATACATATGTCAGTGTTAGTGGGAAGGGTACAATTGCCATTGATGATGGTATCTTTCAGGAGGTACTATCTGTTCCATCTTTGACAACCAACCTCCTCTCTGTCTATCAGATTACTCACAGTGGTTCAAGGAAGACAGTGGATTTTTCTCCTAACTCAGTTCTTATTAGGGATTTGCAAGTTGGCACTGTTGATCATGCTTCTAGGCTTTATGACTTTTCTCATTTTGCTTCTGAGGATCCACCATTACCTATACCTGTTATTCACTCTCCACCATCGAGAGTACATATGGAGAAGAAGTCTGGTCACTTGAACTTGTGCATGCATTCTTCCACCATAGTTCCTAAGACTCCTTCAAAGCTCCTTTCTCCTCCTCCTGCTTATTCAAAGATCATACCTATTGAGCAGGCCATTGGTCATTCATTATTTGTATTATCCAATGACTATTTTCCAAATATTGCACAACTATTTGTTGAGTCACACATTGCAGTTATTCATACCAGTCATTTTCGACAATTATCTATGCCTTCAAAGGTTGCATATTAGGAGTCTTCAGATTTGTTTGGTCTTGGCATAATTTTTCTTGGTTCAGATATAGAGATTCAACAACATCCTTTCAGGACATCCATCTTCAGGCTTCTTGGTCCTTCACTCTACACCGAGGTTCTTCAACATCGTCCTTTGGATTTGTTTCTTCCCAGGGGGAGGAACAATGTTTTCCATTCTTGGATAATTTTCTACATCCTACATCGAGCTTACACCATTGCGACAAGAGTTTCTTCATTATGGGGGGGCCTTCTAGTCTCCTATTCTTTCTCCTATGGAAATTCTTGTATATGTATTGGTGAGATAGAAGTTGTCTTTGGGGGGTATCATGTAACCCACCTTCTATTCTTCTCTCACTCTCATTAGTGCATTACTTTATTTTATTTTCTCTCTTTTTGGAGGGGAGTTTTATTCCCATGAGGTTTTCTCCCTTTCTCCTCTTTTATGAGGGGTTAGCTTGTTGTACATGGGTTCCTCATCAGCCATTAGGGCGGGACCCATTCATGCATCCATTCAAGTATTTATTTATCATGGTTTAGTTTCTCCTTAGTTCATCTTAAGGGGGGATGTTAGAGTAATAAAGTCATCACCTAATTAATTAATTAATCATTAATTAATTGGGTCACTTTATGCTTTATTACACTTAAGCTAAACATAGGAGTACTTTTAATTCATTATTTGCTTTTATTAATTAGTTGCATTTTGCATGATTAAAGCTTCTAATATTAGAACATGTCTCATTCATTCCTATGAGGAAACTTGTCATGTTCTAATATAACCCTAATCTAGGGTTAGATTCTATCCTTTTCATAAGGATTGTTTCATTGTAATTATTTATCAATCTCTATGACAACATATTCACGATAGTTGTTCAAATAATGCAAATTGGTGTTTTCATCAAATCTAAGTTGTAGGGAAATCATATATTGATTATTTCTTCATAGTGTGATAGGTTTATTGTTGCAAGTGATTCATGGAGCTGTGGGAGTAGATACATCAACTCCAACAAATATCACTTTCCAAATATAAAAAATAGATCAAACAAAAATATCCAAAACTGCAAAAATCATCCAAGCTACTGCCAAATACTGAAACTAGAAAACAAAGATTGAACAAAGGCTACTTTTGATATTATTTTTAGCACACTTGACCAAAAACCAGTCACACCTTCCAAAAACAACTCACTTTTGTCCTTTGTCTTCTAACAACCCTTGATGAAAACTGTTGATTTTGACAGAATTGGTGCACTTGCTATAGAATTCGCTGCACTTGAGCTTCTTTTGGCGTAATTGACAAACATTTCCTAGCACATTTGATCAAAAATTGGTTGCACTTTCTAGAATAACTCATTCTAATTGTGCAAATCACCAAATTTGAAGAAATACCCACAAATGCCTCACTTAACATTACTAGTCACACTTGCTTTTCAAAATCTAGTGCACTTGACAAAAACCTGGCCGAACTTGATAAAACTGGCTACTTTTGCCCAAAATTTGTCACTTTTACTTAGAAACCATCACTTTTTCTCTATGTTCTACTAAAAATAAAAAAAGTGATCCAAAGTTGGTTATAAGATCTTTGTTGAAACAAAACAATTAGAACCCAAGATATTCCATATAGTCCTTCATCCACTATCAACATTCCATCCTACTTTTTGAAATCAAAATAAAAAAAATACTAACTTGGATTATCACCTCACCCACAAGATATTAACAATTACCTAAACCTCAAGGCTAGTTCAAGTAAGCTTTTCCACAACATATCCCCTAGAAGAAGAATTATAGTATCAATCCAAGCCTTTTAGTATTTTTAGTTCCAAGAATAGTGTCACTCCAAAACATCGTTCAAACCTTAGGGTCTTGAGAATGACAACAACCATATCAAGACATCCACACTATCACCTTATTCAACCATTTGGTGTCCAGTTGCTCTAGTTTAACAATCGAACCTTACACCAGCTGTCATACAACTGAACTTTGAATTGATTCAGGGAGAATGAACATACATAGTTAGCAGTTTGAGAAGCTTCATATTTGAGACAAAAGAATTATCAAACTAGTGGAGAAATGCAACAAACATATTAGATAAAGAGAAAGAGAAAGAAGATCTCGTAGCCGGAAGACTCATGTTACCACCTCCTACGTGGCAATAGGTATCCATCCTTCATGATCTCTAGCAAGAGCAAAATCCTTAAGCGAAAATCCATATTTCAACTTACAAAGAACTGTCCTAGTCTAAAGTTTTCCAAGGGGCACATCATGAAAACCTACCGCAACCAGAAACTCTGACTAAGAAACTTTTATACACGCTTTTTAATGGGTGAACTAGACTTGAATACTCAATAGAAAATCCCAAAAACAAATGTACTTTCATTTTCCTTAAAACAAAAAATCCAAAAAAAGAACGTACTTTCATTTTCTTTAAAATAGAAAATCCCAAAAATAAATGTACTTTCATTTTCCTTAAAACAGAAAATCCAAAAACAAAAGAATTCCTTTTTTTTTTTGTAGTTAGGAGTCTCAAAACGTTCACAAAAGCTTGGCAATTGTTTATGACAACCACGAGGTCACAACATAGAAAAAACATGGAAGCAAAAAAAAATGCAAACATACCACCAACCAACACTATGGATGACGAAGGTGGCCCGTGGGGCTATAGGCCAAATGACCTTGAAACACCTCAAAAGAGAACCACATTCAATGTAGCACCTTGTGAGGAAGATGTAATCCGTGCACAACAATAAGCCATAGAAAGAGCAAACAAAAACCCAAAGGATATGATTATAGAGGAGGGACATAACGAAGAAGAAATAAATGATGAAGAACTATTTCAACATTCAAACAATCCCAAGGTGCTCAAGTTGATGGAAAAACTCCTGAGGAAGGATCCAAACGCTTTATTTTTCAAATTAGCACAGAATAGGGCTAAATTGTCAATAGACTTCAATGTAGAAGGTGTCAAAGATCCTCATGTCATTCCCTTAGGAGATAGCTCAGTGGTGAGAGAAATACCCAAGCCCTTGGAAATCCCAAGTATACCACCTATATTTTCACAAGGAAAAGATCAACCCATGGAAAACCCCTTGTATAGAAATCCAACTCAAATCAAACAAGTGATAGTAGCCCAATAGTATCAAGGAGGTCCATCCCAGTACGTACCACAAAGAAATTTTTTTCCAACAGAACAATACGTACCTCAAAATGCTTCATATATTGACCCTTCCCAAAATGTACAAAATCAAGAAGGAAAATTCCCACAACAATACCATCAACAAGGAGGGTCCTACGGTCCCCTTCCAAATCAACAATACCAACAACAAGGTGTGCCACAGGGCACCCTTCCCAATTCATCCCATCAACAAGGTAACCCACCAATGCACCATCAAGGAAACATTCAGTATAGTTTGACCCAACACCAAGGTGTACCACAGGGTGCCCTTCCTAATTCATCCCATCAATAAGGCAACCTGCCAATGCACCATCAGGGAAACCTTTAGTATAGTTCAATCCAACACCAAGGTGTGCCATAGGGCATCCTTCCCAATTCGTCCCATCAACAAGGAAAACTGCTAACACACCATTAGGGAAAGCTTCAATATAGTTCAACCCAACACCAAGGTGTGCCACAAGGCACCCTTCCCAATTCATCCAATCAACAAGGCAACCTACCAATGCACCATCAAGGAAACCTTCAGTATAGTTTGACCCAACACCAAGGTGTGCCACAGGGCACCCTTCCTAATTCGCCCCATCAACAAGGCAACCCGCCAATGCACCATCAAGGAAACCTTTAGTATAGTTCAATCCAACACCAAGGTGTGCCATAGGGAACCCTTCCCAATTCATCCCACCAACAAGGTAACCCACCAACACACCATTAGGGAAAACTTCAATATAGTTCAACCCAACACCAAGGTGTGCCATAGGGCACCCTTCCAATTCATCCTACCAATAAGGTAACCCGCCAATGCACCATCAAGGAAACCTTTAGTATAATTTGAATCAACACCAAGGTGTGCCACATGGAACCTTTCCTAATTCGTCCCACCAACAAGATAACCTGCCAACACACCATTTTGGAAACCTTTAGTACAACTCATCCCAACAACATGGTGTACCACTAGCACACTACCAAGGTACCCATCAATAGCAACAACAAGAAGGAGCTAACCCTCCTTCCATTCAACAATAAGGAGTTAATCCTTCTTACATCTAACAAGGAGCTTACACTTCCTACATCCAACAAGGAGCTAACCCTCCTTACATCCAACAAGGAGCTAAACCTCCTTATATCCAACAAGGAACTAACCCTCCTTATGTTCAACAAGGGTTTAACCCTCCTTCCACCCATCATATTTATCAAGGTCCTATACCTTCACAATACCCAACTTATGACCAAAACATGGTAGGAAAACAATGTCACTACACACAAGATTCCCAAATAAACATACCAAAGACAGAGATGGAAATGCAACTACAAATGATGAGTTAGAAAATAATAGACATGTAGGTAGGGAAACCAAAGAAGAATTATAACCTCCAAGATATATGTCCATTTCCTTTCGATTGTTCCATCACCATGCTTCCTTTTCCAAAAAAAATTTAGATACCAAAGTTTGACAAATACAAAGGAAAGGGAGATCCAGTAGAACACATACGAGATTTCTTAGTAGCATGCATGAAAGTACAAAACAATGACACTTACCTCATGAGGCTCTTTCCTCGTAGTCTTACTGGTCATTCCATGGAGTGGTTCGCCCATCTACCACCAGGAATAAAAAGCTTTGATGAACTGTCTACCAAATTTGTAGCCCATTTCTCATTCAACATAGAATAGGACGTCACCATCATAGATCTATACAAAATTAAGCAGAGTCAAGGAGAGCCCTTCACCTCCCACCTTTAATGAGGGCGACATAAGGCAGAGCCGATGCAAATCACCTATTCTCGACAAGGAACTAGTTGACATATTCATCTCAAATATCCAAGCAGAAGTAAACTACCAACTTACCATGCTATGTTCTGCTAACTTTGAACAAGCCAATGAGAAAGGAAAACACATAGAAAGGGCCCTCATAGCAAGATGAGTGATCAAGCTAAACAACCCAAGAGAAAGTTCCTCTAATTCAAATGAGAAACCAAAAATTTGGGCCAAGAATAAAAAGTTACAAAAGATGGGGTAGTGGATGCTAGAGCAGTGTGGAATGTAAAAAATCCTAATGTACCTCAAAACAAACCACAAGTGGCACAAACAAGCTATGCTCCTCAAAATGCACTAAAAATCAACTTACCTATCCCCAAAACAATCAAATAGCCAACCAACAAACATATTAGGGAGGGTAACAGAGACAATACGATCAACCAAGAAGGAAGTTCACTGTATTAGGAGAATATGTGGAGACAGTCATGCGTAAGCTAGTGAAACAAAACCTTATCAACGTTAATGATTGCCCAAACTATGAGGAGTTGAGCTTTAAGACACCATGGTACAATGACAAAGACTTGGGCGAATTCCACAAAATTAAAGGGCACACAACAAACAATTGCATGAGACTCAAACACCTCATACAAGACTTGATAGACAAAAGGGAAGTGGATGTCGAACACCATCCTAGGAACAAGGACATTTAGATATAAAAAAATCTAATTCCAAACCATGCAAAAAGGAATGACAAAGGAAAGGATCAATACTATCATAATGCTAACTACACTTATGGTGAAACAACTCTAGGTACCATCTCTCAAGTAGATGACACCAGGGTGGATGTAGTGACTATATGAGGAAGAGACAACAACTGCAACATAACTACCCCTTGAGAGAGAGTTATGATACAAGGAGCCCCACCTAAGCCCGCAACTAAGTCATCAAATGACTATAGCATTGTGCAACAATTGAAAAAAACTCCAGCCTTGATCTCAATCCTAGAACTACTAAAATGATCACCTACACATAGGGAGATACTAGAAAAGGAATTAGAAGCATCGGTTCCTAAAGACCTCAATCCAAATTATTTCCAAGGCATGGTTGGAAAAATCATGATGAATCACAATTTAGTCTTTTCTGAAAAATACCTCCCACAAAGGTCATTCCACAACCAAGCCCTCTACATAGAGGTTGATGTCCACACATACATGGTGAAGAGAATGTTGATAAATAATGGTGCAGGTCTAAAAATCTGTACATTGAAGTTCCTCAAATAGTTGGGGTATTCTGATGATGTGATAGACAAAGGAAAGAGTATTACAATAAGGGCCTATGATGACCTTGAAAGGAATTTAGAAGGGACCGTCAAGTTACCAATGCAGATAGGACCAGCCATCATAGAAACTAAGTGTCAAGTACTTGACCTTGAGTTGCCATATAATCTCCTCTTAGGATTCCCTTGGATACATGCATTACAAGTGGTTCCTTCAAGCTTCCACCAATTCCTAAAGTTTCCTCACGAAGGAAAAGAGGTGACATTATATCCTGATCTTGAACCCTTCCACTTTTGTGCAAAATTGGAAGAGAAGTATAATAAAATCCAACACATACCCAACAATGACATACCCTTCCACACTACCATCAACCTCAACCAAGGTCACATCAAGTGAGCCACCAAAGACAAAAACCAAGGTTCAAGTACTTGACAGGGGTAATGGAAATTATCACTTCAACCAAGCATTTTTTATTGGCATGCTTCCACTAATGCCAAAGGTTTATGGAGGCCTGAAGGAGATCAAATATGTGCAAGTGGTACAAATGATAGCCAAACCCACAATTTTCACCAAGTGGGGAGATATGAAGGATGAAGATATATTCAAAGAAGATTTGTCATCCATGATCCACAAGGAGGACCAAAAGGAACCAAAACAACCACAACCCATTCTAATTGATCCTACCAATAAAGTTTATCAATTAGCTAAACAAATGGGATATCAGGGAACATGTGGCCTTGGGCTACACAAACAAGGACAATGGGAGCCTAACATAGTGGAACAAAGAAAGAAAAATATGGGACTAGGTTATGAGCCAAAAGACGTGGTTACTCCAAAAATTAGACATACCTCTTTTATGAAACGAGCAACTTCTGCTAGCGTTAAGGCATTAGATATCTACCACATTATGGACAATGATTTACCTGTCGAAGAATTATTTGAAAACTTTACCATTGATAGGATCCCTATCCATCTACTAAAAACCATCCCCAATGACTATTATTACTCTAGAATGGACTCTAACGAGTATGAATGGGACTCTCCTTCCTTTATTATTGGATATGGTTCCCTTGTTTCAAGTGACGATAACCTAGACACCCAATGGGATAATGATGCCAAAGCCATATCAACCATTTCAACAACCTTTGTAACCTTTGTGGATAATGATGATAGCCCACCCCTCTACTACCCATAATTGATCGATTGGGACCAAAAATAGCATACACCTATTATGGATCAATTCTAGAATGATGAAGCAATCCCATAGTTCATGGGAATTTGAGCAGACATACCAACAGGAGATCACAAAGCAGGGTTCTTCATGGAACTTGAATAGGGTGCATACTTCAGTGGGGAGATTGTATCCTCTAGTCACAAAAATGAAAGAGAAAATATAAAGATCAAAACAAGATCCCCTAGGGGAAACCACAATGTGGCTTTATTAGATCTTGAAAAGAAGAAAATAAAGGATACATCTGAAGCTGAAAACCTCCCTGAGGCACCCAAGGATGGAGGGTTCAATCTCCCCATATTTGAATATCAAGAAAGACCAACACTCCTAGTAGAGGAAGTATAATCCATAAATGTTGGTATGAAAGAGACCCCAAAAATCACATATCATAGGACATCACTTGATCCTAAAGAAAAATCAAACTTCACGACATTCATCAACAACAAAAAGGTAAGCTTTGCATGGACCTATGTAGACATGCCTAGACTAGATCCAACATTAGTGGTACATCATTTGGCCATATTCCCAAGAGAAAAACTTATCAAACAAAAGCTAAGGAAGATGCATCCTCAAATAGCATTGTTGGTGAAAGTAGAACTAAACAAGTTACTAGAAATGGATTTTATTAGACCCATCGACTATCCAAAATGGATATCAAATCTAGTACCAGTGTCAAAGCCCACTGGGGGCATAAGGATTTGCACATATTTATGAGACCTAAATAAAGCTTTCCTGAATGATGACTTCTCACTTCCAAGTATTGACATGATTATGGATCTTACAATAGGGCATGAGATTCTATCTTTAATGGATGGCTTCTCTGGGTATAATCAGATTAAGATATCCCCTAATGATCAACACAAAATAACATTTACTTGTGCTTGGGGGAAATTCTGCTGGAATGTCATGCCATTTGTTCTAAAGAATACAGGAGCAACATATCAAAGAGCTATGATGACCATCTTCCATGATATGATACATACAATCATGGAAGACTATGTGGATGAAATTCTAGCGAAGTCTGTCAAAAGGTGAGATCACTTGTCTAAACTTGAAAATGTGTTTGATTAGCTTGAATGATATAACTTGAGACTTAATCCAAAAAAGTGTGTGTTTGGAGGAACATCCAGAACGCTACTAGGGTATATAGTGTCACGAAGAGGCATTGAGGTAGATCCTGCAAAGGTAAAAGTAATACAAGAGATGCCTCCACCAAAGACATTAAAGCAACTAAGAAGTTTACAAGGGAAGATGCAATCTATCAGGTGATTTATCACACAATTGGCAGACAAATGTCACCCATTCACCCATCTCCTACACAAGGACATCACCTTCAAGTGGGATGGAAGATGTGACCAAGCACTCTAGCAAGTCAAGGAATACTTACTCACTCCTCCTGTACTCATGTTGCCTATTCCAGACAAAGAAATGATACCCTATGTATCTACCACACAAGCAGTGTTGGGAGCCCTCCTAGCATAACTAGATGATAAAAACAAAGAAAGAGTGGTCTACTACATCAACTGAGCACTAGTGGACTATGAGTTGAACTACTTTCCCATAGAAAGAGCATGTCTCTTGGTTGTATTTGTGACATAAAACTTGAGACACTATATTTTAAACAAACAAGTAAAGCTAATTTTAAAGGTAGACCCACTAAAGTATTTATTAGCAAAAGCATCCCTAATAGGCTGAATTGCTAAATGGGGAATGATTCTAAGTGAGTTTGACATAGAGTATGTGGATAAGAGCCATCAAAGGATAGGTAATAACAGATCAGTTGGACGAAGCACTAGTAGAGGATCATAAGCCTCTCACAGTAGACTTCCTAGATGAGAACATATTGATAACAAAATAGATAGGCCATTGGAACTTGTATTTTGATGGGTCCCACACACAACATGGCTCTAGAGAAGGTATACTATTTCTCACACCATAGGGAAATAGTATACCCAAGGCCTACAAAATTGCATTCCCATGCAGAAACAATATCTCAGAATATGAATCTCTAATCGCAGGCTCAAGATGGCTATAGAATTGAGAATAAAAGAGCTATAGGTCTTTGGAGACTCTCAACTAGTGATCAAACAAGTAAATGATGAATACCAAACAAAGGATGACAAGATGATGCCATGCAAAATAATGGTGGATAGCTTCAAGGAATACTTTTTCATGTGCAATAAATTTTGAACAAATCCTTAGGATCAACAATAAAGCAGTTGATGCCATGGCAATGATAGGGTCGATTCTTGATATTCCATAGAATATTCCAAAATATGAGTTCCTTGTGGAACAATTGCTCGTGCCAACATTCAACATCGCCAAATTAGAATTGGTATGTGTTGTTGTTGGTCTTACCTCCCTATGGTACCAAGACACCTATGATTACATCTAGCATGGTATCATTCCACTTGACTTAACACCCACCCAAAAGAAGACTTTCACTCGTAGGACTTCCTGATTTATGATCCTATTAGATACTCTATATTGTTGTAGTCTAGATGGTATGTGTAGACACGTAAAATGTACTGATTGATCCTATACACCTGATCCTGATTTTACTAACACCAGTTCGTCCTGAATCATCTCCTTCGCTAACCATTTAATCAAATATTATGTATTTGATTAAATTCATCACATTTCATCTCTTAATTAAATAAATCATTTTTATCTGATTAAGTCATCATTTCCTTTTTAATTAAATAATTCATTTTATTTAATTAATCTCTAAGGTCATCTCTTTTAAATTAAATAAATTAATCTTTATTTGATTTAATCTAACATCATATCTTTTAATTAAATAGATCAAATCTTATTTAATTAAGTCTAAAATCATATTCCTCTCATTTTGATTTAAATTAATCCAAAATTCTAAGTCAAAATTGTCAAATCAGCTAATCTCCCTTTAAATTAATCAAATCTTGATTAATCTTAATCTTAATCCATCAAATCCTCTAGCTTTTATAACTTGCTTGGGAAAATAATTTTAATTGATTTATTAAATCTCTAATTACTTTCAAAAAGGCATCAAAAAGGGAATATTCTCCAAGTTTGAAAAATCCCTCCAAAAGGGTTTGTACATCCAACAAGGCATTTAATTTTCTTACATGTCCTTTTCTTGAGCCAAGGGGCATTTATTTCATTTTCCATCTCCCTCCAACTTTTCATTTCATCAATTTTGAAATTCCACCTAATTGCATTAACGTGCACATTGATCAAAATGTGCTCCACCTTTGTCCACTCACACGTTGACAAGTGGCTTCATGCTATTGGTTGGGATTTTATCCTACATTCATCCATTTTGCCTCATCCTCCATCTCTCTCATTTATAAATAAGAGGCTCTCATTTGGATTTTGGATGCAGAACTTTATGAAAAGTCATTATCTTGAGATTTTGAATTTGTTCATCCATTGTTCATCAATTTTCATATTTTCATAGCTAGGTTATGCAAGAATTTCACCAAGGAACATCAAATCTTCATCAATCATCATTCAAGCTTACAAGGAATTGAGAAAGGGCCATTTTCCACATCAAAATGGCACCAATTCCCCCATGGGATTGAGAGTTTGATCATTTAAATAGGATTTAATAGCTTTTTCATTGTGTTATTCATATTGTTTCTTTTTTTTATGTTTCAAATGAATTTCATGGGGAATGTTGTTTTTAACTTGCATTTGGGGCTAATTGTGTGTTTGTTCTTTGTGTTTGTGCAGGTCTAGGATCACCATTCACATTTTGGCACTAGAGGGAGGGCGAATCTAAATAATCTAACATGGTTTTTTGAGAAATTTTGTTGTTTTTTTTTTGAATTTTTTGTGTCTATAGGAAAACAAGAGTGCTGACAAAGAAACTGCGGTGCTATCAGTCCAACGAAGCCATTTAGCGTTGCTATCAAACACCAAACCACGATGCTAACTTCTTCCTGCCTAGATATTTGAATTCCAAACTGTGACACTTCAATCATTGCTATGTCAACCAGCCATCCAAACTCCAAACTACGCTGCTAGTCAAAATAGCGCCACAATCACGCTCACTAGTTTTTCCACAGTCCGCCGCTGTTAGTCCCAACATCACCATACAATGCCGCTGACTTCTTCAAACTATGCCGCCATCGTAGACTGTGCCGTTGGGTTCGAGTAAAAGTTAGCTTTTAGGTTATTTTGACATGTTCTTTTTCTATTTGATCATTTTTAACCTTTTAACCTATTTTCTATCTCTGGTTTTCTGTGAACTAATTAGTTTTGTAGGTTGAAGTGGTCAAGAAGGAAGGGAGAAAGCAAGGAGGAGTTTTCTTTATGATATCTTCTTTCTATTGTATGAAGTGTTTTTTAAACACTTTGGAAGAAATTATAATTCCATTCTAAGGATTTGCTATCTTTCAAGCTTTAGGACTCAATAATGTTCGTTTGGGCTTAAAAAGAACAAAACAAAGGGATTAAAAAGAACCTTAGGCAACTTACTAGATTTTGTTTTTGACTTAACAATTGAACAAGAAAATCTCACATTTTCCTTTTGGTGCTTAAAAAGAATCCAATTCTTGCTTTGAAGGATTAAAATAAACATGTTCATTTTATGTTTTGTAATCCCTTATCCAAAGTAATATCATTTAAAATATGTATGCGCTTCTCTCACGCCTCACGACGATCTTGAGAATCAAAAGGATTTTTGTGATATTAAGTTGTATAAGTGATTGCCTCCACATTTCAATTTGGATTCTTAAAATTGAAAAAAATCTTGCTAGTGTGAGTGGAGTATATCGCGTGTGTTCTCTCTTTGTTTCTCAACAAAGATTGATCAAACTATGGATGTACTTTCTTGCTTTTGTTTATCCTTAGAGGGCCTGCCTAGTGGGAAAAAGTAATCACCCTAGGGAACGACCAAACCAGGAACACGCTAAAGCTAAACAACTTCCACCCGGGATATAAGTGTGGGTACTTGAGGAAAGTTCAAGTATCACGAGGATTGTTCCAACAAGAAGGGCAACAATGGTCTCTTGCCATATGGATGATCCCCCACGAACGAAATGCCTATACTAGAACCTTTTGTTTAGAGGACCAAATCCTTATCTATTTGTTAGTACAAGAGGTCAGACCTTTGAAGCCGCCCCACATTTTTGCGGTTCTTGGTATAGATGAGAAGTATGCCATGGGAGTTTCATGGGTACTAAAGCTTGGCTGACTCATAGAAGTGAGTGCTATGGAGGGGAGCCAGTGTGGTCAACCTTTTAATCATGTGCCAAGAATAAGCACAACTAGATTTGTCCAAGTGGGGATTCAACAAATATTGCCTCTTATCCATAGGGTTGTGCATTTTCTCAGAATCAAAACACTTTGCTTGGATCTTAAACATTGGAAAACAAACATTCAAACATGATCATCAAATTTCAAACCATTTAGAGAAAGAAAATACCTTTGACAAAGTTCAAGTGTTATTGCTTGCCCTAGGGATTCTATCCTTAGAGGATTCTAAGCATTTGAATTTACATCACAATTTTCTCTCACTAAAGTCGACATTAGGGAAATTTTGCCTTAATTTCCTTGATTTCCACAGAATGGACTTTGTGGAATGAGAAGAAGTTAGGACATCAGATATTTAGTTTGAAAAACTAATCAAGAACTTGTTTGTGGTAAAAGGAACTCATTAAGAAAAGATAAGAAACAATTGGACCCCACACATATGCTCCTTCAAATGATTTCCCAAAAGATCAAAATCAAAAAACCAAAGTCCAAAGGTATTAGTCAAAAATCTCGCAAGAAATGTTTGTCTATGCTTTACGAATTTAGAGAAAGATTGGCCTTCAACTTTTATAAATGTGCATAAAGGAACAATGCAAATTTGTATTCATTTTACTATTTTCAAAATCCAAGTCTCTTTCAAAGGTTTGAGTATCTCACATAGGGAGTATTCGCATGCTCTTCAACACCTTGGTCTAGTAAAAAAAGTCTCTCCAAGTCTCTTAGGATCAAAATCAAAACACCTTCATCCATCTTCAAACATCAAAATAAAAAATCACCTCACAAACAACTCTTCGAAATATTGAAAAAATCCTTTATGCTAAACTTTGGGCAAATCCTTTGAAATCAAAATCCAAATCATCTTGTTTGATTAGGTGTGTGTAGATGAATCCTTCTTTACACACTTAGTCAAATTATCATCTTATGGACAAGTTTACTCTAGGAAAACATCCAACCTCTTAGAGTTTATGAGTTCATTATCCAAACCAAATCCAATAAAAATAAAAATCAAATCAAATCAATCCAAAATCAAGATCAAAATCCAAAATCAAATCAAACATCAATCCAAAAGTCCTAAAATTTAGTATCCTCTTCAAGGCTTCCTAAGAGTTCAATCATCCACCACTCATCCATCTTTCATTATCACCATCATTATCCCTTTGATCCTCAATATCTTAGACTTTCTTTTTGTACCTAAAGTTTAGATAAATCCAAGGAATTAAAGGTTCACCCCCCATTCCTGAAAATTGATCCTCATTTTATGGTTCAAACTAGATCTCAACACAAGAAGAACATGGAAACGAACAAAGAAATATCCACTTCGAGTGACTTGAGTCAAACCACTTCCGAAATTAATCCCATTGGGTCTAGCAATCCCACACTCAATTTTCCTCCACTTCCACAAGATCATCAAGAGAAGGGTGCCCAAGTGGAGGACATCACCAAAAATGTTCTAGGATGACTCAAGATGAGATTATTGAAATGGTTCAAAATCTTGAGACACACAAAATTGTCAATGCCATGATGAAACTCAATCCCTCACAATACATGCTAGAATTGGAAAAAGAAGGGGTTAAACTCCCTTTTGATTTTGATGTAAGCACTATTGTGGAGAAGCCTCTTGGGATTATGCCCCCAATATCATCCACACCTCCATTTCAAACAATCACGCAAACCATCCCCCAAATCATATCATCCATTGCTTCGACTCAACCTATTGTCAACAAGGGGAGCTCATTGCTTTATGCACTACAAACTCATCCCATTGTGAACAACCAAGATTTGGATGTGAATACTATCTTGGGTCAATCCATCCCATTAAATCCGCTACACCCATATGTTCTGCTTACTTTTCAATACTCCAATGACCCATCATCATCTTTTCACATAACACCGACATATCCTCTCAACACACAAACCTTTCTTCCTATGACCTCACAAGGAGAAGGTGCACTATTTGGACTAGGGGGCATCTTTGACTCCTCATCATCATCATTTTCCCAAAGGAACACACCACCCATTCCGCCTTTTCCATTAAAATCCACACCTCCCCTCAGATTAGGGCTACCTCCTTTACCACCACTCAATCAAAGTCAAAACAACCCCCCAATCATTAATCAAAACATTATGCCAAATTCTCTAATCTTGCCATTGATATCACAACAATAGGTGGCAACCATCCAAGCAACACAAGCAATCATGCAACCATCCATAAACACGGTCTCCCAAGGACCAAGCATATCAATTGCTCCATCTACCACACAAATCCCCACCATCAATACAATGGTACCTCTCATCAAAACAACAAACGCCATTTCGAATCTGCCACCACCACCTCCACCAAGACCACATGTGGCCAACCAATATAGCATCATGTTGCAAGCAACATAATAGGCTTATCAAAAGGCACTTCAGCAGTTCCAAGCTCAACAAGCACAAAACACGCAAGATGCAACTCAAGCCGCTCAACAAGCGCAAGCAGCTCAAGCCACACAACAAGTGAAACAAGCACAACAAGCACAATAGGTTGTTCAATCCCAAGCCTTATTACAACAACAAGAAGCCACCCAAGCTACCCAAGCTGCGAAAGCAACTCAAGTCGCTCAAGCCGCACAAGCTGCCCAACAAGCACAAGCTCAAGCTAAAGCACAAGCGCAAGATCAAGCCCAATACCAAGCTCAAAAAGTACAAGTGCAAGCTCAATACCAAGCACAACTGTAAGCAGCCCAATAACAAGCATATCAACAAGCCCTACAACAGTACCAAGTGTAACAAGAAGTTGCCCAATTACTAGCCCAACAACAACAAGACCAACAACAAGCATTGTTGGCACAACAAAAAATGTAGGCATATCAGAAACCCTTGATCACACAATAAAACTTGCAACAAACTCCCACCAACATACCCAACAGTCTACCCATGACTCGAACAAATCTGCCACTTCAAAACATGTTCACTCCACCCCTTGATCCACAAAAGGACGTAACAACACAAATCAAGTTGCTCTCGCAACAAGTGCTAGATATTTAGCTGGGGAAAACCACAAAGACACCAAGAAAGTTGTGTCCCTACCCATTTGACAGGAGCCTTGCAATGGTACCATTCTCAAAGGGCTTTAAAATCCCTAAATTCAACAAATATCGTGGGACAGGAAACCCTGAAGATCACATCAGGGAATTCCAAGTACATTGCATGGAGGTCGCATATGATGATACATTTTTGATGCAACTATTTCCTTGAATTTTGGCTAGCCCTTCCATGGAGTGGTTCTCTCGCCTTCCTCCTGGCATCAAAAATTTCTAAGAGATTATTGACGCATTCATAAAAAACTACGCCTTCAATATCGGTATGGATGTCAATTTAGAGGAACTCTCTGCGCTTAAACAAGCTAAGGGGGAATTGTTCACTTCCTGCAATGATGGTGATCCAAGGCCAATAGGAGCAAATGGGCCATGCTAGAAGAATAACAAGTTCGCACCATCATTTCCAATCTTGAGAAAACCTTGGCTTTTCATCTCAAGATGCAATGTATCACCATGTACGACCATTTGATCCCCAAGGCGCTCAACATCGAACGAGCCCTTATTGCACAAGGGGGGACACCCACATATCCAAAACATCAAGACAACCACCCATCCACCATGGGTGAAGAACATGAATGTCACCAATGATGGTGTGGTGGATGCCAAGGTCATAATCAGTGCTCCAAAACAAAGCACCCAGACATACCAACAACCGCAAAACAACAATCGAAAGACTACGCAAGCTAATGCGGTATCACAACAACTACCAAAAAATAAAATAAACAATATGAACAATCAAGGGGGATGACCCCCATGAAACAAAAATCCCCCCAAGCGAAAGTACACAACCCTTGGGGAACCAATTGAATCAGTCATGAAGAGATTGATAAATGAAAATCTCATCAAAATTCCCACCTATGAGAACTATCAAGAACCCCAAGTGAAACCACCATGGTACAATGAAAACTACCTTTATTATTTTCACAAAATCAAGGGGCACACAACAACTAGTTGCATGAGGTTGAAAAATCTAATCCAAGACCTCATCGATGACTAGGTCATAAATGTTGAACAACCAGCTGGAAATCAAGACCTAAAAATATGCACGAATCTAATGTCGGATCATAACTGAGGGAATAACTATGAAAATACCAAATATGCCAATGTGAACCATGTGTATGATCATGTTGTCATATCCATAGATGAAATGGTCACCGTTATTAATATCAAGGGAGCCAAAGCTAATTGTGGAGTCACTACACGCAGTGACAAAGTCACCATTGCTAGACCATCACAACCACCTAGGGCATCCACCTCCAATCTCAAATTCATTCCTAATGGCTACAATTTCCTAGACCAGCTAAAAAGAACCCCCACTTATATCTCCATCATGGAGTTTCCAAAGATATCGCCCACATATAGAAAAATCCTAGAGGAAGCATTGGCTTCATCCACCATCTCCGCAGATCTAGATGCTGACCAGTTCAAAGCTATGGTCAGAAATATCACCACTCCAAGTCTCCTAACATTCTTTGATCAAGACTTCCCATCCCAACCATCTCACAATCCCGCTCTCCACCTTGAAGTCCTGGTTCATAAAAACAAAGTCAAAAGGGTCTTGGTGGACTGAGGTGCAGGTCTAAATATCTGTTCCCTCAAACTAATAAAGAATATGAGATTCTTAGAGGATTCCATTGAAAAGGGTAAGGGCATCACAATCAGAGCATATGATGATTAGGAAAGGGTGTCTTAGGGCACTATCTATCTCCCTATTCAAGTAGGTCCTACCATTATGGAAACCACATGCTAGGTTATTGACCTTGATTTGCCTTATAACATTCTCTTGGGGCGTTCGTGGATCCTTGGGATGCAAGTAGTCGCATCAAATTTTCATCAGTGCTTCAAGTTGCCATATCAAAATCAAGAGGTCACGATTCATGGTGATCCTGAACCCTTTGCCTACTGTAAGAACCTAGAAGCAAAATACTATTAAATCCCCCAAGTCCCAAAAAATGACGAAGGGCCCACAACTCCATAAATAGACCCAACTACTACATTAGCCTCCACTTCTAAGACAAAGACACCCACCATTCCTAATATATTTAAAATCAAGGTCATTATCTGAGACAATGGGTGTGGGGATTATATAATGAAGAAAAGTGCTTTCGTCATAGGAGAGTTACCCCAATCTCCTAGGACTCACAGGAAACCCCAACCAGCTGAAACATCAACACATACCTTCAAAGCAGACCCCCCTAGATTCAGAAGCTGGGGGATCTTAGTTAGGAAATAGTAGATGAAAGAGACATATCTAGTCTCCTATATCAAGATGAAAGGCTTGTGCCCAATATTCTAATGGATGAGAGTAGCAAAGGACTAAAACTGATGCTCGGTATGGGCTATGACAGAAATAAGAAACTCGGGCAGAATGAGAATGGCCTGTTTGAACCCCTTATTACTGATAAGTGAATAAGAAATCTTGGCCTCAGATGTACCCCTCTGAAGGTGAGCATACTTGGGAAAGTGACCCCGGTTAAGAAAGTCAAAACTCCCCCTCAATAATCAACATCCACCCTTTGATTACCAGTATCCACAGGTCGAGTCATAAACAACTTTACCTTTGACATAACTGATGTGTGTAGTAGTGATGAGGATCCCATAACTAACTTGCCTATGCTTTTCGAAGATTCCTCCTTGCTCATGATTAGTACCTTGTCTTTTGAGTTAGACCATCAAACCCATGAAATAAACCTAGTCTATCCTCAACTCATCGATTACAACCAATGAGGACCACCAATTTTGGACACTAAAAAATGATGAGGCACTCTTAGAATTCATGGGATTGCGGGATACGGTACCATATGAAGATCACAATGTTAGGTTCGACATCATACTGGACACACAGGCCTACTATGGGGAAATGATTGAATCCTTCAATCGCAAAAGGGAAAATCTGAGAATAATCTCTAGGTAGTTGAGTGAAAACCACACTGTGGCACTCTTTGACCCAAAAATAGTAAAAATAAAAGACATATCCAACAGTGAAAACCTCTCTGAGGCACTGGAGGATGAAGGATTCAATCTTCCTCTCAGTGCAATTCATCAAGAGAAGTCAACGGTATTAGCCAAAAAGTGCAATCCAGTCAACTTGGGAACAAAGGAACTACCACACATAACATTCTATTCAGAGTCACTTCTCACAGAAGAACAAGAACTTCTAGCCGCGTTCCTAAAAGAAAGAAAGAAAAACTTTGCATGGACCTATGCCAACATGCCGGGGCTTGATCTAGAGGTTGTGGTTCTTCATCTAGCTGTATACCCTGAAGTGAAGCGAGTGAGACAAAAGCTAAGGAAAATGCATCCCCAAATAGCATTGTTGGTCAAAATGGAATTGCAAAAGCTCCTGGATGCAGGATTCATACGACCGATCGATTATCTGGAAAGGTTCTCAAACCTTGTACCTATTTCAAAGCCCACTGGGGGCATCCATATCTGCACGCACTTCAGAGACCTCAACAAAGCATGTCCCAAGGATGAATTTCCACTTCCAAACATTGACATGATCATGGATATGACAACAGGACATGAGATTCTATCTTTGATGGATGGATTCTCAGGTTACAACTAGATCATGATAGAAAAATATGACTAGCATAAAACTGCCTTCACTTTCCCATGGGGGACATATTACTGGAATATGATGCCATTCAGGTTGAAGAATGCAAGAGCTACCTATCAGAGGTCCATGACATCGATCTTTCATGACATGATCCACAAAATTGCAGAAGATTACGTGGATGATATATTGGCTAAATCCAAGAAAAGACAAGATCACATAGCCACATTGGGCTCCATCTTTGATAGGTTAGAGGAATACAAAGTCAGAATCAATCCAAAGAAGTGTGTCTTTGGGGTACAATCAGGCAAGCTCCTATGGTACATTATATCCATGAGAGGAATTGAGGTAGACCCTACCAAAGTCAAAGCAATCCTTGAAATGGAGGCACCAAAAACATTGAAACAACTAAGAGGCCTACAAGGAAGACTCTAGTCCATCCGTCGATTCATAACACAACTAGTAGATAAGGTTGTTCCCTATTCTCATCTACTCCACAAGGGGGTAGCATACAAGTGGGACGATAAATGTGATCAGGCCTTCAATAAGATCAAGGAATACTTACTCACATCACCAATTCTCATGCCGCCAATTCCAGGAAAACCCTTGATCTTATATATATCAACAACAATAACAACTCTCAACGCTCTCTTAGCACAACATGACAAAAATGGAAAAGAGAGCTACTTATGATATCATTAGAACTATGGTGGGACATAAGCTGAACTATACATCCATTGAAAAAGCTTTTCTAGTAGTTGTGTTTGTAGTTCAAAAATTCAGACATTACATGCTAGCACATCAAATAAAGCTCATTGCAAAGATAGACCCCCTCAAATACCTGTTGTCTAAAGCAATGCTTATAGGGCAGACAACTAAGTGGGTTATGATCCTGACAGAGCATGATATTGAGTATGTGGAACACAAGGACATCAAAGGACAAACAATTGCAGATCAGCTGGAAGAAGCACCGATATACTCATAGAACCCACATGTATCAGAATTCCTTGACAAATCAATCTTCAACCTAAGTGTAGTAGATCACTGGAAAATGTACTTTGATGGATCCTACACACAACACCGGTCAGGAGCGGGAATCTTCTTCATCACCCCACAAGGGGATTGCATACCTAAATCATATAAGCTGTCATTCCCATGCACAAATAACATCACAAAATATGAGGCTCTTGTCATAGGGTTGAGAATTGCGGTACAATGGAAGATAATGGCACTTAAGGTCTATGGAGATTCAGAACTCATAATCAACTAGGTCAACAATGAGTATCAAACCAAGGATGACAAGTTGAATCCCTTCAAGAAATTGGTGGAAAGTCTCAAGGAGTCTTTCATTGATATCACATTTGAGTAGCTACCAAGAGCAAACAACAGAGCGATAGATGCAATGGCTACAATCGAATCACTCCTAGATGTCCCACACAATGTCCCAAAGCAAGAATTCCTTGTAGACCAGCTTCTCATGCCTACATTGGAGGTATCGAAGTCCAAATTTGTGTGTGAAATCATTGGTCCCAATGATCACTAGTACCATGATATATACACTTACCTAAGAATAGGAGTCCTCCTCATTGACATAACCCCAAACCTCAAAAGAGCCTTTGTCAAAAAGTCATCCCATTTTGTCATCCTAGGAGATACCCTATATCGTAGAAGCATTGAAGGGACCCTTTTATGTTGCTTAAATGTTGAGGAGGCATTGATTGCCTTAACCGAGGTACATAACGACATTTGTGGTTCACATTCAAGTGGCATGACCTTGGCCAAGAAACTGTTGAGGACAGGGTACTATTGGCCCACAATGGAAAGAGAAGTACATGACTACATCTGAAGGTGTCTACAATGTTAGCAACATGGAGATCTCATCCATGCACCAGCTCAAGAGCTCCACCCGATTGCCACACCTTGGCCCTTTTCACAGTGGGAGCTCGATCTCGTTGGAAAAATAACCCCCACCTCATCTAGTGGACATAAGTTTATCATCACTACCACTGAGTATTTCACAAAGTCGGTAGAAGCCATTCCCGTGACTTATCTCACAAGAAAGCAGATGTCAAAGTTCATCCTGAACTACTTAATTTTCCGCTATGGTGTCCCTCAAGCTATTATCTCAGATAACGAGTCACCTTTCAAGAATCAGGATTTTCGTGACCTATGTCACAAGTTTAAAATCCAACATCGCTTTTCAACCCCATACTATCCCCAAGGAAATGACCAAGCTAAGGCTACAAATAAGACCATCCTAAAAATACTCAAGAAGAAGGTCAATGAAGCTGGTCTTGATTGGCATCTATAATTGAATCCAACCTTATGGGCCTATTGAACAAGCATCCACACACCAACAGGTGCCACCCCATTCTCCCTAGTCTATGGATCAAAAGCCATATTACCCATTGAGATCGAGCTCCCGTCTCTGAGAATATCACTACAAAATCTCATCACAGATGAAGAATATTGGGTATCAAGGTTAAATGAGCTGGAATTACTAGATGAGCGGTGTATGGATGCCTTAAACCATTTGAAAGTCTACCAAAATTGACTCAAGCAGAGTCACAACAAGAAGATCAGGAGTCAAACTTTCCAAGTAGGAGAGCTTGTGTTGAAGGAGAATCAGAAGAATGTTCCAGATATGGATAGCAAGGGAAAGTTTGAATCCAATTGGTTGGGGCCCTTCGTCATCACAACAAGTTACAAGTCAGTGGCATATCAACTATCAACACCCAAAGGGGAACCTCTACAGGAGCCCATGAATAGATCCCATCTCAAAAAAAATTATGCCTAATCTTCCAAGGTATAAAACCAAAAAATACAAAAAATAAAAAAACATAAAAATCCAAAAAAAATCAAAAAAAGGATCAAAAATAGTAAAGAGAAAAATCACCCTGTAGTGAAAACCACTTCGATGGCACTTTGGGCAAGTACCTTGGTGAAAACCTGGCAAACAAGTGCCTTGTGTAAATAAGCACTTTCCATCCACCAGGATTTTCATGACTCATTCTGCATCATCCATCCATCATGCTTCCATCATCCATCACATTCTATATCTCCATCCATCGTCCATTCACATCCGCACCATAGCTTGATCCTGTGTTCGTGTCATGATCCCTCCTAGTACTATTCGGCCCATTCTCAAGGTCAGCTTGTCCTGCCTCTATCGGAGTAGTCTATTGCACCACACTTGGGGCATGACCTCATCGGATCGGATTCATGTATACTCTTGAAGACTTCCCTAAATCAGAAAAATCCAAAAACATTCAAAATATATAAAAATCCCAAAACAAGTCAAAAGTTAGTCAAAAGGTCAAAAAAAAAGTCGTCTTGTCGAACTGTAGGTCTTTGAGCTCTGAATGTATGCAAGGTTGATCTTGGATCATCCCCCAAGACACTTAAGTTAGTCCTTTAGGAGTCTGCCATAATAAACTGGTAATCTATTTGTTCATATCTCATCAATAATCAATTATGCATCAGTCAAACTACGTGGTCTCTACGTGTATAACATAGGCAAGGCTAATCTTTGATCAGCCCCCGAGGCCCCTAGGATAGGTCTTTAGGTTAGTCTCTTGGTCAAAACCTTAGAAAACCCCAAAACATTGGAAAATTGAAAATCAAAACATTTGCAAAATCTTGAAAATACCAAAAACAACCTCAAAACATTTCAAAAACATCAAATGCAATTCAAATATTTGAAAAAATCCATCCATTCCATCTCACTTTCACTCGCAATAAACATCACTCATAATAAACAATCGTCATCCTTAACCTTTGGTAAAATAGCCAGAAATGAGTGTAGCAGGTTAAAAGTGAAAACTCAAAACGTCAAGGTCTCAAGTCTAGGTTAGTAAGTAAATGAGTTGGTCAACTCTTGGTACTAATATCTCATCATCCAGTTTGTCCCAAATCATCTAATAACATCATGTCCTAGGATGCATCCTTCCTACAATGGACATCAACATTAGGCATCACTGTAGTTTAGTCTTGGCTAGCGGTATGAAGAACATTAGATTGTTTGTTTATTTTATCTTTGTCTTTTTGACTTATCTTATTTGCACTCATTTCAATGACCTCTCGATGATGTCCAAATAAAGGGCTTTAGAGAGAGAGGAATATGACAATGATCATTATCTTTTGTTTGCTGTTCTTGTTGTATATTCTTGTAATATAACCTTGGTCATGTGTGCTTTGTTTGGGTGTAGGGAGGGTGTTTTAGGTATCTTGTTGACCACATAGGATGACTTTCCTTTCTATGTTTTGGTCGATGTGTGGAATATCTGAACTACATTTTAGATAAGGTTCTATATGTCAGGTGTGAACAGGAGTACTCCTATCTGATTTTCGAGTCAAAAGCACATCACACTAGGTGCAACGCCATCCTAGTTCTTTATACCTTGATGCATCATACCTATGTGTGTTTTTTTTTTTTTTAGACTACAGGAATCGGGTAGCACGACCCCCTATAAACTGTAGTGCGCCTGGTAAAATTTTTAACGTGACCGGCGGCGCTGGCGCGACACGCCCTCCGGTACCATGGGACGGGGGAGACTAGAACTCGTGACCAGCAGAGCCGCAACAGAATTATTTAGCCAACCGAGCTAGGGCCCCCGCCCATCATACCTATGTGTGTTATCAAACATAAGGTAAATGGCTTTTTTAAGGTCCCAATTCCTGGTAAGAAAATCATCATCATCATCTCTAATAAAGTTAACTTGTTGGATTCTCTTATTTCTTCTTGCTTCTCTCAGCACTAACATGGTACCATGACAGTTAATCACAAATCATCGCTAATGCATCCATCCTGCATCCACAAACCATCAACATAATGCATATCATCTCATATAGGAAACATTGATCATCTCACATGCATTTCATTTCATCATTGCATAATATAGATTGGTTATTCTAAGCATCTCATAAACCATACATTTGCATTCATTGCATAAACATAAAAGTATCATCACATAGACATTATTAAATCATATCATATGCATCATCAAAACATCCATTGCATAATCACATATACAAAATCATATCATTTGCATCATCATATCATCCATTATCAAATAGGTATCATAATAAAAGCATCATCATGTCATATTACAAGCATTATTATGTCATCCATACATGTTGAAAAAAGTACTGAAAAAGAAAAAGAATATATCATTGCATCTCATACATTTTATCATAATCATTCATTAGGTGCATAATATAGATCTGTTAGTCTAAGCATTTTAAATCATTTGCATATCATAAAATATACACCCATTCACAACCATACATGATCATTATAAAAAGTACATAGAAAGATACTGAAAAAGAAATACATCTATCCATAAACATCTACATGATCACTGTGTAGACATGTAAAATATATTGATTGACATTGGGCATCTGATCTTGCCTACTAACATCGTTTCTTCCTGAATCATCCCTCGATCTAACCATTTAATCAAATCTCCTTATCTAATTAAATTCATCAACTTTTATCCCTTAATTAAATAAATCACTTTATCTAATTAAGTCAATTTCTTTGTTAATTAAATCAATCCATCTGATCTAATTATCCCTATTTAATTAAATAATCAATTTTATTTGATTAAATCTCTAAAGTCTATCCATTAAATTAAATAAATTAAAACCTTGTTTGATTTAAGCTAACACCATCTCTTTTAATTAAATAAATCAAAATCCTTATGTAATTAATCTCTTGTCATATTCCTCTCTTATTTGATTTAAATAAATCCATAAATTTGAGTCAAATAGGTCACATCACCGAACCTCTCTCATTAAATTAATTAACCCTTAATTAATTTAATCTCATCTCATGTCCCATCCTCTAGATAATGTAACTTGTACATGAAAATAGATTTAATTCATTTATTAAATCTTTATTTTCCTCACAAGGCATCTTTTGGAATATTCTCTCAATTTGAATTCAAAAATTCCAAGTCAACATGTGCATCCAACAAGGCAATAACTTCATCTTACATGTCCTTTTCCTTGAGCCAAGTGGCATTTATTGCATTTTCCCTTCCCTCTTACAAGTCATTTCAACAAATTTGAAATTCAAAATTATGCATTTATTGGCACAATCCCCAAATCTTGCACATCCTCCATCCATTCATAGATTGACAAGTGACACCTTGCCATTGGATGAATGTTAGTCCCACATTGCTCAAATTTGGACATTCATCCATCTTGGCAATCTATAAATAAAGAGCTCATATCCTCATTTGATCATCCACAATTTAGGCAAAGTTACCATGCTCAAATATCTCTCAAATTCCATCCATTATCATTGAGTTCTTAGCTAGGTTTTTTGCAGATTTTGGCTTGAAGCTCTCATCCTTCATCAACAAAGTGGATCAACTATCTTCAATACATCAAGCTTGCATCTTAGGGATTGGGAAAGGGCCAATTTTCACATCAAATTGGCACCAATTCCCCCATGGGATCATGTGTTTGCTATTCTAATTAGGATTGAATCTATGTTTCTTTGTTTCATTAGGCTTTTCATTGTTTTCTTTCCTACTTTGAGTTTGTAAATGGATTTCATGGGGAATCCTTGTTTTGGCTTGCAATCTCTTGTCTAACTTGTTTATTCTTGTTGTTTTGTAGGTACCAAGGTTGGGGTTCACACACACTGCATCACATCATAGCATAATATAGAAATAGACATCACATAAAATAAAAAAGCATACATGCATCACATAAGATAGAGTTATATCATGTCACCACATTGCATATAGGAAAGTAAAAATACATCCATCATGCATAAGTAGAATAGAACACATCATATCAGATTGAACCATATCATATCATATATCATCAAAAATGTCTCTAATAAAAAATGTGAGGCTAGCCCTGATGGCTGCTCCCCTCGCCCGACTGTCTCTTGGGTGGATCTTTCCTCTGCCCTATCTATTGCAAGAAGTCTGGTGCATGGGCCACTCAAGGCACTACCTGATGGTAGTGAACCCTGTAATAATGTGCCTCCATGACCACCTCACGGTACATCCTCGCGTGGACTGTCCGACCCTGTGTAGCCTCTAGCTGCTGGTGTCTCCCGGTCTCCTGTACCAACTGAAGCTCCACAACCTGCTGCTGTTGGATGGCTTGATCCCACTCATCCCTCGCTTGATCTCTCTCAGCTGTCAAGGTGGAAACCTGTGCCTACAACTGCTAAATGAGGATATCAATTTGATTCAGCTAAGGTGGTGGTGGTAGTGGTGGGGGCTGTTGCTGATGGTCCCTTAGGGCATCTCTCTATGGGTCCCCATCTCTCTATTGCTTGTCCCCATCTCTCGGTTGCCTATCTCCATCTCCAGGCACCTTATATCTCTATCCCTACTGGTCGGGAGGTGGTCCACCTCCTCCTCTACCTCTGTCATCATCTCTATCTCCATCCCTGTCTCCTCTGCCTCCTCACCCCCGCCCCCTCCTTACTGATCGGCCTTAGGGTCTCTGTTGTGGAAATAATGCACTTGGAACTGTCAATCTGATTAGAGGAAAAAACTAATCACGGTAAGCTTGTGTGGTCCTTGGGTCTGCTATCCCTTGATCATATGGCCATGGTCTAGCCACCAACTACCTAAAAATCTTGACTTCCTAATTTGTAGGGATCATCCGACCCCATGTGGTCTCCCTCGTACTACGTGCAAATATGGCCACATATTGGTCATCGGGTCTGTCCTAAGTCTCACCAAATTGTCTAGCCACCCAGTCCGATAGATAACTCTCTGTCACGGTGTGCTCTCTGCCCTGCATAAGACAGTCCTACCTCGCAAAGAAGAGCTGTTGAGTGTCATTGTACCAAGCGGGCATCCCAAGCTAAGGACTCCAAGTAAAAATGGTCATCTCATCGATGACCCATTACCAGTAACAGATGCCGATTGCCCTTGTATGTGTAAAAGTCAATCCACCCCTGTATCTCTAGATGGCTGGGTCATCTGGCTCCATGTCGATTGGTGTAACTTGTGGGCAGAGTACTACAATGTGCTTCTAGGCCTAGATGTGTAGTAGAGTGACTCCTGCTCTGATAGCCCTGCTATCACAATATGCAAACTCATGTAAATCATGTTAGAGGGAGGCCAACATCACTAGCCCCCACGCAAAGCACTCTCTCTGTCAGAGCATCCGCTCCCAAGCAAGACCCCATCTCAGACTGAAGTATCGGCCGCACCGATCTGGTGCCACAAGTCCTGACTACAATCAATTTGAATGTCGACACTGAAGTCCTGTACCACTCTAACTGGATTTGTCCCTCAACAAAAATAATCTCATCGAGACCCATGACCTCATAACAGGCATCTATCCTAGCATCCACATCATAGATAACCCGCTCTCTGTGGATTGGCAAACAAAGAATGCACAACACATCCTCCAGGGTCACTGTTGCCTCGCCTATAGGGAAGTGAAACGAGGACATCTCATTGTGCCATCTTTCCGCCAGTGCTATCATCATCCCTAGGTGTGTCCAAATGACTAGGGCATATGCGACATACCAAAGTCCTATCACTCCCAGGTGCTCCTAGAGAAGCTCATGCAATTTTGTTAGTCTGCTCAAAATCAAAGACCTTTGCTCACGTGAATGTACTGGCTCTATGTCCTCCTGCATTAGTAAAGTCACCGCGTCAAGTTTTGTAAAAAAATAGGATCCTATTTGGAGTTTTCATGACCAAAATAGCAAATGTGTTACTGTTTGCAATGGCATTGCTATTTGAAAGTTCCAAATTGTGCCACTGGAACCCTCTGAAGTCTAAACTGCACTACCGCGTCGCAATTTGACCACGCATCAGTTTAGCTCTAAACCCTAAATTTCTAACTAGCTTGTCGCAATGCTATTTGCACATGCAACAGACTTTGAAAGCTAAACCCTAATCTTTAAACTAGACCACTGCGGCCCCAGACCCATTAGTGTTGCACTTTAAGGCCGCACAACACTGATTTAACACTTTTAGCGACACTAAACAACGCTGCTTGACTCGTTTGACCTTTTGACCCTAATTAATGTGCATGAAAAATGAAAGGACAGTTAGGTAAGGGTCACATACCGGTGGTCCTATGCCTAGAAGCTGTTGGTACACTCGCACTCGCTCCGAAATGTGTTGTGGAAGCACATGTTGCACCATCTCGAACAATGGTCAAAGCTCAAAATGGTGAAATCTCTAAGGGCTGAATGTGTAAATGAATTGGAAGTGGCCCCTTGAGGCCTATTTAAGCTTGAAAGTTAGGGTTTTTTGACCTTGTTTAGCCATCTAGCTAGGGTTTCAGATCCTTGAGCTTGTTTTCGCCCAATCGAGGGTTGTTTTCCATCATTTTTTTCGTGCTTTTGGCATCTTAGACCCTTTCTGGACCCGTCGGGTAGCTTATCCTCTTTTTTTCGCGAGATCACCCAAAAATCCAAAGTTTCATCCAATCTCTCAAGGGGATATTATACTAGCACAATTTGTTTGCTAGGGCAGTAGTGGGGCATCTGAATTTTTTTTTTTTTTTGAATTTTGATCATGACAAGGTTATTCTTTGAACCAACGCAGTAGGTACATTGCTTCAAAGAGGGGAAAAATGTAGACACATAAAATGTACTGATTGATCCTATACACTTGATCCTGATTTTACTAACACCAATTCGTCTTGAATCATCTCCTTCGCTAACCATTTAATCAAATATTATATATTTGATTAAATTCATCACATTTCATCTCTTAATTAAATAAATAATTTTTATCTAATTAAGTCATCATTTCCCTTTTAATTAAATAATTCATTTTATTTAATTAATCTCTAAGGCCATCTCTTTTAAATTAAATAAATTAATCTTTATTTGATTTAATCTAACATTATCCCTTTTAATTAAATAAATCAAATCTTATTTAATTAATTCTAAAATAATATTCCTCTCATTTTGATTTAAATTAATCCAAAAGTCTAAGTCAAAATTGTTAAATCAGCTAATCTCCCTTTAAATTAATCAAATCTTGATTAATCTTAATCTTAATCCATCAAATCCTCTAGCTTTTGCAACTTGCTCATGGAAATCATTTTAATTGATTTGTTAAAACTCTAATTACTTTAAAAAAGGCATCAAAAAGGGAATATTCTCCAAGTTTGAAAAATCCCTCCAAAAGGGTTTGTACATCCAACAAGGCATTTAAGTTTCTTACATGTCCTTTTCTTGAGCCAAGTGGCATTTATTTCATTTTCCATCTCCCTCCAACTTGTCATTTCATCAATTTTGAAATTCCACCTAATTGCATTAATGTGCGTATTGATCAAAATGTGCTCCACCTTTGTCCACTCACATGTTGACAAGTGGCTTCATGCTATTGGTTGGTCTTTTATCCCACATTCATCCATTTTGCCTCATCCTCCATCTCTCTCATCTATAAATAAGAGGCTCTCGTTTGGATTTTGGATGTAGAACTTTATGCAAAATCATTATCTTGAGATTTTGAATTTGTTCATCCATTGTTCATCCATTTTTATAGCTAGGTTATGCATGAATTTCACCAAGGAGCATCAAATATTCATGAATCATTATTCAAGCTTGCAAGGAATTGGGAAAGGGCCATTTTCCACATCAAAATGGCACCAATTCCCCCATGGGATTGAGAGTTTGATCATTTAAATAGGATTTAATAGCTTTTTCATTGTGTTTTTCATATTATTTCTTGTTTTTATGTTTCAAATAAATTTCATGGGGAATGTTGTTTTTAACTTGCATTTGGGGCTAATTGTGTGTTTGTTCTTTGTGTTTGTGTAGGTCTAGGATCACCATTTACAGTATGTTACTCCAATTCCTTAACACAGAATAAGCACAAACGACCTTACAAGAGGTTCACAAAGGTATTTGTGGGTCCCACTCTAGCAACCTAGTCCAAAAGTTGCTGAGAACATGGTACTATTGGCCCTCCATGGAAAAAGAGTGTATTTAGCATTCTAGAAAATGCCTACAGTGCCAACAACATAGTGACCTCATTCATGCACCAACACAGGAGTTGAGACCCATCACAACACCATGGCCTTTCTCGCAATGGGGATTAGACTTGGTAGGAAAGATCTCTCCTAATTCCTCTAATGGGAATAAGTTCATCATTACTACAACAAAATATTTCACAAAATGGATAGAAGCAATACTATTGATGTACATTGTTAGAAAACAGATATCAAAATTTATTTTGAATTATCTTATTTATAGGTATGGAATTCCCCAAACCATTATAACAGATAATGGAACACCATTTGAGAATCAAGATGTCAAAGAAATTTGTTCCAAGTTCTCTATCCAACATAGATTCTCCATACCCTACTACCCCCAAGGAAATGGTCAGGCTGAAGCATCTAACAAAAGTATCCTAAAAATATTGAAGAAGATTGTTAATGACGCTGACCAGGATTGGCATTTGCAATTGAAGCTAGCTCTATGGGATTATCAAACCAATGTTTGAACACCCACAAGTACCACACCTTTCTCCTTGGTCTATGGATCAAAATCCGTCTTGCCTATTGAATTCAAAATTCACTCATTGCAAATCTCACTAAAAGACATGGTCAGCAATGAAGAGAATCATAAGGTACAACTGAATTAAGATGGCAAAGGAAAATTTGAACCCAATTGGTTAGGCCCATTTATTATCACAACAGGCTACAAATCTGGAGCTTATCAATTGGCTACTCCTGAAGGGGAACCCTTGGCCGAACCACTGAACAATAGCCAACTCAAGAGATTCTATAGTTGAAGCACGCCAGAATACCCTAGGAAAAAGGGTAAAAATCCAAAAAAATAAAAAAAACAAGAAAAATAGTAAAGAGAAATAAAACGTTCTTTGAGTGAAAAATGCTTTGTGGTGCTCTTGGAACATGTACCATAGTGAAAAACTAGAAAAAAGGTGCTATGTTTGAATAAGACTCACATCATTATCTATCGGTACTATCCAAAGCATCCACCCATTCGTCCCATAATAAAACATATGTCCAACCATGGCTTGTTATTGATTTAGGAAAGTAGTCTTGTCCCCAACTAGGGGAAACTTCCCGAAGCTGGTCGTGGATTAGATCCTTATGCGTTCTATCATGGTCAAAACTATCGAAATCCAAAAAAAATTCATAAAACAACAAAAAAATTCAAAACTTTGGATTATTCCTTCACTAACAAAGTTTAAAGATATCAATAGTTGCTTGAATCTCAAGGCTAGTTCAAGCAAGATTTCCCACAACATATCCTCTAGAAATAGAAGTGGAATACAATCCAAGTTATCAATGTTATTTAAATTCCAAAAGTAAGTTTATGCTTTGATTCAACACCAGTTGAACTACGTGGTCTCTATGTGTACAACATAGGAAAGGCTTATCTCTAATCAACCCTCAAAGCCTTAGGTTAGTCCCCTTAGGTTTCCATCATGCTTTATTTCAACTTAGTCAAAAAATTCAAAATCCAAAAATATTCACAAAACATAAAAGATAAAAAACTTGTTCACAACAAACCAAGCGAACTATGAGCCTTTGCATGTACAACGTAGGCAAGGCTTATCTTTGATGAGCCCCCGAGGCCCTAGGTTAGTCCCCTTGAAAATAAAAAATACATCATAAAAACTTAGAAAAATAAAAAAGTCTCATCTCCATCATCACAATCCGCAATAAAACACCATCCATAATAAACAAAACATCATCCTCACCCTTTGAGAAAATAAAAAAAACAAACAAATAAAACACCAAAAACTAGAACTTTCAAGTAAACAATCACAAAGTGTTGATCACAAAATAGACTAAAAAAAATGACAAAGTGTTAACTACCAATCTTTTGACAATTCACCAACAACATCTTGAGATATGCCTTAATAGATTCATTCCTACGATAGACATAATCAACAATGGATAATAGCCTAAAACCTCAAAACGGATATGGCAAGTGATACTGCAACTTTGTTTTATCTTTTGATAGTCTTGTATTTGTGATTTATTTTATTGACTCATTCTCAAGATCTCTCGAGGATGTCCATAAGGATTTAGAGAAGAAGGAATGGGGGAAATTGAGCATCACTTTGGTTTGCTATTTGTAAGATGTTTTTGTGATACTACCATGGCGAATAATTGCTTTATTGAGTGTATGGAAGTTGTTTTACGATGATTCATGTAGCAGTTGCATGTTAGGTATTTTATACCTCTCTGTGTAACTGGTCCAAAAGGTTTTAACACAACTCACCCATATATTTTTAAAAAAGTTTTTGTATGTCTGGTATGAGCAAGAATATTCTTTGTATATCGAGTCAAAGTCCACGCAATGGATACAAAGTCACCTTGGTCATTAATACCATGGTGCATCGTATCTATTTGATACATCAAACAAGATTTTTCAAAATGTGAAGTCTCCAAGCAAAGCGAAAGCAACTCATCAAAAAATAACAAACATCACATTTCTATCCACCATCAAATATATCTTCTAACTAACAACATCACATTTATATCTATCATCAAAATACCTTCTAACTAACAACATCACATTTATATCTATCATCAAAATACCTTCTAACTAACATCCATCCTACATCACAAAATTATTAGTACCACATCCATCCTACATCCACAAAAAATGTCAATACATATCCTGATGATAATAAAATAATGAAAACATCATGTATCATGTATAGTTGAAATCATCCATCAGATATCAACCTCATCATATATATCTATAAAACATCATATATCAAAACAATATATTGATCAAACATCATCATATACATCAATATAACATCATATATCAACACGATATATGAATCATCCATCCGTCCACATCATATGCATACATCAGAAAGTACAAAAAAATATGTATAAACATACATCAACATACATCATCATACATCAACATGCATCATCATATATCATCATCCATAAATAATCGTGCATAACACATAATGAAGCCAAATCAAAGCATGTATATCTCATATATGTCATCATCAAAAAAGGAGAATGTCATGGTACATCATCATGGAAAACTGTGTGATAGGATAATAAAAAAATATACATATATATGAAGCCTTAACTGGGCCGATGAATATATATAAAAGTCATGTCGGCAATGTAAAGTATTTAAAACAACAAACATTATAAAGATCAAATACATATATGCCACTACCTGGCCGAAGGAGGAGGACTCTAAAGATCAGGCTACACATTAGGATCCAGCTATCTAATGGACTGATCACCTGATGCAACAATAGTAGCAGTACTCAGCTCCCAAAACTAAGGTCATCCCTATGCTCGAGGAATGAAGGAATCATACAAAGTCTAGTAATAGGTAGCCCTCTATAGCAGCTAGTCTCGCTCAACACATATACTATCATGCTCCATCCCCAGACCATCCCTCTAAGTAGTAATAGCCTGCAATTGTATCTCGGTAATGAGACGACACCCAACCTTTGTATCTATCCATTTTCAATATAACAATCTATCTCTCCATTGTCAATATAACAATCTATGCCTTTGTGGCCTGTCATCGCCCTATCTCTCCAGCTAACTATGCACCTCCATCCCCAGGTGGTGGAGGGGGACCTGAAATATGACCCTAATCTTGATCACCCTGTCCACCTTGGGCACCGTCTTGTCGAGCCCTACCAAGCTACTTTGCAAGGATCTCAATACGCTATCACTCCCCATGATGACTTGTGATGCCTGCCCTACCAACTCGGAGATCACAACCAAGATCTATAAATCTCAATGACACACATTGTGCCCACCATTGATCATAATTGGGAGTAGTACCCAAATTCACTAAGCCCATAGGCCAACCCCATCTGGCTGGGGCAAGAACTCTGAAAGCATCAACAAAATCATCTTGATTAGCCTGCAAACCTAGACATGAACCTCTCTAGTGGTTCGACCAAAACGAGCCTCATAAGTATCCAAAAATCAGCCCTGCCTCTCTCCAAACTTCTTGCAAACCATATCAAGAAGGTATCTCTCCAAAAGAGAGTGTGTGCGACCGATCAACCATCTACTCTTCCTATAGTATACCATATGCTCTGAATCCTCAGGCCATGCCTCACAATCCATATAGGGTCTCCATACAAAACTTGGCATGTCATCAAATACACAATGCCAATATGAAAGTTGCTGAGGCAATGTATAATGCAAAAAATCTCCATAGCGATAAGAATATGGATCTCCAATAGTATGATCCAGTATACCATTTGGTCAAGTCACTGAGATGTGCTCCCAATCCCATACATGAAGAAGAGAGACACCAATGAAAATAGATTTCTCACCCTGATATGCAACCTCATGCATATATTTGTATAGGTGGGTGAGAAGACATGGACCCAATGCTATCTAGTCCCATGCTCGAACATCTACTCAATGCATATGCCCCATCCCAAAGGAAACTAACAGCCTCTCCTACCGGGAACAACAAGCCCCGACACCAAACCACAAAGAACAAGAGAAACAAGATCAACATTGCCAACAAAATATGATAAAACAATCTCCAATTTTCGAACCTCCAGACGTCTCACACCAAGAACGTGACAACACAGGTGCACCATTGAATGAAGTATGTAATGAGCTCTCCATGAATTGGTATGCAGAGGATCCTTCACACATCCTCAAGAGTGATGGTGGCCTCCCCAGTAGGAAAATGAAATGAAGAGGTCTCCGAGTGCCACCTCTCTATGAGTGCAATCATCATCTCGCTATGACATCAGATGGTGGGCATGTAACAAATGTGTCAAAATCTGACCACATCTAGAAAATCTTGCTCTAGGTCATGAAACCTGACAATCAAGTCAAAAAGATTCCACAGTCGTCGTTCCCTCGAATGGAGTGGATTAAGGACCACCTACAATCATTCAACACACAATGTTAATGATTCACCTTGAACACGTAAAATGAACCAAAAACAATGAACAAATTGACTTAAGGTTCCAAAAATAAAAAAGCAAAGAATTTTTAGCAAAAGCGATGAAGTTTTGGTCAAAGGTGAGAGAATTAGGCAAAAGCGAGAAATTATTGTCAAAAGTGCTGGAAAATTGCAAGAGCGTAAGTTTCAAAAGTGTAGAAGTTTGTCAAAGGTGCAAGTTGAACACAAGAGCACAAAAAACACAAGCAAGTAGTCAAAGGCGAAAAAGTAAATCAATAGAAAATTTCAAAGGCACAAAATTAGGTCAAAGGCATAAAATGAAGTCAAGTGCAGAAGAAAAAAGCAGAAGCGAGCTATTTCCAAGAGCAAAAGTGCCAAAACTGACTCAAAAGCACCAAAATCCTAAAAATTGCACTATTGACTAGTTGAACTCCATGCATTAATTACTCAAACATGAAATGACGAAAATGAAAATTAAAAGGGTACATATTGGGGCACCAATTCCTGCAAGCTATCCAAACTCTTGAACTGAGTCCGCACGATGTGGGGCTTCCCGAATCCTCTCCATAGCTCCTTGACAACTACCAAAATGAGAAAACCAGAGGCAGGAAATCACTATAGGATCAAAGTGAAAATGAGGTAATTAGAACCCTAATTACCTATTTTAACCCCCTAAAACCCTAATTTTTACTTAAGAAACCTTATGAGGATGAAAAATTTAGGAGCTCCCGGGAACATTTGAATGAGCAAAAAAAGACCTATAGACTTAATTTTTTGCCCTTTACGTATCAAAACTAAAATAGAATAATGTCATGAGCATGAGGTCTCAAAATTGAAATTTTCGGCCAACCTCTCAAGGGGGCAACACATAGTCATACCATCATTCCACTAACCGCTGGGGCATTAGTGGGGCATATAATTTTTTTCAAAAACCTGGACTAAACATCGAATCTTTGAAACAAAGCAACCAATACTTTTCCTCAAAGGGGGAAAAATTTAGACATGTAAAATTAACCTAACACTTATCACACACCTTAAATGACATTTTCACATCATCAACATCATTATCATCGAACATCACTACATTGCACATCAAAAACATAAAAAACCCTAAATTCCTCTAGTAATTGAATAAAATGACATTATTTAATTAATTCACTTTTTTCAACATTTTTGTTGAATTAACTATGTTTCACTTATTTAATAAAGTCCAAAACCCTAATTTTTGCTATTAATTGAACAAATGACATTATTTGATTAATTCACTTTTTCATCAAATTCGACCAATTAAATAAATTTCTTTTATTTAATAAGTCCCAAGCTAACTTTATTCCTCCTGATTAATTAAATAACACCAATTATTTAATTATGTCGCTAATCCACTTTATTCCCCTAAGTCGATTAAATTATTAAATCATAATAATTTAATTAACTCACTTTCCCTCCAAATTTGAATTAATTTGAAAAAATCAAATCGAACAAATGTAACTTTGTTTGCAAAAGTTAAACTTTGATTTGCACATTCAACTCCAAAAAATATTAATTAATTAAATCAATTAAATTAATTATCCTCACCCACTTTCTTGATTGAGCAAATTATGAATCACTGATTGCTCAATCTATTTCTTAATCCCATAGATTATTCAATGTATTTCTTCAATCGCACTAATTATGCAAATAATTTGCATAGATTATTCATGTCTATTTCCTCTCAACATATTTCGACCGTCGATCAAGATATTCTATTATGCGATCCTAATCGTCCATTTCAAATCACAATTTCTATATTTAACAAACCTCTTTCCTCACAAAAATGGATTGAAGAATCAACCTATTTTGCACAATGAAGAACTGTCGAGATCATAAGTGACATTGAGAAATCTTTAACACATACCTTCAATAAACACACACACATTCTTCAAGCACTCACACACAACAATGGAGGCTTCACATTGATACGAACAACCCAACACATCTTCCTGAACACACTCTGACATGGGATGGTAACACTTCTTCAGTGGTTGAATTCATTTTGATATCGTAGGATTTCATTGCTTGTTTTCATTAACTTAGAAAACTTCATTTTAGGAGTGAAGTAATGAATCTTGATCATTGTTTCTGATTTAGATTAGTTTCTATTCAATGCAATTGTCTTGTTTACACTTATTGATTTCCCCCTTACACACTTATATTAAGCGCTCTATAGAAGCGATAAAGAAAGTAGCGGAGCTTGCAACCACATAAAAGCCTATACACTATTGAAACCACAGAGAGTTTATTAAGGCCGTGACCCTCTAAACTACTAGTGGTGGTATAAATCGCGGTGGTTAGACAAATAATTGTGATTGCCAGTTTGTAGGTGAAACATCGACCAAAAACAGTGACCAACTTTTGAACACTAGTAGTCTATCGGTAACCACAGATTTAACCATCTAGAGCTCCTCCCATTCACCACCAAATTGTTTCCCAACGGCCATTGTCATCGATGACACTACTCAAGTGCCACCAGGGCCCTCCAATAGGCCAAATTGGGCCTTTTAAAAAACTTGCATATAACTTTTTGCACAAATATCAAATTTTTGAAAATGAGATATTTTTAGAAAGATGGAGATGAGAAATCTCCATCCACAAAGGTATTGAAAATAAATTTTTCCATTTTTTGCTAGATATTTTAGGTTGAAGTTGTTTGATGCTAATTTCTTCAACATGCCATAACTTTCACCTTGGTGCTCCAATTTGCAAAAACAAATAGGCATTGGAAAGGTAGTGAAGAGCACTACACAAATATAAGGCTAATTTTCCAGATTTTGTCTCGGGTTCATTTTGTATCAAAATTTGTAATTTTGGCTATTTTGAGCCTATTAAGCATTGCGTCTTGGAAAAGGCTTTGTAAATGCACTAAACCATAAATTTCAAACCTTATAATATTTGGGGGGGGGGTGATTTTTGATAATAGTGAAAAAGGTGGGGGTGTTCTTGATGTTCTTGTGTTCACTTTATTTCTACACTTTCTTTTGCATTTCTTCATCATGGCTTCAACAACAGTTCCTATTGTAGCTGCATACAACTATTTTGAGTGGAAGTCTAAAATTAAAATTCACTTAAGAAGTCTTGGTTTGTATAGATGTTGCCCAATTTTTTTTACCTATGGACTCAATCAGGCAAGGGTCTTTTCTTTTCAAGTATTCAGAAGGGGGCCAAATGATTGAATTTTGCCTCAGATCACCAGGACATTTGTGTTCGACGTGGGGTCTTTTCGATCAACTGCAGTCTCACCGTAACAACAAAAATTCTCGGCGTAATATTGGCATCGGTGGGAGGTCTGACCGATAAATAAGGGTCTCACCGAAAGGATTTGGGCTCGCTGAGATGTCTCGCCGACAAGTGGTGGTCTCCCCGAAAGAAGGTCTGAGCTTTCCAAGAGATGGAGGCTTCGCTAAGAAGTCTTGCCGACCCGATGAAGTCTTGCCGACATGGAGTGGTGAGCTCGGTGAAGGATTTGAGTTCGTTGTGATGTCTTGACGACAAAACAAGGTCTCACCGATGGTGAAGGAGGTCTCGGAGAAGGGTTTTTCCTTCGACATAATGTCTTCCCGAAGGCTGGGGGTCTCACCGAAGAAGTAGGAGCTTGGGGAGATGTCTTAGCGACTAACGAAAGTCTCAGCAAAAATATATGTCAATGGGGAGAAAAGGTGGGCCTTGTTGTAATGTCTCGACAGCTGAATGATGTCTCACCAAAAGGATGGTGCCTTCGGTATAAGATGATGAGCTCGAGGAGATGTCCTACCGACACGGGGAGGTCTCAGCGAAAGTTGTGAGCTCGGCGAGAGGGCTCACCGACCAAGCAAAGTCTCCCCGACTGAAATGAACGGAGCTCGATAAGAGTTCTCGCCGAAGCAAGGTGGCTTCGGTGAGAGGTCTCACCAACAGAGGAAGGTCTCGCCAAAACAGAATGAACTCAGAGAGAAGGAATGAGCTCGTCGAAGGATCTTGCCTTCGACATAGTGTCTGGCCAACCCGGTGGTGTTCCGTTGAAGTATGAGAGGCTCGTGTGAGGTCCTGCCGATAGCGATAGATTTTCCAATAGAAAGGGGACATCGGTGTGACAATGGGAGCTCGATATAATTCTCACCGATGGTTGTAAGCTATCCCGATGCTGTTGTAGAGTGTAATCGCATTAGGGAGACAGTAAGTGTCTCACCGATATGTGATTCAGTTTGAGCAACCTTTGACCATCTGGTGATCCCATGAAGCATCTGTTTGACCAATCGGAGGAAGCTACAGGTGAGCCGTGGCAGTTTGACTGGTGAGAGGAAGATCAACATAGAGAAAGAGATGAGGATTTGCTTTGAGCTTAGGAGCATTCAAAGCAGCTCGGCAAGGAGGTTCGAAGGTGGACACGAAGACCAGGAAGTTAATGCTGTAGTTGCAAAAGATCAAAGAGGTCATTCCTGGAGCAACTCTTCATCGACATGGATAGTAGGGACGCACGTTTAATGCAGCATTAACTTCCTTCAAAAGATCTAAGGGCAGTTTTTTTTCTGAGGGCTGATATTTTTGTAAGCCCTAGGGGCCGACACTTTTGTATATAGGGCATTTTTTCCTCTTTGTAAAGTAGTTCGAATTATGCATTCTAGAGAGTTAGTGATTTTTAACAATCCTTTCTCAGCTGATGTATGTTTTGTAACTCTCTTTTGGAATTTGGAATATAGAGATTACCTGGAAGATCAGAGTTAGTCTTTTCATACTACCTTCTTCCTTCTTTCAGATTATGCAAGTTTTGAACTGTGTTTTCCTAAGTCTGCATTAAAATTTTAAAGTTGTGAAATTTATTTTTCCTTCTTAAAATCTATATGTAGATTAAACCTTTTTTTTTTAACTTTTGCATAAGCTTTCACAAGATTTATGTTGGGTAGATGAAGTAACTATCATCCTTTTTCTAGTGTATGTTTATCTTTTTATTTCAAGATTCTTTTTAGTTCAGTGTATCACCATAGGATTTAGTTTTCATTTTATGCACTCTTTCTCCCTTTTCTTTTACAAAGATCAGTAGTTAGGTGATAACACCAAGGAAGCCAACCTTCTCTAGAGGTTGACATCTATTTACAAGAAACCTATAGCTTTAGAGGTCATCCCATGTTACACTTGATTGTTGACTTTTACATTCAACAAGGGTGCAAAATCCAAGTGATAACAATTCTGGCACGCCCGGTGGGACCTGTTCCACATTATATTATTGGTTTGGTGTGCAACCAACAAGTTCAGACTTTACAGAAGTCAATTTTTGCATACTTGGCGACTCCATAAAGAGGAAGAACTTTAGAATCAGTTCTTTTACAGTTTATGAGAAGAGTTCAAACAAGGAGCAACTTAGTTCCTTTCAAATATTTACAGTTGTCACCACCAAGAAGACAAGGCAGGTTAACAGAGAGGATAGGGACAACTTTTATCTATTCTAGAAGAACCAAATCTACTCCTCCATCTATGAGATTCCATATTGTTGTCCTGTCTTTTATTTCACCTGGAGTTCAAGTAAATCCACCTTCAATGGCTGTTCCTAGAAATCAACCTTTTGTGCCATTTAATGGAGGTAGTCCATTAAATTTGACACAACACAATGATATTCCAATGGCAGCTTTGAAAAGTTTTCCAATTTTCACCAGGGAAGATTATACTACCCCGATTGAACATATATGAGATGTTGCTTCCTTATGTGGCGTGCACCATATCACACAAGAAGACGTAGCTGTAAGACTTCTTGCAACATCATTCAAAGGAAGAGCATTATAGTGGTTCAGGAGCCTTGGAGTAGGTTCAGTTGCCACTTGGGATGAGTTGGGTGACAAATTACATAGACAGTTTCAGGACAAGTTTGATAATTTGTCTCTGTTGGAGCAATTAACTATGCTTAAGAGAGCTCCTCAAGAGCAAATGAATGATTTCAATTTCAGATTTCAAAGAACCTAGGATAGAATTCCTGCAACAATAAGACCACCTCCAAAATATGCATTTTTGTACTTTTTGAAGGCCCTTAACAGTGATATAGCCGTTATGATACAATCAATGGGGGGTGTTTCTCTCCCAGATGCATTTGAAATAGCAATCAGATCAGAAAAAACCTAATACAATCTGGTAAACTTTCTCCTAGGCCACCAATGCCTATATTTCCAAATATTCATTTGAATATCCCTTTGCAAATACAACCTTTTGCACCTTTTCCACTTGTTCAAGCTACTGTAGCACAAGAAACTGCTGTTTCAAGATCTTCAAGTGAGTTACAGGATGTAAGGAAAAACAGATGCGGAAACAATTCTCCTAACGTCAATACCTCAGAGAAGAATGTAGATATACTTTTAATTTTTCAATTACAGTCCAATTAAGATGCACTATGAAGTAAATATCAGAAACAAAGTATTTAACAATCACACATGAACACCAGATATATGTGGGAAAACCCTTATGGGAGAAAAACGCACCACACCAAGAGAAGTCACTATGTATTACAATAATAAAGATTACATACAATTTTTAGACTTATCTTTCTGATGTCTGTTTTCAGTAGCATTCACCATGAACAATCTTGTACAGGAACCTCCAAGTTATAGTCATTACAGATTATATTACATTTACTGATCATACAACCACCCAACAATCCATCGATCCAACCAACCGATTACAATCTGCAATCACAGAGTATATCCATATCAAACTCTATCTGTAGAACTTCCTCACAAAATTGTCAACCAATTGTCTTCCAACTATTCAGATTCGACTTCTCCTATTGGTCCACGAGACTCCACATAGGACGGTCAAACTGTCAATAGAATTCACACTATGTTGGCATCTCGGTGAGACACTAACAGTGTCTCACCGATGCCACATAACCTTCATATCAATGTCGCCAAGAGTCACTGTTATCGCCAAGACGTCCTATCGAGCTTTCATGTGTTACGTCGAATCACCAAGTAGTCACCCAGACCTATCACTTTTGCCAAGAGATCATAGCGAGTCACCAAAGGTTATACCGAAGTCACAAGTCATATTGAGCTCCAAAGAATAGTCGGTAAGACTTACATCTTTCGCTGAGAGAACATATAGAACTCCAAGACTTACCCTGAAGTGTTCATCCATCGTCAAGAGTTATATTGAAGATCCCTTATCATCGGTGAGACTTACATTCTTCATTGGGACTTCTTCCCAAGATCATTCGGGTTACCCTGATAGCCATAGGCTATCGGCAAGACATCCTTCAGTCGCTAAGATGTTTCTTCAAAACCCTTCCAGTTACACCGAACACCGAATGGTCGGCAAGACTTAACACTCTCGCCAAGACCTTTCCCCAATCACTTTGAGTTACTCCGAAGAATGTTTTGATGTTTCCCCATCGGTGTGACCTCCACTGTTCGCTAAGACTTGTCACCTAACCAACATAGGTTATCCCGAAGCCTGTAGTCGTCATGAGTCTCCCTGATTTACGATTGATTGGCCTGTCGGCCAAAGAACTCCACGTGATAAGAGATCATAGCGAATACACTATGTCACAACAAAGGCTCCAAAGAATAAGCATTCAACAAGACTTCTGCAAGGTCACAACGACCTGTTCAAAATAGAATGTATCAAAGTTGCTAGTCAGCCAGACATGATAGATGTCATATCGACTTTTCTCTAATTAGAGGTTTCAGCCTGTGATGATTGAGGCACATATTTCCAACAATCTCCCACTTGACAAAGATCACACAGGCACCTCCAGAGCACAACATAACTTACTAAAAATCATGGGCTCTAAGGCCCATCAAACTAGCACACCACCTGAACTTGTCTGTGCTCACTGGCTTTGTCAATGAGTCTACAACATTCTCCAGAGTATCAATGTTTTCCAAACTGACCTTTCCATCCTCCACCATATCTCGTACAAAGTGATACTGTACGTCTATATGTTTTGTCCTAGCATGGAAAGTTGGATTCTTTTCCAGAAAAATTGCACTCTAACTGTCACAGAAAATAGTTATTTCCCCTGCATCAAAACCAATGTTAGAACACAAACGTTTCAACCAAACTGCTTCTTTACAAGCATGAGTAGCTTCCATGTATTTAGCCTCCATAGTGGACAAAGCAACTACAGCCTGCCGCTTACTCATCCAACTTATTGCACCACCATTCAACATGAAAATGTATCCACTGGTGGACCTTTTGCTGTCAATGTCCCCTGCCCAATCAGAATCTACATATCCATGAATGCTGAGAGTCCTCTACGATTCAACCGAATTCCCATGGTAACACAAAGAAAAATCTGAAGTTCCCTTCAAATATCTAAACACTCTCTTCACAACATCCTAATGTATCCTTCCAAGATTTGGCATAAATCGACTAAGAACTCCCACTGCTTGGGCAATGTCTGGCCTTGTACAAACCATTGTATACATGAGACTGCCAAACGTACTAGCATAGGGTACACTGGTCATGTCCTCCATCTTAGTAGGAGATTTTGGACAGTCCTCAATAGATAGTTTTGTTCCCTGCAAGACTGGAACAACTAGTTGTTTGCAATCATTCATACAAAATCTCTTAAGAACAGTCTTGATATACTTACTCTGACTGAGCCATAGTTTTCTATTCTTCTTGTCCCTGGTTATCTCCATCCCCAGAATATACCTTGCTACACCAAGATCTTTCATTTCAAACTTAGTAGACAACTGAGACTTAAGATCAAAAATCATTAGCTTACTATTGCCTATGAACAACATATCATCAACATAGAGAGCAATAACAAGTACTTGATCACTTTCAGCTTTATAATAGACACAGTGATCAGATTTTGATCTCACAAATCCCAAAGACAATACAAAAATATCAAATTTTTGGTACCACATTCTAGGTGGCTGTTTTAACCCATACAAAGACTTCTTTAATTTGCATACCAGTTTTTCTTTACCTTTTTCAACAAAGTGCTCAAGCTGGGACATATAGATTTCTTCTTCAAGATCACCATGAAGAAATGTTGTCTTCACATCCATATGTTCTACCTCTAAGTCATATGCTGTTGCAAGTGACAAAAGAAATCTGATAGATGTCAGCTTTGCTACAGGAGAAAAAATTTCCCCATAATCAATTCCCTCTACCTAGGAATAACCCTTCGCAACCAGTTTTGCCTTGTACTTTTCTACACTGCCATCCAAACCAATTTTCTTCTTAAATACCCATTTGCAGCCAACAACCTTTCTGCCTTTAGGCAAGGGCACCAGACTCCAGGTTTCATTCTTTTCTAATGATGCCATCTCTTCATTCATGGCTTCCAACCAAGAGTCTGAATCAAACATTTTAAATGCCTCCTTTACAGCCCTAGGCTCATCAGTGCTAAAAATTAAAGCATAGGCAAAAGTAGAATCAATCAAAGAGAACCCATACCTATCAGGTTGCTTTCTTTCACGAGTTGACGTCCTCACTTGCTGAGGCTGAGGTTCTTCTTCTTCATAACTTTTAGAACTGCTTGAGCTCTCCTTAGTTTTAGGTATAATTTGAATTTTCAATTCCTCTTTCTCTGGTGTAGGAGGAATTAATGCTACATCCTTATTCTTTTCTGACTTTGTCTCTGATTGCAGATCCAAAGTGGAAGATTTTAGCTCACGAAAGATTACACTTTTGCTGTATACAACCTTCCCTGTATCAGGATTCCAAAGCTTGTATCCTTTTATAACAACACTATAGCCAATAAAAATACATTTGACAGCCTTGTTTTGCAATTTAGATCTTTTCACATCCGGCACATGAGCATATGCCTCACAGCCAAAAACACGAACATGTCTAAGAGAGGGCTTCTTACCAGACCACGCTTCTAAAGGTGTTTTCTCAACAAGAGCAAAATTTGGAGAACGATTAATTAGATAACATGCAGTAGATACCGCCTCAGCCTAGAACTTCTCCTCCAAGCCAGCACTACTGAGCATACTTCGTGCTCTCTCCATCACTGTCCTATTGAACCTTTCTACAACTCTATTTTGCTATGGAGTATAAGGTGTAGTCTTATGTCTTTTAATTCCATGGTCCTTACAGTATCTTTCAAATTCATCAGAACAAAATTCACCACCATTATTAGTCCTTAAGCATTTTATTTTTCTACCAGTCTAATTTTCAACAAGGTTCTTAAATTCCTTAAATTGACTGAATACTTCTGATTTACTTTTCAAAAAATAAACAAATGCTCTTCTTGAATAATCATTAATGAATGACACGTAGTATCTTGACTTAGACAAAGAAGGAACATCCACTGGACCAAACACATCCAAATGAATATAATCTAGCAAACTAGAAGATTTATGAGGACTGGAATAAAAAGAAACACGGTGCTGCTTTCCATATATACAGTGTTCACAGAATTTAAATTCAAGATTACAATCTTCAAGCCCCTCAACCAGGTTTTTATTCTTTAAGGTTTTTAAACCTTTTTCTCCTATGTGGCCTAACCTACGATGCCAGAGCATAGTCTTCTCTGCTGGAAGTTTTACTTCCATTGAATTTACATAATTAGGGATATTTCCCTCTTTACCTCCATGTGTAGCTTTTAGTGACTTTTCAGAGACACTGTTACATTGAACAACATGTGCATCTAGCTTGTACAGGGTACCAATTCGAGCACCTCTAGCTAGCACCATTGAACCTCTAGTCATCTTGCAGCCATTTCTAGAGAACGTGACTTGTACTCCAATATCATTCAGCATACTTATAGAAAGTAAGTTTCGAGCCAGACCTGGTATATGCATTACATTATTGATTCCCTTCACTCTACCATCGGGGAATTGTATCTTGACTCTTCCACGACCAATTATCTCTAAAGTTGAATCACTTGCCAAGTACACCTTTCCACCATTGTATTCTTCATACTTCGTGAACCACTCTCTATGAGATGTCATGTGGAAAGATGCTCCAGAATCAATCAGCCATACATCATCTGATGCCTATATAGCCAAGGCTGCAATGAAGGCGTCACCATCACTATGAGAAGAACCATTATCAGAAGAGCCCTTCTTCTTCTTTTTCTCCTCTTTACAATCCTTTCGGACATGAACAGGTTGCCCACAGTTCCAACACTTCACCTTGGACTTCTTGCCAGGAGACTTTGATCTCCCCTCTGATTTCAATTTTGATTTCTTGTCCTTCTTCTTTCCTTTCTCTTTCGGTCTTCCTCTGACATCAAGAGCTTCCTTCACCATCTCAGAAGATTTCCTTCTCATCTCTTCTGATAGCAAAGATGCAACAACATCTTCCATCTTGAAATTCGATGTTGTACTCCCAATAGCCATCACCAGATGATCCCATGAGTCTGGCAAAGAACACAAGAATAGCATACATTGATCCTCTTCTTCAGTCTTTACACCAACGTATGTCAATTAAGCAATCAACATATTAAATGCGTTCAAATGATTAGCCACAGACCCTCCTTCCTGCATTCTCAAAGAATATAACTTCTTCCTCAGGAATAGTTTATTCACCAAGGACTTCCCCTGATAAATAGACACCAGTCTCTTCCACAAAGAAGAGGCAGTCTTCTCCTCATGCACATTCAGAAGTACTGAGTCTGCCAAATAGAGCCTTATCAACCCCTTAGACTTTCTATCTGCAAGGTCTCAATATTCTTGCTTCATGCCTGTAGGTTTCACTCTAGCCACAACAATCCAAAGATCACGATCCACTAAAAGATCCTTCATCTTGAGTTTCCACAACTCAAAGTTACTGCCATTGAATTTCTCTATTTCAAACTTTCCAGATGTACTAGCCATCTCAGCTTGTAAACAGAAATAACAAACTCTACAAGATTCCCATTGAACATAGTTGACACAAAAAACCCAATGTACCCACAAGAATAACACAACTGGCCAGGCTCTGATACCACTTGTAGGGAAAAACAGATGCAGAAACAATTCTCCTAATGTCAATACCTTAGAGAAGAATACAGACATACTTTTAATTTTTTAATTACAGTCCAATTAAGATGCACTATGAAGTAAATATCAGAAATAGAGTATTTAACAATCACACATGAATACCAGATATACGTGGGAAAACCCTTACAGGAGAAAAACCCACCACACCAAGAGAAGTCACTATGTATTACAGTAATAAAGATTACATACAAGTTTTAGACTTATCTTTCTAATGTCTGTTTTCAGCAGCATTCACCATGAACAATCTTGTACAGGAACCTCCAAGTTACAGTCATTACAAATTAGATTACATTTACTGATCATACAACCACCCAACAATCCGTCAATCCAACCAACCGATTACAATCTGCAATCACAGAGTATATCCATGTCAAACTTTGTTTGTAGAACTTCCTCACAGAACCACCACAACTGATTGTCTTCCAACTATTCAGATTCAGCTTCTCCTATTGGTCCACGAGACTCCACATAGGATGGTCAAACTGTCAACAAAATTCGCACTGTGTTGGTATCTTGGTGAGACACTAACAGTGTCTCGCCGATGCCACATAACCTTCATATTGATGTCGCCAAGAGTCACTGTTATGGCCAAGATGTCCTATTGAGCTTTCATGTGTTACGCCGAATCACCAAGCAGTTGCCCAGACCTATCACTTTCGCCAAGAGATCATAGTGAGTCACCAAAGGTTATACCAAAGTCATAAGTCATATCGAGCTCCAAAGAATAGTCAGAAATACTTACATCTTTCGCCGAGAGAACATTCTGAACTCCAAGACTTACCCCGAAGTGTTCATCCATCGCCAAGAGTTATATCGAAGATCCCTTATCATCGGCGAGACTTACATTCTTCGCTGGGACTTCTTCCTGAGATCATTCAGGTTACCCCAATAGCCATAGGCTATCGGCAAGAGATCCCTCAGTCGCTAAGATGTTTCTCTGAAACCCTTCTAGTTACACCAAACACCAAATGGTCGGCAAGACTTAACACTCTCACCAAGACCTTTCCCCGATTGCTTTGAGTTACTCCGAAGAACGTTTTGATGTGTCCCCATCGGTGTGACCTCCACTATTCGCTAAGACTTCTCATCGAACCAACATAGGTTATCCCAAAGCCCATAGTCATCATGAGTCTCCCCAATTTATGATTGAATGGCTTGTCGGCCAAAGAACTCCACGTGATAAGAGATCATAGCAAATACACTGTCACAACGAAGGCTCCAAAGAATAAGCGTTCGAGAAGACTTCTGCAAGGTCACAATGACCTGTTCAAAACAGAATGTATCAAAGCTGCTAGTTGGCCAGACATGATAGATGTCATACCGACTTTGCTCTAATCAGAGGTTTCAGCCTGTGATGATTGAGGCACATATTTCCAACACAGGAGATCAAAAGTTTATTACAGACTTTTGGAAATAAGCTTGTGACCTTGGAAAAGCAGCAATCATATAACAAGCCTTATCAATAGTAGAATGCAGGTCAGCAACAACAATATCAAGGTAATAGATAGGCTTATCAAGGTAGCTACCAGGGCCCAAGACAGAGTGTAAACACAAGAGCTTTTTAGGCTTATGCTCCAGCACCCATTAGTGTAGTTAAGGATCTTGTCCCTATTCAAAACAACCTAGCAGTAGATTATGAGTGGTGCTATCCTTGTAACCAACCTCACAATCAGGTTACTTGCTCAAATGGACTCATTAATCAGGAAATTATGGTACAAAATGCCCCGAGTTCACAGTAGAATGAATTCAATGATGCATCTCCACAACACCAAGATCAACCTACCAATGATACCATCCTACTTAACTGGCAAGGTGAGGAATTCTATGGATTGAATGTAGATAATTCTCCAATTGCAGCTAACACAAGGGCAAAGAAAAGAGCTTTTGAGCTTGATCAAGCTGCTGATAAAGGGAAAGCAACAACTACAGAACCATCTACATCTCAAGTGACTAGTGGTTTGCAAAGAAATCAACAACTCCCAGTTAAGGAGTAGCCACACTTGCAAGCTGATCATGCTGGCATAAAGGTACATCATAAAGTGAACCCAGCTGTACCTTATAATATCCTTGATAGTATGAAAGTATGAAAAAGATGAATATAATGATGTCTATGTGGGATTCATTAGCTATCCCAGATCAAAAGGATATGTTACATTCAGCTTTGTCAAATTTTAAGTGTTTAATGAATCTGAGTCTTCAATAGATCAAGTCAGAACTCTATTGACAAATAATCCTCAAGGAAAGGATAAACAGCCCAACAAAGAGGCAGGAAAAGAAGTCAAACCATCTCCATTTTATGTATCTGTAATTATCTAGGTGATAAGTTAGTTCATAACTGTATGGTAGACAGTGGAGCTAGTAGCTCAGTAATGCCAAAGTAGATTGCTGACAAGCTTGGACCAAAGTATTAGCCTTTAGAGAAGGGGGTGATTCAATTGGATGGTACTTCTATTAACACATTAGGTATTATTAAATATTTGAGTCTTACCCTTCATGCTTGTCTTAATTTTTTAGTTCCTCAGAACATATGTGTCATAGATCTCCTGCCTTTCTTTTCTTTGTGCCTTTCAAGAGACTTTACAACTAAGATAGGTGGTTACGTGTCAACTGACTGGTCACATATGCTGTTTAGAACTAGATCTGGAACCAAAGTTACCATTAAATATGAAAAGTTGGCTAAAGATCATATTGAGTCGTATAACCCAAGTCCTATCAACGCTGTTCCTACTACTATAGACACAAATTATGTCGTTTTAACTGGCAATGAATTGGTAGCTGCTCAAGAACTTCAAGCAAAAGCTGTTCCCGACGTGTTGCTACATGAGTGGGTGGCTGAAAATGTGTTGGACAGTCCTGAAGACCTTATTCAAGATGCTGGTATGGGTAATTATGTGATGTTGGAACCTAATACAGAGGTTCCAAACCTCGAAAAAAGTACAGATCAGTTGTTGCAACAGTGAAGCGAACTCTGGGAAATGTTTTTTGATGGTTCTAGAAGCAAAAATGGAGCAGGTGGAGGTGCGATGCTGGTTTCTCCACAGGGTGATAAGTATTTTTCAGCCTTTCATTTTGCTTTTGCATGTTCTAACAATAGTGCTAAGTATGAAGAACTTATTCAAGGCCTTGAGTGGGCAAGGAAAAGAGGAATTGACTATTTGAAAGTCTATGGAGACAGTGAATTGATAGTTAATCAGGTTAGAGGGTTGAATGTTGCCAAGAATAATGCTTTACAGTCTTACAGAAATAGAGTATGGAATATAATTGAAGAATTTAATGCCTTCAATCTGATTTCTGTTCCACGCAATCAGAATAATCATGCTGATAGACTTGCAACAATTGAAGCATAGTTTGATATCCCAGGTGATATTAAAAAGGAAAAAATATAGTAGTATGTTAAGGTGGTTATCAGGCCATCGATTCCTGATAACAACATTAACTGGCAGGTATTTGAAAATGATGAACAAATTTTAACCTTTCTGCTCCAGGAAGATCAATTTTCTGTAGTGAACCAGGAAAAGATTAAACAATAGTATGATGATCAAGTGATACAGCTGAAGACAAATAAACTTCCCAAAGGGCTGGTTACCTTGGAATCCATATTCAATTCTGATGATCAGCTTAAGAAGAACAAAGTCGGCATTCAAGTAAAAGAAGATCATTATGAAGAAGTGGAAATCTTTAAAGGTAAGCTTCTCAAATTAGGCAAGATCTGTTCACTTGAAGATAAGAGAGCTTTCATTGTTTTATGCCAAGAGTATTATGATGTTTTTGCTTGGCAATATTTCAATTTAAGAGGGTTTGATCCTCATATTGCACAACATACAATTGAGTTAGAACCTGATGCCAAGCCTGTTAGACAAAAACAAAGACCATTGAACCCCAAGCTTGAACCTTTAATGATCAAAGAGCTGACCAAGTTAATAGAGGGAGGTATTGTGTTTCCAATTAAACACACATCCTGGGTTTCTAACCTTGTTCCAGTTAGGAAAAAGAATGGTGAGGTAAGATTATGCGTAGATTTTAGAGACCTTAATAGAGCATCTCTGAAAGATCATTACCCCTTACCATCTATGGAACAAATTCTCCAAGCTGTCACTAGTTCAGAGAGATTTTCTCTTCTGGATGGGTATTCTCGTTATAACCAGATTTTAGTCAAGGACGAAGATCAATATAAAACAACATTTACAACAAAATGGGGCACTATGGCTTACAAGAGAATGCCTTTTGGTTTATCTAATGTTGGTGCCACCTTTCAGTGTGCCATGGATATGGCATTTCAGAGTTTAATCCAGAAATTTTTGCTGGTTTACTTAGATGAAATAACTGTATATTCAAAGAATGCAGATGAACATTTGTCACATCTAAAGCAAATTTTTGAAAAATGCAGAGAATATGGAATATCTCTCAATCTGACAGAGTATTTTTACAGTTCATGAAGGTAAATTGTTAGGCCATATAGTATCAAAAAATGGAGTAACCATTGATCCTGAAATAGTTAAGGCTATACTTGAACTGCCGTTGCCTAATCACAAGAAAGGATTGTAGAGCTTTTTGGGGAGAATCAAATTTTTAAGAAGATTCATTCCTGATGTTGCAAATTTACTACAACCCTTGACTGTCATGCTAAAAAAGAATGTAGTTTTCATTTGGACTAAAGAAGCAAAACATAGTTTTGAAGAAATCAAGGAAGATTTAGCATCAGCTCCAACACTGGTAAATCCAGATTCTCTAAAGACTTCTTCTTATATGCTTTTGGCAGCATTAGTTCAATTTCTGCTATGCTAGTTAAAAAAAAGTGATAATTTAGAGTAGCCAATAGCTTTCTTTAATCAAGTACTTTCTGATTATGAAGAAAAATATACATTTGTTGAGAAACATGTTCTCGGTGTGATTAGAAGCCTAAAGAAGTTTAAGCCTCTAGTTTCAAACAATAAAATTCATATTTTGGTTGTGTAGACATCCAAATTTGGACAATTTATCCAAATTTATCGCTTTTCGTCTAAACATCCTCTTAGCCTAGTTAATTAAATAATATTCCTATTATTTAATTAATATATTTAATTCTGCTAAATCCCTAAGGTATTTAATTAATAATTAAATATCTTACCCTCCTTAATCCTCTTTTCATCAAATAAATTAAATAAATATTAAATTTATTTAATTCCTCACATGTCATTTTCATCTAATCCTAATCCATCTCTAATTTCTTCATTAAGGATGTGCACATGCCTAATCCTTGATTAGGATGTGTCACATCCTCCAACTTTTGCAAGTTGGCTTTTAATCCTAATTAGCCCCTAATTATCCTCTAATTATAAATTAATTAAACCTAATCATTCTCCAAGGAATTTTTAATTCCTTTTTATTTGTCCTAGATTCCCCTCCTTTATATGTGAATTTTTAATTCACATTCCATCCTTCCAAGGCTTCTAGAACCTTGGACTTGTCACAATCTCCACATGTGACCAACCTTGGACTTGTCACAATCTCCACATGTGACCAAGTCCCACCTTTTTTGAGCCCACCTTTTATCCTCTAGATCATCCTAGGAATGTGAATTTTTAATTCACATTTATATCCCCAACCACCTTTCCTTTTCCCATGTAGATTTTTGAGGAATTCCAAAATTTCTCAAAGGGTCTGCCCCACTCCACTTGGGGACAAGAAATCCCCTTTTGTTGGAAATCCTCTCATCCCCCAAGGTGCATGTCCTTTTCCCCCTCATGTACCTTTTTGACAACTCATCTCCACCTCATATCCTCTTGTCCACTTCACCCTCCATATGTCAAGATGTGAGGGCTTGTGGGTTCTCAACCCACCATAGCCCTTCATCTTGGCCTTGTTGGATCAATCTTGACCCTTGAATTCTCTAGAGAATTCAAATTCTTCTATAAATACCCCCTCCTCAAGGGCATTTCCACAACACTTCTTCATTTGAGCAACCTCATGCTGCTAAATTTCCTTCTCCACAACACTTTAGATTTGAGCACCCTTATGCTGTTATTTTGCATTCTCAACACTTTTCACTTCCATACCTACATGCTGTCCATTTGAATCCTCAAGCATTTGCAATCAACTAATCATCTTTGCTAGTCATCTTGCCTATAGAATCTTGCATTTTAGTCATTCAATCTACCATCTAAGGAGCACACAAGCTATTCCAAATCGAAGGCTAATCAAGGAGCAACCAACAACAAGGAAGGTGATATTGTCCTATTTTGTTTATCTATTTCCTTTCTTATTCTAACTCTCTTTTGGCTAATCTTGAGGTGTCCTTGGTGTTTTGTCTTTTACGTTTCTTAGTTAGATTCACACATTTAGAGTAGCATAAAATATCGAGGTATACATTTCTGGCACGCCCGGTGGGACCCACATACGGGTCTTGCATTTAATCTTTCTTTGAGTTAAGT
>VDFB02271358.1:1070340483-1070515006 GCA_007258455.2 Sequoia sempervirens | reverse complement strand
AGTCTTTTATGAAGGAATCAGTTTTACCTATGAGAGGGGATATTAATTTGGCAAGAAAAGAGGCTAACTTGTAAGTAGGAGAACCTATGGTGTCTACTATAGGCCTTAAGGGGATGCCATTTTTGTGAATTTTGGGAACCCCACAAATACGAGGGGTTACTTCTTTGCAAGGGATAAGGCAATTCTTGGTATCATCATCAAAGGAGGAGCAAGCAACAACTGTCTTGACTTTTTTCAAGATTTTTGAACAAGGGTTGCGAGAAACCACCTTGTAACTATTAGAGTCAGAGAGAAGGTTAAGCATTTTGGACAAATAGTCTTTTTTATTCAAAATGACCGTGGCATTGCCTTTGTCTGCTCTCGAGATGATAAGATCGTTGTTCTCCAAAAGTTTGTTGAAAGCAAGTGCTTCAATTTTTGAGATGTTGGATCTAGGTGGTTTGGCATGTCTAAGTGCCACGACACAATCTTGTCTAACTTCTTCAGCTACCTCAGCAGGGAGATTGCGCACTACATTCTCAATTTCAATGATGAAGTCAATATGAGGAATGGTGCGTGGGGACAAAGCATAACCAAGGCCCCATTTTATGAAGTTAAAGGCTTGGGAGTCTAGCGTGGAATCGGATAAGTTTACCACTAACTTATTCTCCCAATCACTCACTACGGGATGGTTGGAGGTAACCGAGGGATGAGATAGGTTGGAAGGGTTAGGAACACGAGGAGGGTTACCAGTTGGCTGACTTGACTTGGTGATTGGGATTCTAAGTTAATTCTGTCCTTCGTCAAGATCAACCACCACCTTTGGAATGGCTACACCAACCACATCTTCTTCAGAGCTGGTATTTCTCTTCTCAGATCCGTCATAAAGTCCTTCCCAATCCTGGTATTTCTCTTCTCACATCTTCTTCAGAGCTGGTATTTCTTTTCACAGCCCCTTCCCAATCCTCTTCGTTCGTACCATCAGTTGGGGACATTCCTCTTGCCTCCGCAAGCATCCTTATGCCCGTAGTAAGTTGTGTTTATCATGCTTCTGCAACAGTTTTAAAACTAGCGACTGACTCCAGTAACAAAGAGACCAAATCTCCAGAAGCTCTGTCAACCATCTCTCAGACCCCTGAACCCGCAATCTCATCCCTGTTATCTGAGATCGCCGGTAGCTCATCTTGCAAGCCTTTGATGATCGCTCAACATCTTCAATCCATGGCGTTATCTTCCTCTGTCGTGACTTCCTTGGAGCGAAGGAATCAGAGCAACAACAGAGATCGCTTGGAGCAGTTGCAGACCAATGGGCACCCGCAGTCCACGAACCAGCAACGGTCACAATCTCCTTCTTTGGTAGGTACGCTGGCCAATAATTCTCCCTCTCTCCAGTGTACTAAAAAATGCATTTATGACTCTTTTTCTGATTCCTTTTCTTACAAGCAATGCTCTCCTCGAGCCACCTCCCCAACGGTTGAGAATTCCAGCTTGGTGGTTGATCTTGATGAAGGATGGAATTAACTTAGAATCCCTGCATCTTTTAGGTTGGACGAACTATCCTAGCTGGAGAATGGCGAGAGAGAGATGCAGGATAATTTGGAGATGTTGGTTACCTCCAACCTTCCCGTAGTGAGTGATTGGGAGAATAAGTTAGTGGTAAACTTATCTGATGCCACGCTAGACTCCCAAGCCTTTAACTTCTTAAAACGGGGCCTTGGTTATGCTTTGTCCCCACACACCATTCCTCATATTGACTTCATCATTGAAATCGAGAATGTAGTGCACAATCTCCCTGCTGAGGTAGCTGAAGAAGTTAGACAAGATTGTGTCATGGCACTTAGACATGCCAAACCACCTAGATCCAACATCTCAAAAATCGAAGAACTTGCTTTCAACAAAATTTTGGAGAACAATGATCTTATCATCTCGAGAGCAGACAAAGGTAATGCCACGGTCATTTTGAATAAAAAAGACTATTTTTCCAAAATGCTTAACCTTCTCTCTGACTCCAATAGTTACAAGGTGGTTTCTCGCAACCCTTGTTCAAAAATCTTGAAAAAAGTCAAGACAGCTGTTGCTTGCTCCTCCTTTGATGATGATACCAAGAATCACCTTATCCCTTGCAAAGAAGTAACCCCTCGTATTTATGGGGTTCCCCAAATTCACAAAAATGGCATCCCCTTAAGGCCTATAGTAGACACCATAGGTTCTCCTACTTACAAGCTAGCCTCTTTTCTTGCCAAATTAATATCCCCTCTCGTAGGTAAAACTGATTCCTTCATAAAAGATTCCACCCATTTTGTCCAATTCATCCAAGATGTCAAGTTGGAAAATAATGACACACTGGTAAGTTTTGATGTAGTCTCCCTCTTCACCAAGGTGCCGATCCCTGACACCATTGAAATTATCAAACGCAAAGTAAATGCGGAGATTGCTTCCTTGGTTGAGTTATGCCTAAGATCTACGTTTTTCTCTTTCCAAGATGTCATCTATGAGCAAGTTGACGGGTAGCTATGGGCTCCCCCCTCTCTCCTATCATTGCCACCCTTTACACGGAGCATTTCAAATAGGTTGCCCTCAGGTCCTTCCCCCTTAAGCCAAGGTGGTGGAAGAGGTACGTGGATGACACGAATGTGTGTTGGCTTCATGGCATTGAAAAATTAGAGGAATTTCATACTCACCTCAACAACATAGCACCTTGCATCACCTTTACCAAGGAGCTTGAATTTGATAACAAATTACCTTTTCTTGATGTTTTGCTCCTTAGAAAGTCTGACGGATCCCTTGGTCGTTAGGTTTACCGCAAAGCGACCCACACAGACTTATACCTCCACTCCTCATCCCATCACCACCCCAGCCAAAAATTTGGGATCTTAAAAACCCTAGCCATGAGAGCTTACCGAATTTGTGATGGTGACCACTTAGATCAGGAGTTAGACCACCTTCGTTATGTCTTCAAACTAAATGGGTATACCAACAAAAAAATTTTGAGAGCTCTTAGACACTCCAATCCGATCCTCCTCCCCAAATCTGAGTCTAATTCCTCCCAACCCGTGTCTCTCCCCCTTGTCTCTTTACCCTTTGTTGAAGGCATTTCTCACAAAATCTCCAAAATTCTCCTTAAGAAAGGCCTGTGTTGTGCTTTCAAACCTTGTATCACCTTAAAGAATCGTATCCCTCCTCTCAAGGACCCTAGAAACAACTTTCATGACTCAGGGGTCTACAAAGTTGTCTGCTCTTGTGGTGTTCCTTATATTGGTGAAACAGGTCGCTCCTTCAACACCAGAATTAAAGAACATGTTGCTGACATTAAGCACGAACATGTCTTCAAATCCGCCCTGGCTGACCACTCCTCTTCCACAAAACATCACATTTGCTTAGAAAGTACTCAAATCTTATTCAAAGAAGAAAACTTCGATAAGAGGAAACTGAAGGAAGCCATAGGAATCATCAACCATCCCACCAACCTCAACCATGATGAAGGTTGGAATCTTAGCCTCTTGTGGCGCCCTCTTCTTTTAAACTTACAAAACCACCGTGACCCCCATTACTAATCCCTTCCTTCGTCCCTAGACCTTTCTTCGCACTGCGTTTCTTTCTCGCCTTAGCTCTTCTCCCTTGTCGTTCACCTTCTCGAGGCCTACTTTCCTTCTTTATTCTCCTATTTTCTCGCTTCTTAAATTTATCTTTTCTTCTAATTTCCCTTTGTGCTCTTGATTTGATTATTTTTTAAATTGAATATTCTTTCTTAATTTGAGTTAGTGTTTAAATAGTTATCATTAACAATATTAATTATATCATTAATGTTTCAATAATATATTTTATTACTACTTATCAATTTTTATATTCCTTTGGTCTTTTCATTTTTATTGTTCCTCTCGTTTTGTTTCTATTTTCGAATTTAATAGTTTTCAAATATATTTTTCATTAGTGTTTAAATAGATATTATTTACAATATTAAATATAACATTAATGTCAATATTATAATATTTCTTCTCTTACCAATTCGTTTATTCTTTTGTTCATTTCATATCTATTTCTTCACACCGTGTTTCTTTCTCGCCTTAGCTCTTCTCCCTTGTCCTTCACCTTCTCGAGGCCTACTTTCCTTCTTTATTCTCCTTTATTCTCCTTTCTTAAATTTATCTTTTCTTCTAATTTCCCCTTTGTGCTCTTGATTTGATTTTTTTTAAATTGATTATTCTTTCTTAATTTGAGTTAGTGTTTAAATAGTTATCATTAACAATATTAATTATCATTTCCATGTTCAAAATTATCAGTGTCTCAGTGGTGTGAAATGAATGTGTTATATCTCATTCTGTTATCCTCCTTCATTCTCCTTCAAGACCTCTCAAGTGGTGCCAGTTCTCCTCTTATATTTTTCTCTCTTATTCTCTTCCTCTCTAATTTTTTCAATTTTTCAATTTTCTTACCTTAACTCTCTTATCTTGGTCTTTGTACCCATCTCTCTCCTCAACCTCTCACTTCTCTTCTTTTTAAGCAAAAGTTAAGTCTACATCTAACCATTTCTCATCTCTTGTGCTCTCTAGCATCTTGATGATGGATCACTCAGTGTGATCCAAAACGTCGATGAAAAAAGCTCTAACACAATCAAAAAATCTAGAAATTAAAAATCTTCAGGATTTGATTTATCTTTTCTCTAACACCATCTTTTAACAATCTTTCAGGAAACCATGGAGCTTGGAGTTTCATCAACCTCGAGGCACTAGAGACACAACCACTTGAAGACTTTGAGTAAAAATGATTCATCATTATAGGAAACGATAAATCATTACCCTCCTTCATGTTTACATTATCTTCAATTGTGTAATTTACAACCTTGCTTGTATTCATTGTTTGATTAAGAAATAATAAAATTAAGTTACTCCCACGGCTTGTGTGGGACCTTGGTTTTTACAATATGAATAAAACAACATTTGTTATGCAAATTTCTAATTTTTTGTTACAAATAATTGCATTATAAAATTGAAAATCAAATGTAATATGATTTTTTACATGATGACACATACTTAGCAGCAAAATTTGAAACTCTATGTACCTCTCAATGATGAATGCAATTTAGCTCTACCTGTTTTGAGCTGTAGCTAAAAATAGGTAACACTACTACAAGGGATTAACTCATAACTTGAAAAATATTTTCCCAACACACTTGATGAAACCTTTTTGATGAAAATCCTCTAAGCTTTTCCTCATAACCTTTTTGATGAAAACTAATGTATGCAACATAATCCAATTATGGAAACAAGATCACTTTCTCATGAATTTACAAATTTCAACAATCATAACATAGTTTAACAATAATACTACTACACACTCATATGTATTTTATTTTCAAGTGCAAAACTACTACAAGGGATTAACTCATAACTTGAAAAATATTTTCCCAACACACTTGATGAAACCTTTTTGATGAAAAATCCTCTAAGCTTTTCCTCTCCTCTTAATCCTTTTTCCCAATTATCTTATCCCTTATCTCATATTGAATTAAAAAATGAAGCCTCGAAAAAATAATGTGTTTCCCATCCTCAAGAGAAATGCATAAATAGAGAGGGAATTTCTTCATCTTATGACAAGTGTCATCTCCACAATAGATCTTAACTTCTTTTAGTATAAACCAAATCATAGTAAATTATATGGATTCATACACATATAACATCATCTATTAATATGCTTTCATAGCTTATGGATATCTTATAATTGATTTCTCTTGCTTTAATCTTCCTTATCGTCTTCCATATTCTCAGATATATATTTAATTCAAATAATTTCACATGACTCCACACTCTTTCGACCCTCTTATCTCTCACTTTTTCCTTCTTTATATAGCCTCTTAATTCCTTTTCATATTTCCATCATATCCTTTCATATTAATAACACTTAATTATGTTATTCCCATGAATTTACCTTTTTATATAATGTTTTACACTTTTTTGGCTTATTTAGGAATATTAGAGGTGTTTTAAGACTATTTTAGTGGTATATAATGGAATATGAGTTTAGAAATGACCCAAATGATATATGATGTGCCTCACAACCCTCTATATCTTTCCAACACAAGTTTTATATTAATATGTGTACAATCAACTTATCAACAATCCATAAACATTAGAAAATATAGAACATAAAAAATAATCACTATCACTCATAACTTTAAATGTCCATCAATATGAAACTCAACTACTAGACTATCGTAATTCCATCCTTCATGTAGACATGATCAATAATTTTACAAATATCTCCATGCTACCTATCCTTTTGAAGCAATGTATGAACATATGGGAGAGGGGTGACCTTACAACTCCCCTAAAAGGCTTGGAATTGTTGGAGTAATTAGGACATCACTTGATAATTTATTAATTAAATTAGATCCCTTATTACTTTATTCACTTAAGTTAAACTTAGGAGTGTTTTTTATTATTAGATTGATATATTTGTAGGTTAATTTGTCTCATTGCATCAAATTAGGACACTTGTCACAATCTAATCAAATATTCATCTATGGTTTTCACTTTTGATTTTATAAGAATTCATTATTGTATTTTATAATAATTTACATTTATTATTCAATACATAAGGCATATTAGATGTTTGTGTGGATCAATTTATTTCTCTCTTGGTTGCATAGCAAATCAGTTTCTTTGATCTCTTGTTTGTGATAGGATTTTTGGTTGTAGGTGATTTTCGGGAGCTGTGGGGTTCACTATCAACTCCAACATGGATCACCAAATTTGTGAATTTTTTCCCAAAATTTGAGAGATCCATCCTTGAGGGAAAAATCTAGCCATCTTGGAGTGAAACAGGCATCACCTTGAGTCCAGAACGACCAAAAACCTAAGGACCACTTGTCGTTTTGTTGAATTTGGAAAAGTTACAAAAAAAAGATTTTTTTTGTAGTAAGGATCTTTGTACATAAATCCATATGACTATACAGATTTTTTATGGACCTTGCTATACAATAAATTCCAACATGTAGGTTAAATTAGGTTTTCCAAAAAAAACAATTATTTTGTTTCTAGTTTTTTTAGAAATAAAATTTTGAAAAAGATTTTAAAAAATTATAATATAAGCAAAAAAAGGGATTTTAAATCCTTGCTAGGTCATACAACTGTAGATGTAGGTAGTGGCTACACAATAGAAACCACTATCTTGCCATCAAGCCCCACCGAACAATTGATGGCCATAAATAATCCACTCAACATTGAGAAGATTCTTGATGACAAAGTTAGGGTAATTGTCAACCACACTTTGTTGATGACTGCAAAGTAAATCCTATAGATAATTTCCAGCATGAGAAAAAACATAGCATGATAAACAACATGTGAATCTAAATATTCTTTTAGTATCCCATAGATTTTGACATTAAGCATCGATAAGGTATATTCTGATGGATCTTGTTTGTAGGGGGTCTAATTTTTTTTTCTGATAGGAGAGAATAGTCTAGAAAATATTCATTGATATTAGCATGATGCCAGTCATATGACCTGCTCTTTTTCCCCCTCTAGCCCCCATTTGCACTTAAGGAGAATTTTTTTTCTTTTTGACATAACTTGGGCATACAATGTTGAAATCATGCAAACGAGATATCGTCAAAAAGCTAGTTCCATCTAATTTCCAGTGGTGTAGGTCTCATCGTCAATTTTTTTTGCTAGTTTATGTTATTCTCAATCAAAGTCAAATCATCATTTTCTACTTCTGAGCTAATAACTTGTTGCCTATATCTCAATTTTTTGTGATTCTAGTGGTGTTGGAAAGGTATTTTAGAGATCTTCAAATCCATACATGCACTTTTTCTAGAACCTACCCCAGGTACATTTTATTCATTTTTTGTGATTTCACATTTCTTGTTAATTACTTGGATGTATTAGTACCTAGAAAGTATTTGTTTGTGTGAGATGAATTCATTTGATCTACTTTATATGTACTGAGGTTATTGGTCTCTGAATTTTTTATTTGAGGAAGTATCATGAGTTTTTCTATTCATCCTTTTATATTCATCCTAGAAAAGGATAACCGCGATTCTTGGTGAAATGAAATCTTGAAACATCTCAGGTGGCTTGATTTTTCGCTTTAAATCTTTATGGACTCATACCTACAACAAACACACTAGGGATTTATTCAGCATGGGGTATTATCATCGATCATGTTGTAGGAGTGATTTTTTCTAGTGTTTATTGTGACACTATGTGTGTTGTATTGAACATTGATTGTCCCCGCACACTTTGGAATCAACTTTGGGAGATCCATGGAGACCCTCATATCTCTCCATATCTAGATGATCCTCTTGTAGATGTAGATTGTATACCCTTTGATGATGATACTTTACATAAGCTTGAGCATATCATAGGTCTTGCACATTCAATGGTTCAAAGACTATTCTTCATGTTCCCACTCTTCAAATCAAGACTACATCTCAATAAATTATGTTGTTCTTGATCATCTTGGAATCACCACGTACTTGGCCCCTATTGGTTCAGTGCAGTGTAATACATTCATCATATTTTAGACGCAACTAGACTTGGGATTCGTATCTTGCAAACATATCATCCTTATTTGTAGAGTCTTAGATTGTAGGTTCAGAGGATTAATTTGAGGATATTCATCTCCTCTTTATTGATAGCCACATCATTTTTTTTTACCCCACAATCATCTTCACAATCTTTGGAGCTTTTTCTACATTAGTCTTCACAAGATTCTGGATTAACATCATCTCTTTTTGACATGTGGATATTTGAGTAGTTTTCAAAGGCACGCATCATTTGGATTTGGATTCCTGATTCTTCCATATTTTGAGAATGGCTTCTCCAATTACTAGTGGATATGTTTCTTCCTAAGGGGAGAAATTTTGTTTGTAGTAAGTGGATCATGTTTTGTCTTTAGGCATTCATGATTGGCACATGAGCTCTTTCTTTATGGGGGAGGTTCATATCTTTATTTTCTCTCTCCTACTATGGGATAATATCTATTGTACCTGTGTGACAAAAGCAACCCTTGGGGGTGTCATATTGAGTCCTCCTAGATCCATCTTTGACTGGTGCAGTCATTTCTTTTTATCTCTTTTGGGGAGGAGTTTTTTCCCATGTGGTGTTCTCCTTTTCTCTGGTTATGAGAGATTTCATTTATTTGTACATGGGTACCCCATCAAGCCTTGTAGCTGAGACCCAATTATGCATCCATCATTGTATTCTTCATTAATTTGTTTAGTTTCTCTCTAAGTTGAACATAAGGGGGGATGTTGGACTTGATAATTTATTAATCATTAATTAATTATTAGGTCTCTTATTACTTTATTCACTTAAGCTAAACTTAGGATTGCTTTTTATTATTATATAATTGGAATATTTATAGGTCAAGTTATCTCATTGCATCAAATTAGGACACTTGTCACACTCTAATCAAATCCTCATCTAGGGTTTGTACTTTTTCTCTTATAAACATTCATTATTGTATTTTTAAAAAAATCACATTCATTATTCAATACATAAGACATATTATATGTGTGTGTGGATCAATCTATTTATCTCTTGGTTGCATGGAAAATTAGTTGCTTTGATCTCTCGTTTGTGATAGGTGTTTTGGTTGCAACTAATTTCTAGGAGCAATGGGGTTCACTATCAACTCCAACAAGAATCATTATTTGATGTTTTAAAACTAGCTAATACATTGAAAAAATGATTTTAGGGGGAAGATGGCTATTTTATGACAACCATGAGCTATTTAGCTCTTGCTAGGAGTGTTTTTCAACTAATTCTTGTTGATGGTAGTTTTGGTAGGTCACAACCATAAGAAATCAACCATGTGGCACCCCTATACAACTCACAAGTACCATGTACCCTATGGTGTACTACACAAGAAGTATCCTACAAGTATGCAATTTTCTTTCTTTTTTTGAATTTGAATTTTGAAAAATTAAAATTAAAAAATAGATTTTTATTTTTCTAACCTTACCATTGACAACTCTTACATAAGCATGATCATACAAGTGAATGGTTGACAATATAATTTGTATAGATAAAAGGGTGGAAAAAACTCTAAGTTTATAGGGAAAAGTGCTCCAAATTTGATGATTTGGTGGTTGATCCTCAAGTTCTTAAGACTTCTTAATGCAATAGAAAGGTCAAATTTGACCCAAAATGCTTCAATATTGCAACTACTTTATGGTTCTAGAAATCACCTCCTAACTTCAAACCCTTGTAGATATTGCCTCATATGTCCAATTTGGACAAATAAAAAGGCTAAAATAATTTTATCAGACACCCTAAATTCAATGGTGAGATCAACTATGCACTGACACTCTCTTAATTAAACCTATGATTTAAAGCCACAAAGAGAAACTGCTCCAAAAGAAATTGGTATTTCTATTAATTTTGTATGATTCTCCAAGTAATCATATGATGTAAGAGAAGACTATCCTCAAATTTTAGGGATCCATTCAATATTTACAACCTAGATCTCTCAATAAATACTAGAACAAGAAGCAATCTCACAATATTTGATGTCATGTAAGAGTTGGTATAGAATGTTCTATACCATGCAATATTTGGCTAAAGATGTAGCCACCCAAGATCTAAGAGCTTTAATCAAAGCACAAGAGAGATAAAAAAATGAGAAAATAATGCAATTCTATCAAATAATTCAAATATACAATGATGATGATTAATTATAATGAATTGAAATATAAAGGGAACCCATCAGTTATATATATAGGAATGAGACATATAGGATTACATAAGATTATGACATGTGAATTAATATTATGACTTGAGACATAAATTTATAATTATATTATGTGTATCTTAAAAGTAAAATGAAGTAACTAGTGTGAATATGACCTAGGTGATGAACCACTTTGGTAAAAAACCTTGTTCACACCAATAATGATAAATGAAAATCCATAGTGATTGATGAATACCCTAAAATAAAGCATATCCTTATCTCTATCCCACCTTCCAAGCTTCAAGTTTTAAAGCACCCTAGGCATGGACCAAAGAAAGACCATGTTTTGTGCAAGAGAAATTCCAATGTGATGACACTACCCAATCACCAAACCCTTCTACCACTTAGTGCAAGAGAATTAGGGCCCTACTAAAAGAATTAGAGCCAGAACTATGAAAAATGTTGAAGATTCAAGCACCCAAACTGGTGAACTCAAGGAGGCCACTTTTGAAGTTAAGGTCAAATTATTCTCTAACGAGTGGTATGAGGCTAATGACTTGCAGGATTTGTCTAGTAGTAGTTAGATTTTGTTTCTAGTTCTTATTCTTTTGATGTGTATTTGTTGAATCTATTATGTCTAATTTGATCTCTTTCATAAATTGGTTTTTTTGTTTCATATTTTATGATACTAGTTTCTATTTTCTTCTAGCCATTGATATTTGGGACCTATTTTAATCCTATTTTTATCAATATAAAAAATAACTATAATGGTTACAATCAAACTATAGGCTCTAACCTTTAGAGAAGAACATAAAAATTAATATATTATTTGAGAAATTTTTGTAGCACAATGGTATGTACAAAAATTTCATGCAATACCTCAACCTAACCCCTCAATATATAGGTATGAGAAAAACTACAAACCATGAATAATTTCTAAAACCATCTACTAGAAACCACTAGATAATTTAGGCATCCATATCCATGCATAAGTCTCACTACCCAAATCAAGCTTAATTAACTAACAAAGAATTAGAAATTGCCACTACCAAACTTGGGCACAAAGTAGTCTTATCATGCCTTTTCCATGATTGTTTCATGATTTTATCCAAGTATAAAATTAACTCCCTCTCATCACACTCTCTAATTTTTGGAAACTCTTGTATAACTTACAATTTTTCATATTTATAAATTTTAGCAACTTCCATGACACTAATTGAGACTTACACTTGCATAAATATAAATATACAAGTGTCACTTCAAGTGGGACACCTCACCCAAATATTTGGGTGAAAAAAATTAAGTATATAATTCAAAACTTAGAATATTGCATGGTGTATGACACCTATCCCAACAATTTGGAGATTTGGAGGCAAGGTTTTCTTCCAAAAGGGTTTTCCTAAGATAAACACTATGTCATTGTGGTATTAATTTTACATGTATATTTAATTTTGAAACTACTAGATCATATTTTTTAGGAGATTTTTTTGATATCAATTTCCTTTCAATTAGTCTCAAAGCTTGATCAAATCTATTTCCTAGGTAGTAATTTTTTTTGTCCAGAATAACATTTATTTGAGTGGGATTTATGCACAAAAGATATTTATTTTTAAGGAAAATGAAAACTACATGATGGTTTGAAATGGAATTATTTTATGACACAACATTTGAGCTATTGAAGCTCAATATGGAGGATTTGTTGATAGACTAATATCTATGGCTAGTAGTCTATTGAAGTAAACCTTCAAGAATGAAGCATAAAGACTAAGATGTGAAAAATCAAAAGCACCATTTAGATTTTTTTGGAATATTTAGTGATATTAAACATTGTCAAAGAACCTACTACTTAAACCCTCTAGGATATGTACTAGTTTTGTCCTATATATGTGTCTTCATTGAAAAAAATATCATTATCATGTTTATTTTATTGATGATTTATCCAAGAGAACTTGGGTCTACTTTATCAAGCTAAAATATAAGGTCTTTACATCTAGTCCAAGGAGTTTAAGGCTCTTACATGAAGAACTAAGGTTTTGAGAATAAATAATGATGGATAATACTATTTAGCTAAGTTTGAAAAATTCTACAAAGAGAATGTTATTGAATGACACAAGACAACTCCATACACCCATAAATAAAATGGAGTTTTGGAAAGAATCAAAAGGCCATTGATGGAAATGGCTAAGATTGTTCTTGGTTTTATTGGTTTGAAATAAAAATTATGGGCATAGATGGTCAACACCACATGTTACACGATTAAGAAGGTTCCTACATGAGTACATGTGTATAAAACCCCTATGCAGGTTTCGATAGGTAAAAATACCTAACTTTACCATGTCTTTGTTTTTTGATTGTGAAGCATATGCTCATGTTCTTAATGAGAAGCAATCAAAATTAAATCATAAGTAGTGAAGTATATCTTCATTGGCTATGGTGATAGTGTGAAAGTATACACGATTTTTTATCCTCTAACTAGGAAGCCATTATATAATTAGAATTAGCCATTATATAATCAAAATGTGATATTCAAGAAGATAAGACCTTCTCCTTTAGTTAAAATAACCAAATGGAATTGTGAATGTTACAATGTATTTATAGCTAAATATTGAGATAAATACATTTAAAATTGAACCAAAGGTTTAGTTTGGACCAAATGAGGAGAATATATTACATATAGATTAGATAATTTTGAGGAGTAAGAACCTCTAACTTAGCTTTAAAGTAGCTCCACTTAGTAAAGGTGGCACCTAGAAAGGTATAACTCATATGATTTTAGATACATTTTTTCCTTGATTGAGTGTGTTGGTGGTGAAACACAAGTGAATCCATAATTCCTAAAGACTTGTGCTAAAACCTAAGGCCAAGGGTGCATCGTCAAAGGTGAAAGAAAGACTTATCATTATATCACGACATGAAATAATCAATGGATAAGGATATATGTCTTCTTATTCTTCTAGTTTTCTAGTTTGAAAAACACCTCTATAAGAAAAAGCAACAAACATGTGGAGATTGGGATGTCTTATCCTCAACCCCTTCAAATGTATCTAGTATATTATCTCACTACACACATGAATGTGGTGATAAAATAAGTTCACTAGGAATGACCTTATTGAGGTTTACAAACACTTTTTAATAACAAGAAAATGGAAACACACAATAGAGTGGGTAAAATAAATCTATTGTGACTACTATGGTTAATTTTTTTATGTTTCATATTAAGTGTGGTAGGGTGGTAGCATTTTAACTGATAGAAAATGGGTGTATTTATTCATGTGGATAGTATAGCTCAATCTTCACCAATAAAGAACATTTTTGACACCAAATGAGACCTCACAAAAGTTGACATAAATAGCAATGTCCAATAGTTCAATACATAAGTGAGGCTCTATATGTAAGATTAGAAACAAAATATATTACAAAAATTCATATAAAACTATCTTACACATCCAAAAGTAGATTCATATATAATTTCTTATACTATATTGAAAGGAAACCTTGAATAAAAAAATTACAAGGGGTTTTAGAGACCTTGTGAAAGTAAATAGATAAAAAAAAAATACTCACGTCAACAAATATGACTAGGATAGGTTGTTAAGCTATCAAAAGCATATGTAAAAGCTAGTGAAGACATTCAAATAGTTAGATTTTTTCTTTATATTCATTCATTAGGTGATTTAATTGAACAATGAATCATTGAAACATGATAAATCCTAGGCTTACACATTCAAAGGCTCATTCATCTCAAATGAAGAACAAGGAAACTCTACTCTCTCTATTATACATGCTAACATCTCAACTTCTTAACCTCTACTTTTTTCTCCAACCTATGGGCAATAGTATTCATATTTAGATGTGGAGGGAAAATATAAATATTTTTCATCATGCCACCAATAACTAGATATACATAGCAACCATCAAGATAGATCACTTGGGATTATGTAAGATCAATCTAGAGAAGGACTTGAAACATGAAACCATGAATGTGAAGGTCACCAGGATAAAAATCAATATATTGAAACACACAAAACCCTTAAAAATTCTCAAGCCTTACCTACCACACCACTCACCATTAAACACACTAGCAGGCCAAGGAATTAAGATTTGAAATAAGTATGTATCCAAGCATGTGCACAAGGCTAGTAAGAAGAGAAATTTTGATCCATACCATACAAAAAAAAGAAGGTCCAAAAAGGGACCAATGATAAACCAATAAATGGTGAGAATATCACCAACCATCAATCACCAATGAGGTTAAATAGAGTTTCTTTAAAAGTTTGAAACTAAACCACAAACTTGGAGCATTGATAGTGGTAGGTAAAATACATAGTGGATGGTGAGGTAGCTAAATATTTTGAATATCAACCATCCACATGGAGATAAGGAGCTCATCACTATTCAACAAGAATAAAAAAAGAACAAACATCTCATAGAACTAATAACTACCTCTAATGATCAAATGGTTAAGGAACTATGGATTAGTCATTACCTTGTCACTATAGAAGAACATAAACCTGCCATAAAGATGAGAATCATCTCGATACAGATTGTGGTACAAACTTGATCGACCATTATAAATGTTGTTCACCATGCTCTTAAGAGGATTTCCATAGATGAAAAATACACCACCACAAAGTAAGAATATACTACACATTGTAAAGTAAGAATGTACTACCAAAGAAAAAAGAAACCATCACAATAAGAACCAAAGTACTTGTGGTCATGGGAAAGTAAATTGACTACCCAATGAGAACAAATCCACATTAATTTTGGTGAATAGGATCATAACATCATGGGCACCCACTACAAACTAGAAACAATCAACACACAACACTATAAAAAGATAATAACGCAATAAAAAAACCTATAGTGCACAACCAAATAAAATAGGGTTTATGATGTGCATCTAAGTTAACATACCTAGATGAAACAATAATTAAAAACAAATGACCTAGTCAAATATTTGGGTGCAAGCCAATAGGGTAAAAGTTAAAACTTGTGTCCCACTTCAAGCCAACTTATCAACACAAATAAATTTAAGCATTTCTAATTGAAGTTCAATTTTGGTCAAACATATATTCTTTAGATTCATTCTAGGTAAATTAGATCTAGATCACTACTTTTCCAACTAAAAGTGTCCACTAAATAAATATATGTAGCATCACTTTAAGGTCAATTTACCAAAAACATAAAATTATTAGAAAAAACTTGATGTTCTCACATCTAAATAATATTTTTAAAAAATCTTAAAAATATCTTTTTGTAGATCTATAAGTGCAATTTTTAAAAATATTTTTAATATTTTAATAATTATATGTATATGCATATTTGTACACTAAAAGCGGGTCATTACCACTAAAATATAAAATTGATTGTCTTCTCAAGAAAAATACTAAAATTTATTGAAAAAATAATAAAAAATTAATGCACTAGAGAAGAAGATGATTTTTTTCCTTTCTATTTTAGATAAATAGTTAAAAAAAGGTTGCATTCCATTGAAATAGTTGTGTTTTTTATATTGTTGGTAAGCAAATTGACACTTGAAATGATATTTTGACTCGACCAATAGAAAGTGGCAATAACGTACCAACAGTTGGAGAGATTATTGCTTGTAAAACTGCAATCTTCCATTGCATTTGAGAGGGGCAACTCCCTCATATGATGGGGGTATTTGTAACTTTTGTGTACTTTTAACTTGAAAGTACATAAAGGAGACGAGGAAAAACTCAAAGAAAATGACTAATAGAAACCCCAACAATAGACATATGAATATCAACTAAGATTTCACAACAAATGACAAATTACAAGGGGTTTTATCACAAAATATGTTTTTGATATGAAATGACCATGAAAGAAGGATAAAAAATCTCAACATATGAGGAGATAAATTACTTCAACACATTCAAACCAAGATACCAAGATATGATTGTGCCTCATAAATTGCATAGAAATGACTAATGGATTCGACTACTACACAAAGAGATTGTCAATTTAACATACAAGAAATCAGCAATAATAATCCAAAAACACATCGAGGACATACAAACCAAATGCATTCTTGATTATCTTCATGAAATTATACAATATTCAGAAAACCTTAAATAGAAAGTGTAAAATCAAAAGTCTTGATACAATCTTTTTGAATAACTCTAAAAAGTTCTCTTTTTGCACAAAGTCTCCCTTTACATTTGAAATAGCCTCGTATTTATAGGATTCTCTTCAATAACTACCTGTAACTTACTAGTAACTACCTTTTTGAAATACAATGTTTTGAAAAATAATAAATCTTATTTTCTTTTATTTTATATCACTTTTCAAAAATAAGGTTGATTTTCTAGCTTTATGTTACAATAAGTGACATAAATTGCATTTTTGAAAAAGATAATTTGAAATCTATCTCCAAAGGAAAAACAAGTTATTGATTTTGTTGAGGTGGACAGTATGTCTTCTCGCAATCCATGAGCTACTCATTCACCAAATATTGAACCTTCAAATAAGTACTGCATCTACTAAGTATCCTTCTATTCCATAAATATATCATTCCCTTGTATAATGCATGATCAAATCTTGAATACTCATCTTTATTTCGGTTTTCATAAAAGTGTATCATAGATCAAAGTCATCTTTCACTATAGACTTGTACTATGGACTGATTATAGGGGTCATTACACCATTGTCAAACCACATTCCTTGTGAAACATCGTGTAAATATTCGAGATAACACCCACATTCCTCTTTGTTCCATAATCATTATGTCTCTAACCAAAAAGTTGACGGAACAACATAATCATCAAAATCAAATTTTATATTATCAATGTCTTGTTTACCCATGCAATTACGAATCTTTGAACAGAACTTAAGGTCACCTTCTTTGATCCCTATCCCGAACAAGAGGAGAAAGCGGTTGTAGGATGTGCAAAATCAAAAACTTCTGGTTTCATCTAGCAATAATGATCATTTGGATTGTTCGACCCACTCTAATACAGTCCTCTATCTTCATTCTACTTTGAAAGTACTTTCATTCTCTTTACAACTTTCAGGGTATCCATATCCTCCTCCTTTTGAAACCTGGAAATTCTCTATGCTTTCATTGAATATATTTAAGCTCCAATATGTTCCATGTTGGAAAAGTACTCAGAATAAAATAGGGCTTTTTTAGTCAATCTTCTCTGAAGCATCACGTTCTATTCTAGAAAACATGTGCTTTAACCATTCACGAAGACCACTTCTTGAATCTTCCTTTAGCTGTATCCATTTATCATAGAATAAGACTTCTTGATGCGAAGCAACTGACGGAAATGACCAGCAACATGACTTTTTCTTCACACCCATCTAAGTCGTCCACAAAGATCACTTTTTGAATTCACTGATAGAAAATTTACTGCCAACAATTCACCGCATAAAAAAGTGGTTAATTTTTCATAATGGTGAATTGCTGGTAGCAGTGAATTTTTCTGCGGTGAATTGTTGATGGTGAGTTTTCTGAATTTTTCTGCGGTGAATTATTGATGATGAATTTTCCATTGATACATTGCTGACGATGAATCCGTATGCCATATTTTAGACCTTGGAATCTTGCTTGGTTCAGTAGCATCCATACTATCGAAGTAACCCATCCAATAATAGATATGCTGAGTAAGACAACGTAAGAACATTCACACTATATATTTTGGCGCAAGTGTATCTCCTCCCTTGTCATTGCCTTCTCAATTTCTCTGGTGATGGTATTGAATCCTCAAAATTCGAGGGACTCCTCTTAATGCATGCTCTTGTGGTTGCGATACCAACTTTGATTTTAACATTTAGCTTTTGATAGGGTCAATAATTTCGTAAGCCCTCTTTCAATTTGTTTATATATTTTTCTGCCCCTTGTACTTGAGAGATTTTTAACTTTGGAAAACCTGCGCTTATGGCAACCCATGAGTCTTATTTCTGCTTCCAAACTTTGCATACATGTCTGCCAGCACAGTTGTGACCGCAACATCTGACAAAAATCCACTTCCATATGCTTTTATAGGTGTCCACGCGCTCCTCCATAGCTCTCGTTTTGGCACAGGCGATAAGGATGCTGGAAAAGGTCGTGGAATTTGGATTTACGCCTGCTATTTGCTTTTGCTCGAAAGTTTCTAAAATCTTTCCATTCTGTCTATATTCTGCAATCCTAGAATTCCATGAGACGAAATCTCTTTCAAGACGTACTGTTGTCCTGCAACTATGGTGCTTTAATGAAATGACACATCTTCGAGGCATTCTGTCGAGGACTCAATGTGCTTTGAATGTTCTTCCACGCTTTGCATGTATATCCTTCAATCATTGCGGCCATGAGAACACATATTATTCGAGGCATTCTCATGTCAAACAGAACTGTCACACACCTTATCCATGATTCCACATTTTTCATGCATGTTTGCCAGGAAAATCACAGCTTTAGTGGATGCCATACATTATTATAGTGCTCTTATTTTGGCATAGGCCGTATTTTACAAATACCTAATGATCATTTCATTTTGGAGATCACATTTCCTCAAAGCTTTTCTAATCGATCCAAGTTTCCAGGCAATAGCTTCTCAAGTAGTTATGATAACTACCTTGTTCCTCCAGCTATCGGCTTTTTGGGAGTTATCCCAAACCTTGTCGGCCGTCTTTATTAAGAAAAGTGAAAACAGAACAATGAGAACATTTGCACATAAAAAACAGAGTAGATTATACACAGTAGAATTAAACTATTATATTATCTGCATATACGCAGCAGCTTGCTGTTATATTCTTACATACTTTAAATGAGAGGAAGATACCGTATTTATAGATCTTTTAGCCTCCTCTAGAAGCTACTGGAATGGTTTTCAAAGGCTACGGTGAAGAGAAAATCTAGAAAGTCTGGAGGATATGGTGCTGGAGAAGTCTGGAGAATTCCTTAATAAATGCTGCACTACTTCAGCACCGTAGTCAAATAAACATTACTCCAACATTCTTAAAGCGCTTCTTAACTTTCACAAAGTTGCCGATTATCATAAAAGTGCCGATAAGACCAACTATCGTTTTGCTATCGGCTCCACAATCTTCATCGGCAACTTAGATGTAGTTCATAACCTTCTCATCGGCATTTTAGATAGAGTTACAAAATCGCCTATGACTATTCATTTGACATTGAGCGGTAATATGCAGTCAGTTCACAACCTCTATCGGTAGAAAAAGAATCTATTAAACATGCTTTTTGGCTCTGTTTTCATGCTCGCCAACTGTGGTACTCCCTCTTTTCTATTCTTCCAGCTCTCTTTCCTCAAGATTGGTCTTGGAGGGCAGTGCTTCTCGGGCTTTCCTCCCGTCACAATATCATTATCCATGTTAGTTTTCTGAAGACTAAATTTAAAAATCAGAAACTTCTATTTCGAATTAAGAAAAATCTAATTCGAATAGAAATCAAGAAACTTCTATTTCGAATTAAGAAAAATCTAATTCGAATAGAAACTCCTCGTATTATCCAGAAACTTCTTCTTTCGAAAAGCATTTTTATAAATGTCAATATTTATCTCTCCTATGCATGATTGATGAAGGCTGATTTTCGAAAAAGCTCCTGATGTAAAAGATTTTCTGAAATAATAAAAGCTATTGATCCTTGCCCCGTGGTTTTTCCTCCACATTGGAGGTTTTCCACGTAATCTCTGTGTTATTGTTAATGTCTTATTTGCTGTCTACTTTATTTACTGTGTTTTAATTTTATTGCTGCTGTTATTATTTTATTCTGGTTTAAAATTGCATAACAACTGGTATCAGAGCAAAGTTGCTGGAAGATTTGGTGTGTGTGTAGGTTTTATTTCTCTCTTTCATTGTGCAGCATGGAGGTCACAACGAGTGACATGGAGAAGTTAAATGGGGCTAATTTTGCCCTATGGAAATCCCAAATGGAGGACATATTAATTCTGAAAGATCAGTATTTGCCACTCGAAGGAATATCAAAGAAACCCACAACGATGACGGATGAAGATTGGAAAAAGTTGGATAGAAAGGCAGTTGCAACCATTCGTCAATATTTGGCTAAAAATGTATATTTTAATGTTGCCGGAGAGAAGACGGCAGCAGAATTATGGAAAAAGCTTCATGATCTATATGAAAAGAACACAGCATCAAATAAAGTTTTTTTGATGAAAAAACTATACAATCTCAAGATGAAGGAGGGTGCTTCTGTAGCAGAACATTTAAATGAGTTCAACATAATTACTAGTCAGCTTGCCTCTGTTAAAATCACTTTGGATGATGAGATTAGAGCCATCTTATTAATGTGTTCAATGCCAGACAGTTGGGAGAATTTGATCGTAGCTATTAGCACTTCAGCACCTGGAGGAACTCTGAAGTTTGATGATGTCAGTAGTAGTTTAATGAATGAGGAGCTGCGATGTAAATCAATGACAGAGAACTAGGGAGGAGAAGCCTTAGCCCTAGCTGATCGTGGTAGAAAATTTGATCGGAACCGACAAGGGCGTTCGAAGTCAAGAGGAAGATCAAAATCAAGAAGAGGCAGAATTACCTGTTATCATTGCGGCAAACTGGGACACATGAAAAGAGAATGTCGATTTTGGAAGCGAGAGCAAAAGGAACAAAAACCAGCAAGTGCAAATGAAGATACTACGACTGTTGCATCAGATGGTGAGGTATTAATTACTGTTTCATATGAGGATGCATGCCTTTGTGCTTCTAATCATGATATTGATTGGATTTTAGATTCTGGAGCCTCCTACCATGCTACCCCAAGTAGAGAAAATTTTATTTCTTATAAATCTGGTAATTTGGGTAAGGTTCGCTTGGGTAATAATAATTTATGTAATATTGAGGGAGTGGGGGATGTTTTAATAAAAACAGAAGATGGTTGTAGTTTATTGCTTAAACAGGTCAGGCATGTACCAAAGCTTGGAATGAATCTAGTTTCAGCTGGAAAGCTAGATGATGAAGGCTGCCATATAGTATTTGGCAAGGGATGCTGGAAAATCGTAAAGGGTTCGCTAGTTGTTGCAAAGGGGCAGAAAACAGGCACTCTTTATACATTAAAGTCAAAGTTGCAAAAGTCACATATTGCTATTGTTGCAGAGGAGCCTGCAGCAGATTTATGGCACAAAAGACTTGGACACATGACAGAAAGAGGCCTAAAAATACTTGTTGAGCAAAACCTTTTGCCTGGAATAAAAGGTACTGAATTTAAATTTTGTGAACATTGTATTATGGGTAGACAGAAAAGAGTGTCCTTTTTAAGGAATAATTCGAAAAGGGATACAAATATATTAGATTTGGTGCATTCGGATGTTTGTGGTCCATTTAATATAAAATCACTAGGTGGGGCTGCTTATTTTGTAACTTTTATTGATGATGCATCAAAAAAGGTGTGGGCTTTCCCTATTAAGAGTAAGGATCAAGTTTTAGATGTTTTTCAGAAATTTCATATGGCTGTTGAAAGGGAAACTAACAAACTATTGAGATGTATTAGAACAGATAATGGTGGGGAGTATTGCTCCAAAGCCTTCGAAGAATATTGTAGTAAACATGGGATAAAGCATGTAAAAATAGTTCCTCTCACTCCACAACAAAATGGAACAGCTGAAAGGATGAATCGAACAATATTGGAGAAGGTGAGAAGTATGCTTTCAAATTCTGGTTTGCCTAAACATTTTTGGGCAGAGGCTGTCCGAACTGCTTGTTACTTAATAAATCGCTCTCCCACAACTTCATTAGATGGAGGCATTCCCGAAAAGGTGTGGACCGGTAAGGAGTTATATTATTCTCATTTGAAAGTTTTCGGTTGTGAAGCTTATGTGCACATTCCTAAAGAACAAAGGTCCAAGTTGGATGAAAAATCATTGAAATGTATTTTCTTAGGATATGCTGACAATGAGCTAGGTTATCGGTTGTGGGATCCTCTAAAGAGAAGAATTATCAGAAGTAGGGATGTTATTTTTAATGAAGGACAAATGTTTAAAAATACTGACAAAAGTGTGGAGATGCAGAAATTTGTTGAAATTACAGGACAACAAGAGGAACAACAAGAAAATCTGCCACCTTTACAAGAAGCCACTGCTGGAAATAATGACCAGCCATTACAACATAATGGGAATGAGGGACAACAAGAAGTAGAAACCGTGCAAGAGCCATTACAAGAGATTCCAGTTCGCAGATCTACTAGGCCTCAAAAGGTTTCACAAAGATATCCTCTCTCAGATTATATTTTATTAACTGATGAAGGTGAACCTAGTTGTTTTCAGGAAGCTTGTCAAGATGAGCATAGTAAAGAATGGCAGAAAGCAATGGAGGATGAAATGGATTCTTTGCAAGAAAATAGAACTTGGGAGTTGGTAAAGCTTCCAAAAGGAAGAAAAGCTCTACGAAACAAATGGGTGTACAAGATCAAACATGAGGGTGATGAGAAGAAGAGATACAAAGCAAGGCTGGTCGTGAAGGGATTTGCTCAGAAAGAAGGTATTGACTTCAATGAAATTTTTTCACCTGTTGTTAAAATGTCATCCATTAGAGTTATTCTTGGTCTTGTTGCTGCTCTAGATTTAGAATGTGAACAGTTAGATGTAAAGACTGCCTTCCTTCATGGAGAATTGGAAGAGGAAATTTATATGGAGCAGCCAGAAGGCTTCAAAATAAAAGGTAAAGAGAACTTGGTTTGCAGGTTGAAGAAGAGCCTCTATGGGTTGAAACAGGCACCTCGCCAATGGTATAAGAAATTTGATTCTTTTATGTTGGAGCATGGTTTTAATAGGCTAGAGACTGATCATTGTGTCTACATCATGCGATATGATCAGGACAAGTACATTATATTATTGTTATATGTGGATGATATGTTAGTTGTTGGACAGGATAAGAATATGATTAACAAGTTAAAGAAGGATTTGAGCAGCCAGTTTGCAATGAAGGATTTGGGTCCAGCACAACAAATATTGGGCATGAAGATTATTCGTGATAGAAAGAAGAAAAAGTTGTGGCTGTCACAAGAAAAGTATATTGAGAAGGTGCTTGACCGATTTAATATGCAGTATGCCAAACCAGTTGGTACACCTCTTGCTTCCCATTTCAAATTAAATTCTGCTTCATGCCCTTGTAATGATAAGGAGAAGGAAGAAATGAAAAATATTCCTTATGCTTCAGCAGTCGGTAGTTTAATGTATGCCATGGTATGCACACGACCAGACATTGCACATTCAGTGGGAGTAGTTAGCAGGTTTCTTGCCAATCCAGGAAAACAACACTGGCAAGCAGTGAAATGGATGTTAAGATACCTTAAGGGTACTCGTCATTATTGTTTATGTTTTGATCATACTAATATGGTGCTTGAAGGTTTTATAGATGCAGATATGGCTGGAGATGTGGACACTAGAAAGTCCACCACTGGTTATCTATATACATTTGCAGGAGCAGCAGTGTCTTGGGTATCTAAGCTACAAAAAATAGTAGCTCTCTCCACAACAGAGGCAGAATACATAGCTGCAACTGAAGCGTGCAAAGAGATGTTGTGGATACAACGATTTCTTGGAGAGTTGGGCATAAAACAAGACAAGTATGTGCTATATTGTGATAGTCAGAGTGCCATTCATTTGGCGAAAAATCTAGCTTTTCACTCACGAACCAAACACATTGACTTAAGGTATCATTGGATTAGGCAGGTGTTGGAGGAAGGAAAGCTACACTTGGAAAAGATCCATACAGCTGAGAACCCTGCAGATATGTTTACAAAAATACTGCCAAAAGCCAAGCAAGAGCTATGTAGGAGCTTGGCAGGCCTGCAGATGACTTGATGCGTAGGCTTGGGCAAGGATCAATAGCAAAAAAGGATCATCTACAATTGCAGTTTGCTATCCAGGAGCCTTGTATTTAGCTTCAAGTGGGAGAATGATAGTTGTGAAGGCTAAATTTAGCTTCAAGTGGGAGAATGTTAGTTTTCTGAAGACTAAATTTAAAAATCAAGAAACTTCTATTTCGAATTAAGAAAAATCTAATTCGAATAGAAATCAAGAAACTTCTATTTCGAATTAAGAAAAATCTAATTCGAATAGAAACTCCTCGTATTATCCAGAAACTTCTTCTTTCGAAAAGCATTTTTATAAATATGTCAATATTTATCTCTCCTATGCATTATTGATGAAGTATGATTTTCGAAAAGCTCCTGATGTAAAAGATTTTCTGAGATAATAAAAGCTATTGATCCTTGCCCCGTGGTTTTTCCTCCACATTGGAGGTTTTCCACGTAATCTCTGTGTTATTGTTAATGTCTTATTTGCTGTCTACTTTATTTACTGTGTTTTAATTTTATTGCTGCTGTTATTATTTTATTCTGGTTTAAAATTGCATAACAATCCGCATATCGAGGCAAGTTATTATTAATTTCATTTGGAAGTTTCAATGCTTGGCTCGTTCTATCACACTTTTCTTTCCTGTACAAATTGAAGCTCTTTGATCCTTCGCCCTCATAAGATTCTTCGCCAGTCCTCATCAGCATTCTTCAGCTATCCCTCGTTAACATTGATCTTACTGAAACATTGCTTAGTATTCAGGATCAAATCAAGAGATTTGAAAATAGTTTACAGAATTTCGATGAGAGTTCTCAGTGATGGGGATTTTCAACTTGCTGCTGATGAAGATTTTCAACAACTGATGTTGCTGGAAGCTAGGTTCAGCAATCACAACGTTACCACAGGCTCTGCTGCTACTTTTTTCTGTTAGTGGTGCTGCTGTGCAGCCAACATTTTCTGCTGTATATTTTGTTGCTGCTGGACAGCTATAGTCATTTGTAGCTGCTTCTTTTGCTGTTGGACAGCTATAGACATTTGTAGCTGTTGCTTTGATGGTGCTTCTGTTGTATAGTCAACGTTTGTTATGATGCCTACCATTTTCTTGTTGCTGCTGTGCAGTTTTATGTATCTGTAACCTTTTTTTTCTTATTCCAATTAAAAAAAAACTTGGAGTTGGTTATTAACTTGCATGGAAGAGCTTATCAAACCAAACCAATGATCCCTTTCTCACCATCGGCCTTTGGAAAACAGTTATTAAGTCATATGACATTGCTGATAATATTTTAATTTTGTCTTTATTCGGTGTTCACTGAGGATTTCATAATTCAGTAAAAGATGTCGATATTGTGATAATGATTATTAATATCGGCGTTTCGATCCTCATTCACACTTGAATCGGCCATTCGAAGTGGGTTATTAACTTATGAGCATCTGCCGATCGATACTAACTTGTCTTTTGAATGCTTTCCATGTATCAACTATTTGCCATTGTCTTCATCTCTATGAAAGAGATTTTTTTTCAATTTTGATTCATTTGCATCATGCCCACAACGGGCTGGGCTTAACCAGCACACTCTAAGCGTTGACCTCTTAGATAGCTGGTGTGGGGCCCATTAAATTTGTTGCTTCCACCGATTCCCGTTTCTGTTTCCTAGAACAGTCCCGTAAACTGTAAAGTGTAACGGTTAGTAGACAACCGCCCAATTCCCGCGCATAAGCAAATTCAAATCACGTTTTCCACGTTGCAGAAGTTTGACCGGATTAAAAGAAAGACAACATAGCAGCAAATGGAAAGGAAATGCTCTGCTCATTCTGCCGCCCAATTTTCAAATTGGACAAGGCACGTTAACTTTTTGATCGAATGCCTCAAAGAGATATGATCTAACGGAATGCCATGATTGCAGGATAGATGCAAAATTGAGTTTGTTGAAAAGGCTTCCGGAACTTTCAAGCAAATGCAATGGATAGGTGTAAAACCAGACTTTGCAACCTTTGCCTGCAGCCTCCCTGCCTCTGCCAAAATTCGAGCTTCGTAATAGGGTGTGGAATCCTTCAAAGGGTTGACGGAATTTTTTTCAGATTTTGTAGCGGCAACTACCCTGGTAGACATGCTTGCAAAATGTGGAAGCTGGAATTTGATAGTCTATTTGACCGTTTTTTGCATTTTAGATCATATATGACAACTTTAAATTTTATTAGACCGTATAAATTGACTTGCTATATTTTTATATAACTGTATATATGACACTTTAAATTATTATTAAACCGTAAAAAATATTATAGACAATATTATATATATATATATGTTTATTATAAAAATAAAAATTAGTTTAAAATCTTTCAATTAGGAAATATAATTCTTTCTAATTTTTAAAGTATTTTTAACAATAAATTTAAAATTTTGATTATTTTTAAGATATATTTAGAAATTTTAAATTGAAAATCTTTTCAAAATAGAATATAATTGTTTTTTAACTTTTAACATATTTTTAACAAGATTTATTTTTAATATGAATTTAGAAACTTCTTAATAAATTTATGTTTTTTAGATTTATTACTAATTATTACTGTTTTTTAATTTTACATTTTTTTTACTAAGATATATATATCCTAACAAGAAATTTTATTTTTTTTTGAGGATACAAAATTTGTGTGCTTTACAAAAGAGCTCCCAATTTTATTAGTGAGCATTTGTATGTTTTTGAATTCCTATAAAATTTTATTTGGCTTTTATAAATGATTTTTTGTTTTTATTGTTTTACAGGTGATATTGGGGAGCTTCCAATTTTATTGGTGAGCATTTGTATGTTTTGAATTCCTCTAAAAATTTATTTGGTTTTTATAATGATTTTTTATTTTTATTTTCAAAGCTGACAACTGTTTGGGGTTTTCCATACATGTTAAATGTTGTTATGTTTCTATGAGTATGAATGAAAACAAAAAAAGGAGTATGAACGAAAAAAAAAAAAATTTAGAAGTAAAAGAAGTAGTATAAGAGAGATAGAGATGGTATTTTTTTTACAATTTATATTTTTTATAAGACGCCAAATGACAGGTATTTAAATAATCAAACTGTCACAAAAAAAATTATGGCAGGTAGGGGTGGCCGTCAAATTCTAGGCCTGTGTGGAAGCATAGACAAGGGGTATGAACTGTTTGACCTAACTGAAAAAGTAAGTTTTTTTTTGTCAATTTTTTTTTTTCAAACTAGCCACCACCTAGTTTTGCTTGCAAAATGTGAAAGATACTTTTTCCCATCCTCATGATGGAATACGAATATTGACTATGATCCCCAAGGCTAATAAGAATATTTTACACATTTTTATATTAATATATAAAATATAAAATATTGCAACGATGGTTGTAAAGTGTCCATTTATGTCTGAAGTGGGTATTATGGTAATAAGGATGAATGCCTAATATCAACAATATGACCTACCATTAACTCTGACATAACTCGTTTTTCATCATACACAAATGCCTAACGCAATTAGAATAATTTGCAAATTAAAAATACCACTTTCTAATTAATGAATCTTAATATTAAAACTATTTTAGATGTATCATGAAATTTAGAAATTTATTTCAGATGGGTTTCATATTATCCTTCTTTATGAAACCAATTAAATACAAAAATTGATAAATACCTACATCCACTTCAAATTTAATCGAACTTAGAAATAAGAACATGTTGATATTCTCAAAATAGACAAAATAATATTAAATAACTATACATCCATACCTCATGAGTGTTAGGAACTATAATGTAATATTAATACACGACACCAACCAAGTGATTATTAAAGTCAAAGGAGAGGAAGTATATCATGGAAATAATACACCAAGAGAGAATCAAATTGAGTACATAACATAGGGAAGCTACATGTCATAACAAAAATCAAGAATAAATTGAACATGTATTCGTAATGTTTCTTGGCTAAGGTTTTGGTGTTTGATACATAATAGCTTTACCTCTATAGTTTAATAGTTAAGATGATGTGGAATACAACTATATAAATCTAACTACCATGTGGCAACATCTAACCAACACATAATAGTATAATATTATTGTATAAAGAGTGATAGGGGCACTACCTCACCTTCTACCTTGAGTTCCTTATGTACTAGATATGGTTATCAAATTATGCATATAGGGTGACTAAGAACATATGAGAATAGGTGGGACTCCATAAGCTTTAGATCTATTACCACTATTTATAATTAACCTATAAGTAACCACTTACAAAACAAGGTGTCCTTATTAACCACTAAAGTCGATAAAAATTATCCCAAGGATTAAAAAAAATTAAAAGTTATTGAACTATAAGGAATCTATAATCCCTAATTATCAAACAATATTTATAAGTTACCATGCAATGATAGATTAGTGACTAACTAAAAGTAAAATACTAATCTTATGATAGATACACTTATCTATCAACAATTACGACCTTATGATAATTCAACTAGCAATAAGTGAACATGATAGGGTTCGACTATCTTTCATTATCACAATGCAATAATGATAGAAAGGTGAAATTTAAAGATATTCAAGACTAAAGCATGTACAATAATAATAATTCCAAAAATAATAATTACATAGCATGTTTTCTTAAATATAGTAGTGATAGTACAACTAAATCAATTTTCAAGTTTAGTAACGTGACCATGACACTTATACATGTGAATAGGAATATTCCATGTTATCATGTAATTGTATCAATTTATGGTTCAACATCATAGTCATAGATTAAATACATTAGATAATATGATTTATCCCTCCCATTCTATCACATTCCTATAATAGGGTTTCACTACTAATTAATCATTATCACAATCCATCATTAACATAAAATAGTCTAAACACTAGGATACATACTCATTCACAATTCATTCATCTTAGGGAACCTTTTTATGACATATTTAGACTCATTAACTATGATAACATGGTGTTCCAAGGGTCTTTAAAGAGATAAAAAATTATCATAAAAATTATTCTATAGGGGTATCTCATACTTGAGTATAACAAAATCATAACCTAGCATTGATATGCTTGGCTCCAATTATGGTTTTATAGTAGCAAATTGTAGGACAACAACGTATTGAGATAGTGACCAATATAAAATATTAACAATATGGTTTCATAAACACAAGGAAAAATCCTACCCCTTCGTATCATTGTTACTAACAAAATATTTTAAAATAGACACTTAATACTACCAAACCCTACTAGTGTACATATTTAAAGGGTGTAATAATTTATTGAATGCAAACTATAATAACAATACAAAACATCAAATGAAGATTTAAATTAACTAAAAAATAAATCATTCTCCTTATGTTAGTTAAAAATAGTAATAAATAATTGATATTGAACGCATAAAAATAATATTTAAAAAACACATGTATTGTATATTAATGATGCCAAGCAATGCCGACACCTAGTAAACATGATGGAATATCAAATATGCAAATAAATCATCCCAAATGAGAAATGTGTTAGGAAGCCTTTGAATGGAATGATTTCCCATTCTTTTAGACAATAGGATTTCTTCATACAACTACTTACATATTATGAACACACCTAAACATAGTTCATATCTTCTTTGCATACTAATACAAGTGCTTAGAGTGGAGTTAACTAGATTTGGGTAGATTTTTAGGTGGCCATTAGCTACCAGAACTTCCAAATGGTCACATATTCATGAGAATATTAGGGATTTTGATTCCACCATGAAATGTTCACAACAAATAATTTAGTCATTGAATCAAAAAATTTAGATAGTCTACCCATGGGTCTAAGCCTTATTTCCTTTATTTTTCATTTTTTTCTCCTTCACCTCACCATGTACCTTTCACCAATCACATGATCCAATAATTTTGAATCAAAATTTGTTTACAAATAGTTTTAAACACAAGTGACCACTTTTAAAATTACTTTATGAATTCAATTCAATTAATTATACTAAAATATTATAAGATTAGTAACAATAAGGATTATTAACCTTGAGTGATGATCAAAACATCAAATGAAATCATCAAAACACTAAACCATAATGACATAGGCCATTATGGGATGAATCATTTGTTGACACTATCATTTACTTGGATGAATGATGATTTCTCTTTACTTTTTTCTGCTTTGATTTGTTCTTATTTTCTAGTTTATAGATGAAGGAGAATGATTTGGATAAATTAGATTGGATGGGGGTTAGGGAGATGGATGAAGGACTCAAATATTTGTTTTCATGGTGATAGTAACCCTTTCCAAATAATTACTTCAACAGTCATTGTATGCATGGATGTCACTAGAAATAGAGCTAAGTAGGCTTCTTCAAAATTTAAATAGTGTACCAACATAGCTATAATATTAAAGGATGCTACCAAGGGAGATGGAATGGATGAGGAGATGCAAAATGGGTAATGAGTTATTTAAAATATTGAATTACAAAGATGTGATGACCTAGATGTATGTTGGATAATCGATAGGGGGTTGAAGTATGATTGGATGAAAGTATGGGATGGTAGTAACATGAGGGAATGTCATGAGACCAAGGGGAACTAGGACTAACAATTGCATACACCATGTTGGAGGCTAAATATTTGAGTTATGATGTGATTTTGGATGTTGGGAGTTGGATGAGGTAATTAAGATTATAGATTATGGGATGTAAGGGCCCAAAATGGATTTAGGATGTTTAGGAGGGGATTTTAGGATTTTTTTAATTTTATTTTGGGACATAGGGACCCAAAATGGATGTAGGATGCTTAGGATGGGGATGCTTGGATTTATATGGAGAAATGCGGGATTAAGATGAAGGGTATGAATATTTAGAATCGGGGAAAGAAGGAACATTTGGAGGAGTGGATGGAGATGCAGAGTTTGATGCTCCTTTTTGATGTACTTCTTTTTATTAAGGATCCGCATTATTTTTTTGCATAATTTTGTATTGGTGGACCTTGGTGGCCTTTTCAATCAATTTTAATATTGGATCAGATCTTACATTAATATTGTATGGTTTCATGGTATGATGTGGTTGTTATAATATTTTTGTGGATTATTTCATATTTATATGTGCTTCCAAATAAGATGGTATACTCTCATGGCCCGGAAAAAGTATCTTGACATCACATGGATTGTGTGATGGCTTCATCATGTTGGAAAATGTCCATTGATATATGCATAGATGTTGGTCTTAATTGAGGATTATAGGGGATGGATGGTTATAAATGAAATTGATGAAATGATTAGAGGGGGATGATGGGATTGATAGGTGTAATGTGGTTGATGAAATTATTGGTGGAAACCATATTGTGAGAGGAGTGATGAGAGGTACCTATTTTCATGTTGGAAGAAGTTTCCTTAGCCTTATTTGAGGAGTGAACAATGTGCTTGTCATGAGATATATAATTGAGGCCCTAAAATCTTATATTTTATTATGTTTGAATGCGTTCTAAGATGTCTTGCTCATGAAATCCTGTTGATTTTCCTTGATAATTTGCATGTTTTGAAATATCTAATTGTTGACGGGGTACTTGTTACTATGGAAACAAGACAAAAATCCATTTTTAGATGAGTAAGGAATATTGGTAGTTCTATTTTTCTTGATAATAAGATAACTGGGTTGAATAAAGATATAGGAACCAAGATGATAGGATTGTCATTCATGAATTGATTCAATAGGAATTATTAGATCTTGAGATGGTAAACAATCATGGAAGGGATTAGTTGGGATACTTGGATCTTGAATTGGATGTGGACATGTGTGGGCATTTTTGGAGAAAGCTATTGATATAGATGGATTGTTTTGGATTATATAAGGAAGGATCGGTGTTTTGTGTTGTTAAAAGTTAGTGCATGGAGGGAATCTTTGAGTTCTGCACATGGATGGGAAGGGAAATTATTTGAATAAATAATTGCAATAGTAGTTTATGTTTGTACGTATTTTTCTAAATACTAGTTGATGTTTATTCCTAGACTATCACATTATTAAAAGATTAAGAATTTGCTAGTGCATTTATTTGAATAAATTTGTATGAATCTCACAACCCTAGAATAATTATTGTGATATGCATTCACCCTAGTTAAAGGGTGTTATTTTTAGTTCACTAGTCAAGGAAACATTATTTTGATCGATAAAATTGTTCTTATGCAAGGATTCAATAATCTTATCTAATATTCCTAATAAGCATTTTAATACTTTCCACAAAAAATATATCATAATTTTATTCCTACTTTAACACATTTTCCATTTTTAAAACTTATTTTGAGATTTTTCAAAAAATATCTCACACTACTTTAACAATCTCAAACAAAACATCTATCAATTCAACAAGGCACTATAGTAACAAATTATATCAAAATCCTACAATTTATTTGATTTGTTATGCAAGCTTATGATCTAGTAGTGCATATTATTCTTGTTGTCAATGTGAAGGGGCTCATGGATCTATAGTTTAACTTAAAAAGCTTTCACACTTTTAATCTACTATATTGGTTCAAACAAAATGAATGGTTAGTGATCATTTTCTTTTTGTTAGGTGATTTCTATGATTTTGTTTTCATCAAATAGTCTAGTGACCCACAATCATTACAAAGGTAGAGAACTGTAAGATTTGATCTCATGGACGAGGCTTAAGGTCCTATTTTTATTTTGCAAACAATCTCATTGAATTGAAATAATGCAAATAAAGAAAGTTCCACCACTAACTTAAAGACTTTTATGTCTCAATGGTACCTTGTATGAAATTTATTTAAAAACCAAACTAAAACAAAAATATGTCTATTTGATGTAGCTTCTATAATTTCTTGTGTGAAATTATTTGCATTCACTCAATTTTTTGAAGTGAAATTAATTTAAACATCTTGTAGAACAAACTATCTTAAAAAGAGATTCCAATTTACATAACAACACAAGTTAAAAAAAATAACTATAACCTCTCTACATCATACTATAACCTAAAAGATATTAATTATGATATTTAAGACTTTAAAGTTTCAAAACAAATTATTTTTAATTAAAATATTAAACCTCTACTCTCCAACTAAAATCTAAAATTTAAAAGTTAATATTCCAACATTCAAACAAATCCAAAGTTATTCTTCTTTCAGCTAGCTTCAATTGAGATGCATCAGAAACTTGTGGCCAAGACAAGGCATATGCTGAAGCAAACCTTAAATATTAAATTAGCCTTCGAATGCCTGTTTGATGGTAGGAAATGCATATGAATCTGCTTAGAAATGTATAATGACAGACCCATATTTATTTTAGCACCTTCCATACAACACTAAACCAAAAGACATACAAGAGAAGTTTCATGGATAATTAGATGTGCCCCTGTAGTTATTTCTATCTCTGTAACATGAGCATTCATCCTTATTACCATAACAGCCGCTCAGAACACAGTTGCACAATTTACAGCAATCATTGCAGTGTTTTAAGCACTGTTTAAGCTGAGCTTTCTCGTACTTCACATTTATCACCACACTCTGTAAACACCAACTAACATCTTTCTGAAAATGTGTGAAATCTTCTTGTTAGCCTTGGGGATCACAGTCTTTGTTCCTATTCCATCATCAGGATGGGAAAAATTATCTTTCACATTTTGCAAGAAATACCTACTATTTGCTGGCTGGTTCGAAACCAAAAAATAGAAGAAACAGACGGAGAACTTACCCTTTTCAGTTGGGTTAAACAGTTCACGCCCTTTATCTATGCTTCCACATTTTGTATACATGTCTACTAGGGTAGTTGCCACTACAAAATCTGAAAAAAATTCCATCCTTAATCCTTTGACGGATTCCGCACCCTATTACAAAGCTCGCATCTTGGCACAGGCAGGGAGGCTGCAGGCAAAGGTTGCGAAGTCTGGCTTTGCACCTGCCCATTGCATTTGCTTGAAAGATCCTGAAGCAATTTCCAACAAATTCAACTTTGCACGGTCTTGCATCCTGCAATCATGGCATTCCGTGAGATCACATTTCTTTGAGGCATTTGGTCAAAAAGTTCATGTGCCTTGCCTATGCTTCCACATTTTGCTTACATGTCTATCAGAGCATTTCCTTCCCGTTCACTGAAATAACCCAAATTCATTAATATTCTCTGTTTCTTTTAGTCCGATCAAACTTCTGCAGCGCGGTAAAGATGATTTGAAATTACTTATGCGCGGGAATTGGGCGGCTGATTGCTGACGGTTACAGTTTACGTGACTGCTTAGGGGAACAGAAACGGAAGTTGGTGGAAGCAACAGATTAAATGGGCCCACACCAGCCACCTAAGCGGTCAACGCTTACAGTGTGCTGGTTAAGCCAGTCCCCCACAACGCATTCTTCATGCTTTCACTGCTGCAGATTATTGACACGCCATATTGTGTCTTATAAAATTCAACTCCAATCCTGCATTCTGATTTCTCTCAACTGTATCACGCTTTATTCTTTTTGCGAGCTATCTATCAACATCTCTGTCAACAAGATATTATAAATCAAAGAAAGTCTGAAAAAAAACCATTGACGTAACAACTAAAAGTCAATTTAAACTACGAAATATTAAAAAAATTCCATAACTTTTAATTGCTGAACGATTTCTGAATTCGATTATGTGATAATTTTTTGCATCAACGTTTCGGATCACACTCCGTGATCCATCATCCTTGTGCTCTTCTCTCATCTTGATGATGGATCACAGAGTATGATCCGAAACATTGATGCAAAAAATTATCACACAATCGAATCCAGAAATCGTTCAACAATTATCACTATGGATTGTGGAAACTTGTTATCTTTGATCCATAACTTTTGATTGGCTGCACATATTCACCTAAAAATTTGTCACAATTTTCAAACTATCAATACAAATATACACATTAACTGAAATCTGTCCAACTTCTCTGAAAATGCAGAATTAATTTTTTCTGTAATTCTGCATGGAGAAAAATGAAGTATTAAAATATCTCAACCTGTGAAACGCCACAACTCAGAAATTGGTCACATTGACCAAAATAACCCTAGAAATATCCCCATTGAAGGAATTTGAACCTGCTTTCACCAATTTTTAAATTCAATTGTTTTCGCAATGCTCGCCACTCTCAGACACTACACTTGAGGATTGGAATAGGGATGATAAGTGATTTTGCTTCAGACTGGAAAGATGCTCAAAATTTGTGGATAATTGAAGAAACTTTTGACTAGGAGGCTCTTAGTTTAAAGATTTTGAACTCGAAAGTTTAAATTTTTTTGAGTTTAGAAAGGGTTAACAGATACACACAATTTTCAAGATTTATTCAAAAAAAAATACAAAATGAAAAAGGGAAAAAAAAATCCATGCACTAAAGTTTCAAATCATTAATAAAAACAAATTGAAAGAAAAAAATAAAATGTACTAAATAAAAAGTTGTGTCCCACTTAACCTCTTTTTTTACAATTTATACAATAAATTATAGTTACAAAAAAGTAGTACCCACTATAACCTCTTTTTTTAGCAATTTATACACTACTAAATTATAGTGTCATTTTACAAAAAAAAGTTCATATATATATATATATATTACAAACATAAAATCTATATTAGTTTACATCATTTCAAAATTTAAAACATATATGATTTGTGATTCAAGTTAAAAATTTAGATTAACTTATTGGTCATTTACTCTATAAAAATGAATCATGACGTTGAAATTTCACTCTATTACTAATATTGATGAGCCTCAAGCTATGACTAAGACAATTAGTTCATATTGTATTAGAAGTAAAACAATATATTTTCTCCATATCACACATGTCTACAAATTTGAACCTATGTATGGAACTAACCTTATACTTCCAAATTTGAACTTGGGCACTGTAGACTTTTGAAACTTGCAAACAGTGACTCACCTAGATCTAGAATCTACATTAAAAATGATACTATGAATAGAGGAGTTTGCTAGATTGGGAATATTTTTCCATTCTATCAAACTTTTGGATATCAATTTGATGATGTGGTATATGATCAAAGATATCAATCAATTATGCAAAAATTCCTACAATGATATTCAGATACCAATGCTCTTATGATGATACAATGCATAATGAGACTTTCTTTCTTAACCAAAGATGTGTGCATATAAATGTTCACTAGATGTTCCAAGTAAATTAGGGGTTATCCTTTTATACAGAACTCTAGCATGCAATTCATATGTTTTCATGCTTCAAGTCAACTCATAACAACCAATTAGAGGGAAATACTAAGGAGCCAAAAGCTATATTTGAATTTTGAAATTTAGGTCAATTACCACAAATCATGAAACTAAACAAAGTCAATTTCATGACTACAAATCTGAACCTAGATAATGGATGGATAAATGAAAGATTGTGATCAATACCTTAAAAGTTATTACATTTGAATTCAAGTTGAGATCAAATTATATACTAACTTCCATTCAAAATACATCATTTTACACACTACTCACTCTATTAAAAACAAGCAAATCCCAATAAATCCATAAAGGAAAAAATACTGAAATATACAGTTTTTAGTATAACTATATATAAATATAATATTAATATTTCCTATTTTTCATTACTGATAAATACATGCATTATGTCTAGCATTACACACTTTGCCTGATATTTATGGCAAACAAATAAACTCTCTTCATTGGAGATCAACTTTACAACAATAAAATAGTAGTATTGCCCACCTCAATGAAATAAATAATAAACTCTCTTATTCATTGTACTATATCCTCTCTTGCATCCAAGCTAACCTTGAGGCCATGTTTCATGAAGAGATTAAGTCCAAACTTAGGCTTCACCTCGTGACCAAGATCAACCCTCACTTTATAAGGGGCAAGGATATTTGCAACCATAAACTTCATGTTTACATAAGCAATATCTCTTCCCAAGAACAGCCTAGGACCACCATTAAACACAAGAAACTTATAATCCCACTCTTTCATACAAACACCCTCTTTGTCAATCCATCTCTCGAGCTTGAATTCCAAGGCATTCTTCTCCCACAAGCTCTCCATTCTATTTGTAGCATAGATAAAATACAAATGCTTTGAGCCTTTCTTAACATGTGTTGCATCACGAAAAATGCTCTCTTCTATAGCTTGTTTATAACTTATGGGGACATGAGGATAAAGCCTCAGACTTTCAAATATTGCTGCCTGCAAATAGTTCATGCATCTCAATTCATCTAAACCAAATAAATCCATCTTGTTGCAAGAAATGTTACTGTTGTTATTCAACTATTTTGAGTTCAGTATGTGGGTGATTTCAGAGATTATCTTTTCCTCTACATTTGGGTGCATGCTTAGAAGCCAGAAGAACTAGCAAAGAGATATAGCATAAGCATCTCTACCAGCAAGAAACATGCTCATAGTTAAATCTTACAAACCACCACAAAGTCAGAATGTACTGCACTTTGCAAAGTAAGAATGTATTACCAAAGGAAAAATAAACCATCACAAGAACCAAAGTATGTGTGGTCATGGGAAAGTCAATTAACTACCCAATGGGAACAAATCCACATTAAATTTGGTGAATAGGATCATAACATCATGGGCACCCACTACAAATTAGACACAATCACCACACAACACTATAAAAGGGAGATAACAAATACAAAATCTATAGTGCACAATCAAATAAAATAGGGTTTGTGATATGTATCTAAGTTAATATAGGGATGACACAACAATTAAAAACACATGACCTAGTCAAATATTTGGGTGCAAGTCAATAGGGTAAAAGTTCTTGAACTTGTGTCCCACTTTACAACAAAAGAAGGGTAAAAATTTATTAAAACAAGAAAAAATTACAAAGCAAGGCCATTAAATAGCCTTATCAAGCACCACCAAATGGTGATCCAACTGTTGAGACAAATCAAGGGGTAATTGACCTCGATCCACTAAGTTCCAATGTTGAATATGATCAAAAGCCCATTTAGCCAAGCAATCAACAACACCATTCTACTCTCTAGGAATATGAGTGAAAGTAACAGACTCCAGAGAAGTGCAAAGGCTAAGAATTTGCTCAACAACCAAAGCCATATGCCAACTAACATCATCTAATTTTTGCCTATTTAACAAGTTCACCACACTCTGGGAATCAAATTCACATATGATCCTACGCCAGCCTAATTGACTTCCACACTCCACAACCAATAAAATTGCCTAAGCCTCCATAAGATTGTTAGTATGAAGACCCTTATAAACAAAAAAAATAAACTGTACATCTCCAGAACTATCCCGACCAACCCCACCAATGCCTACATGACCAAGGTTGCCACGAGAAGAGCCATTTGTGTTAAACTTAAGAATTCCTTGAGGAGGAGGGGACCATCTTCCCTCTCTATTCACCTTTGTAATAGGATGTCTACATCTATTGTGCATGAGCTACCATTGCAGAGGAGGGAGATGAAGACAATTAAAATAGTCAGCATCAGAATGAGCCACTGAATTAGTCAGATCACACTTAGCCACAACGGTTTCGCCCAAAGAGTGCAAAATCTTCCACCACACATGAGGGGCCACCAACAAGACATCCTGAAAATCCGATGATTCCTCTCTAGCCATAGATTCCAAATAATGAAGGATGGGCCAATAGCCCAAGCAGCTTGAAGAGAAGGGGTAGAAACAACAGCCTTGCTCCACCGATCCACAAACTCAACCAATGAGGAAACATGCGCATAGGGCGTATTCCACACCCTCCACCAACAATGCTAAATCTCTTAAGCATAAGAACATTAGAAGAAGAGATGAGAGACACTCTCCTCCGTAGCACGACACATCACATAGATAGAGGGGCCTTGGAAACCCCGCTTGCATAAATTGTCCCAAGTAAGACACGGATTTTGAGCCACTAACCACATGAAGAAATTGCACTTGGGCCATGCCAACTTGTGCCAAACTTGCTTCCACCAAGGGGCCTCAAAATCCCCAAACAATTGCCTACCCAACTACTTATAACCAGTAGACACAGAGTACTTCCCAGACATATCAGAACCATCCCAAGCCAAAATATCCGGTCCCCTTAGAGAATTACAAGCGCGGGAAGCCAAAAGTTGAGCAAGCTCACTCCTATCCCCCTTCGATCCCCCAAGTGGCCACTTAGAAGGGTATTTCTAGTGAAAGGTAACAACAGAGCCACAATGCTCAATGGTATCCTAGCCAACAGTAGCAAAAACATCACAAAGGGGTTGAAAATGAGGAAAAGCAGAAAGAATAGGTGGGTGACCATCCTAAGAATCCAACCAAAAAAGAGCCTGTGACCCCGAGTGGAAAATCTAGAAAAGCGCATGCTTAATCAATTGAGCCCCCACTTTCAAAGTGTACCAAATCATAGAACCACTCCCCTTCAGAGGATATCGAGGAACCTCAAAAGAAGCAACACCTCTAAGATAATTATAGTTGAGAATACGGGCCCATAACTGGTCTTGACTGGTACACCAACGCCAGTATAGCTTGGCAGCAAGAACTTGCCCATTCAAAATAGAAGAGTGTAGACCAAGACCACCCTCCTGCTTTGGTCTACACACAAAATCCCATTTAACAAGGCTCCACTTAGAAGACATCAAGTTGCCGCTCCAAAGAAATTGACGAGAGAGAGCATCAAATTCCTTAAGGAAATACATAGGGGTCGATTGAACAAAGCACCTGTAGATGGGAAGAGCCTGGATAACAGACTTAAGGAGAGTAACTCTAGCAGCTGTAGACAACCACCGATGAGTCCAATGAGTTACCTTCTTCCTCAACTTATCAAGCAACAAATTCCAAGAGGACCTAGGCTGACGACCAATAGGGAGAGGAACCCCCAAATAGACAAACGGAAGAGACCCAATTTGAAACCGCAAGATAGCTACAATTTTTTGCTGGATAGCCTGAGGAGTATTAAAAAAGAAAATAGAAGACTTCTGCTCATTGACTTTCTAACTCGAAGTAGCAAGGTAGATATCCAAAGCTTGCCTAAAGGATTCAGCTTCACGAACACGAGCCAACCCCATAAGAGAGGTGTCATCCACAAACTGGAGATGAGAAAGTGTTGGCAGACCCAAACCCCACTGCCAACCATGAATCAACCCTTAAGAGACCCATAATTTAAGAAAGCAACCTAGCCCCTCCGCCATAATAATAAAAAGATAAGGAGAGAGCCGATCCCCTTGACGAAGGCCCTTGGATGCCCCAAACAACTCTGAAGGTTCCCCATTCACAATAATTGAAAATGAGGAAGAAGTCACACAACTCATAGTCCAACTCACCCACTTAGAAGAAAACCCAAAGGCCAACAAAATCTTCTGAAGAAAACTCCATTTAACTCTGTCATACACTTTAGCCATATCCAGCTTGATGAACATAGACCTATCCTTAGAGGTTTCCATGGAATGAATGACCTTAGAGGCAACCACCACCCCATCCAAAATTTGACGACCCACCACAAAGCCTCCTTGCTCCTCTGAAATGACAATAGGCAGGAAGGATTTTAGCCTCTCTGCAATCAACTTCGTAATAATCTTATACACCACATTACATAGCGCAATAGGTCTAAAGAATTCAAGCCTATCAGCCCCCTCCTTCTTATGAATGAGAACTAGAAAAGTAGCATTTAGGGCATGAAGCATCTACTTATTATGAAGAGACTCACGAACAACCTCCAACAAATCCAACTTAACAATGTCCCAAAACTCCTGAAAAAATTCAACTGGGAACCCATCAGGGCCAAGAGCCTTCCCCTTATTCATCCCAAACACAACCTCCTCCACCTCAGACAAAGTAATCAGACAAATAAGAGAAGCATTCATCACATTAGAGATCAAAGAAGGAATACAAGCAAGAATCATATTCTCCTCAACATCAACAGGAAGTGAATCCTCAATAAACAGAGCAGAGAAGAAATGTCGAGCTTCCCTAGATAAAGCCTATTGTGAAGATATAGCTAAGCCTTCAAAATTAACAAGAGAAGAAATATAACACTTATTCCGACAAGCCTACACAGAATGATGAAAGAAAGCAATATTCCTGCCCCCCTCTTGAAGCCAATCAATCCTAGCCTTTTGTTTCCAAAATATCTCAACACAAATAAATTTAAGCATTCTAACTAAAAGTCAATTTTGGTCAAATATATATTCTTTAGATTCATTCTAGGTAAATTAGATCTAGATCTTACTTTTCCAACTAAAAGTGTCCACTATATACATATGTAGCATCACTTGAGGCCAAAAAGATTAAATTATTTGAAAAAGCTTGATGTTCTCACAACATATACTTATGTAAATAATATTTTAAAAAATATAAAAAATATCTTTTTGTAGATCTATAGGTGCAATTTTGATTGTCTTCTCAAGGAAAAAATACTAAAATTTATTGAAAAAAATTATAAAAATTAATGTACTAGACAAGGTACTTCATAAGAAGATTTTTTTTCTTTCTATTTTAGATAAATAGTAAAAACAAAGTTGCATTCCATTGAAATAGTTTAAGACACAACTGAGGTTGCATGTATTATATTGATATCAAAAAAGTATTACATCATTTATAGGCCCAAAATTTAGGGGCATAATGACTAAACTTTATACATTGACCTCAATCATCCTTGCCCAGTGTGGGTGTGAAATAGTTGTGTTTTTGGTATGCACAACTTTCAAGATTTATTTAAAAAATATACAAAATGAAAAAGGGAAAAAATTAATCCATGCACTAAAGTTTCAAATCATTACTACAAAAAAAAATTGAAAGAAAAAAAAAATGTACTAAATAAAAATTTGTGCCTCACTTAACCTCCTCTTTTAGCTTTTTATAAACAACTAAATTATAGTGTTACAAACATAAAAATCTATATTCATCAGTTTACATCATTTCAAAATTTAAATTATATATGACAATTGTGATTCAAGTTAAAAATTTAGATTAATGTTGGTTATTTATAAAGTGAGGCATGACTTTGAAATTTCACCCTATTACTAATATTGATGAGCCTCAAGCTATGAATAAGGCAATTGGTTATATTGGATTAGAAGTAAAACAATATGTTTTCTCCCTATCACACATGTCTACAAATTTGAACCTAAGTATGGAACCAACCTTATACTTCCAAATTTGAACTTGGACACTATAGACTTTTGAAACTTGCAAACAGTGACTCACCTAGATCTGGAATCTACATTAAAAATGATATTATGAATAGAGGAGTTTGCTAGACTGTGAATATTTTCCCCTTTTATCAAACTTTTGGATATCAATTTAACAATTTGGTACATGATTGAAGATATCAATCAATTATCCAAAATTCATACAATGATATTCAAATACCAATGCTCTTATGATGATACAATGCATAATGAGGCTTTCTTTCTTAACCAAAGATGTGTGCATAGAAATGTTCACTAGATGTTCCAAGTAAATTATGGGTTATCCTTTTATATGACACTCTCACATGCAATTCATACGTTTTTATGCTTCAAGCCAACTTAGAACAACCAATTAGAGGGAAATACCATGGACCCAAAAACTATATTTGAACTTTGAAATTTAGGTCAATTACCACAAATCATGAAACTAAATAAGGTCAATTCCATGACACTGAATCTTAGCCTAGATGATAGATGGATAAATGAGAGATTGTAATCAATACCTTAGGAATTATTACATCTAAATTCAAGTTAGGATCAAATTATATACTAACTTCTAGATTCAAAATACATCATTTTACACACTACTCATTCTATTAAAGACAAACAAATTACAATAAATCCATAAAGAAAAAAAATACTGAAATATACAGTTTTCAGTATTACTATATATAAATATAATATTAATATTTCCTATTTTTCATTACTGATACATTCATGTATTCTGTCTAGTATTACACACTTTGCCTGATATTTGTGGCAAACCAATAAGCTCTCTTCATTGGAGATCAACTTTCCAGCAATAAAATAGTAGCATTGTCCACCTCAATGAGATAAATAATAAACTCTCTTATTAATTGTACTATATCATAGTAGCATTGCCCACCTCAATGAAATAAATAATAAACTCTCTTATTCATTGTACTATACCCTCTCTTGCATCCAAGCTAACCTTGAGGCCATGTTTCATGAAGAGATTAAGTCCAAACTTAGGCTTCACCTCGCGACCAGGATCAATCCTCACTTTATAACGGGCAAGGATATTTGCAGCCATAAACTTCATGTTTACATAAGCAATCTCTCTCCCCAAGCACAGCCTAGGACCAGCATTAAACACAGGAAACTTATAATCCCACTCTTTCATACAAACACCCTCTTTGTCAATCCATCTCTCGGGCTTGAATTCCAAGGCATCCTTCCCCCACAGGCTCTCCATTCTATTTGTAGCATAGATGAAATACAGAAGCTTTGAGCCTTTCTTAACATGTGTTCCATTAGGCAAAATGCTCTCTTCTATAGCTTGTCTATAACTTATGGGGACAGGAGGATAAAGCCTCAGACTTTCAGATATTGCTGCCTGCAAATAGTTCATGCATCTCAATTCTTCTAAACCAAATAAATCCATCTTGTCATAACAAATATTACTGTTGTTATTCAACTGTTTTGAGTTCAGTATTTGGGTGATTTCTGAGATTATCTTTTCCTCTACATTTGGGTGCATGCTCAGAAGCCAGAAGAACCAGCAAAGAGATATAGCAGAAGTATCTCTACCAGCAAGAAACATGCTCATAGTTAAATCCTGCAAACCATAAAAAAATACTGGTTAATAATGAATTTTAGCTTTAATTAGTAGAAAAGTACCAAAATTTCACAACTGTCATAACTTACCACTTTTCGAAAAAAATATATTGAAGATTACTCTGCGAAAATTGGAACTTGTTTTCAGCACATAATTCACTTTTATGGGAAGTGGGGACGACTCAAAACACTTTTTTGGATAGTATACATTTAAAATTTAACTGATACATAGTCTACCTTTTTGGGGGAGTGTACATGCATACTGTCCATATTATTGTAGTATCTGAAAATAAATGGTCAGTACGTTGATCCGGTACTTACTACGATGTGTTAATTATGAAACAGGTTTAAATTTTATAAGTATTACCGAGTTATTTTTAGTTTTTAAATAATTTTTAGGAGGAAGTTTTTAAAAAATAAATATTTTTGGTGAAGTTGAATGGTTTTAAAAAATCTATCAGAGATCAAGTCTTGTTGAAAGCAAGACTCTAGCATCACAAAGGATGAGGAATGGATCATGCTTTGGGCAAGGCAGAATGGATATCCCTTAGTCTTTGACTCTCAACCAAAGAGGTTTTAACCTGAGACTCGTATCCGGTATAAAGGAATTAAATGATTCTCTGGTTTTGATATAAAACCCTCCAACAATAAAAACAAATAGAATCTTTTAAAAATACCATTTAAATTATATGGCAACCCTTTTCTAAACTAGATAGTAAACGTGGATTAAAAACAGAATCATCAATAAAGCTCAACAAATAACATCAAAACTACAAATATGAAGAAACAAAAGTTTCTGTCAGCAATAAAACCACAAACCAGTAACAAAAGACACTACACAAACAACTTAAACAAAAAAGAAGACAAAAATAAAATATATTGCAAATAAGAATAGAGAACAATCAATATTTCAACAGCTTCCCACTCCTCATTTGAAAATTTAAAATAATCATCAATCAAATTCATAGTCATCTCACCATATAAAACTAGGTCAACATAATAACTTTATTGTTTTTAATATTTTCTTTAAATTTTTAATAAAAAATTATTTTCAGATCAATATATTATTAATAATATTATTAAAAAAAAATTATAAATAAAAGAGAAACTAGATTTCTTAGCCAACCAATACAAATATCACATTAACCAAAAAAATCAAATTCACACCTTGGGAGATAAGGTGTTCATAAGAAAGATTGTTTGTGTTTTATTTAAAAATAAATTCTTAAATAGAAGATAAATCCTCCCAAACATAATTTTTACTCCTTGACAGCAGAAATGTGCCCTCCCCACAAAAACCAACTGTATTATCATTGAAGTTTAAGAGCTGAGAATTTAAACATGGAAAAAAGGTTCGCGGGGAGTTCCATTTTTTAAATCTATTGCTCCTTAAATTTTGTTTCATACCTGCAGCAATTTTTCAGGAGGGGAACGCCCTTCTTCTTCCTCCAACTTGATAAAAACTGACAAAATGTCACCTTGAAGTATTCCTTCTGCTGATTTGAGCTCCTCAATTCTACACTTCACCATCTCTGATGCAAAATCACATATCACTGCTTGAGCTCTCCTCAGCTTTTTCTCAGAACCTACATTCAAAAATCTCATAAACCTCCATAACATTGACGGCAAAATGAGCCTATAAAAACATGCTTCTATAGCTTCATCAAAGGCCATGGCAAATGGGACATCAAGAAGAGGACCAGAGCTTAAGCATCCTGGGTCTTTGCCCAATACAGTAATACAGATGACATCAAAATTGAATCTACGAAAAATATCTTGCAGATCAAGCAAGGATTTTTTGTCTATTGCTTCTTGAAAAACTGGTATGATTTTTTCCTGCAGTGAGTTTTGCATCAAAATTAGATTCCTGTCTCTGAAACTACTGCTGCTCATGGCTATTCCCACTGCTTTTTTCTGTCTCTTCCATAGATCATGGTCTGCTGTGAACAAACCATTACCAAATATTTCAAAGAAAGCACCCTTGAAATAAGGACCCCTTGGGAAGTTGGGGAAATCATTCTTCAGAATGTGCTCTAAATTAATAGGACTTGAAGTGACTACTTCAAAGAGATCCCTTGATATCCAAGGGCCGCTAAATTTAAAGGTGCCACCATTTTCTATGACTACTTTGGTCGCATAGTCATAGACATTGGTTATGTTCCATAGCAGGGATGGCATCATGCCTACCACAGGCCAATTTAGAGGTCGGCTACTCTTTGATTTGATACAATGCCATGTTGTAATGCTTATTAATACTAGCATGGTGGATGCCACTGTAATGATGTAAAGATCCATGGTTTGGATTGCTCAACACCTTGCTACCTTCTGAACTATATGGGAATCTTAAAAATAAGAGTTGAACTGAACAAGTATAAAACAAACTTAAGGAGCAGAAGCTTTTCTTGTTGTAAGAACAACCTCAAGCCAAACTCTAGTGGGGTGACAGCTCCAAACTACTTTAAAGCAGTTTAACCTCCAAATACTAAAATAGAAAAACCATTTTTTTCCTTAAACAGTAATAATTCACACTAGGAGAAGGCCCAACAAGATTACACAGATCCTATGCTATGGAATCACAAGTTGATAGAAGAAATCCAAACAACTTTGAAAATTGCACACCATAGGAGTAACCATACAAAAACCTCTAGCTTACAACAAAGTTCGAGAGAGAGAGCTTTTATGCACTTTCGTGGAAATAACTACAATGAATTGGATTGTTTATTCATGCAACTATACATCAATAATTTGTTTTTACACACACAGGAATGAGTAGAATATAAAGGAAAGGCCAGGAAAGAGACCCAAGCCTGCAGCAAATTTAGTTGATGTGATTAGCCCGCAAGTTAGTTATGCCTCAACATACTTAACCACAGAGAAACAATGTTTTGATTCCCAATATAATGTATAAAAATAAAATATCTAAACAATGAACACATTTCCTAGCTCAGTAGATCAGACAGAGCAACTTGATCAGCTTTTTCAACTGGAGCTTCTAACCAAAAATACATAAAAAAAGATAAAAATAGAAGCAACCCAGAGCAGAAAAAATAAAGCAGTGGTGTGGTACTACTTCAATAGAAACAACCCAAGAAAGCAGTTCTCAAAGAGCCAGAGATTTACTCCTACTTGATAGATCAACTGAATGAGTTGCGTACAATCTTAAATAGAAAAAGGTTGAGTCCTCCTACTTAAAAATATCAAAGAGCCATTAATGTCAGATGGTAATAGATGTTCTTAATGCCACGAAGGCATGGACAGGAGTGGAAATATAATACTGGCAACTAACAATGGAAGCATTAAATGATAGACAGACCATTTTTTGTCAGATGTTCTTCCCTGTGAATTTAGTAACTGTTTGTTTAAAGATTTCATAGAATTCTGATTTATTCAATATTCTTTATTGGTTTTGTTAAAAACATTAAATGGCTCTCCATTGATTTATTTCACTCAAAAAGTTTAATTGAATAAGTGGCTGGCAATATTGTAGGTATGGATGAGTGATAGCATTGAGACAATATGAGGATGGATTTTTTTATAAATATGAACAAAAAATACATAAAAATCTGTTAGAGTGAATAATCTATCTATTCACTATACTTAAGTGTACTTAGGTTGATGAGGTTAGACAACATCTTGTCTAACTGAATGTGCAACCTTTAGGCCTCTAGAGGTTACCAAGTTATTTGGTAAGCCTTATGTGCTACCTTTTGAGGTTGGAAGACTTTCCCTCTCACCTTAAAGGTTACTCAACACTTGGCATCAAAGTTGATGACTTTGTCACATAGGTTGTTGGTTTGCACATTCCAAGAGATTCTATGGTTGACACCTATAGGACACTTGTCTACTCATTTGTGCCACGTCATGGAGCACTTGTCAATCCACATGATAGGTGGATTGCCTCTTCCTTGCTTATTTAAGTAAACTCATATTGTACTTTCTAATTAACTCTAATATGAATTAGGCTAATCATTGTGTGCAAGTTGTGGAAGCACAAAGTTTTATTGTCGTGACCTTGGATGAAAATCCTAACAGAATCAATTATTAAACCAAAGGCATTCTACACTGCCATAACTATTAATGATTTTACATATATATTAGTATAGATATTTAAAAAGTTCTTAATTTAAATTTGACCATCATTATGAAAACTTGAAATTTATAATGGTGGTATACTCTAAAATTAAACATTAACAATAAAAACATATGTACATATATATGTTTGATAATTATTCAATTTCCAAAATAATTAAAAATAAAAAAATAGAAAAAATAGAAAAAATAAAAAATAAAATACAATAATGTCAAAATAATTATGTCTAGATATTAGCTAAGTATAAACTTATTTTTAAAAACACATTACATTCAATTAAATTAAAATTTACATAAATATATTTAAAATAAAATGTAATATTCATCATAATTCATATTCAATATAATATATAAAATAATATGGTAATATGGTAATAAAAATTTTATGTAATATTTATTTTCATATTGGTGTATGTAGCATTATAAATTGTCACTCTTGACAATTTCACACTATGTTTTGCTCCTCTTACTTTATTGAGTCTAATTGACCCCCTAATTTCCCAAATTATGCATTCTATAGCCTATTTTTACCACTTTCCAAGAAATTGCAAGCATTGAACAAATGCATCCAACTATTATTTTGTCCCCAACACTTAATGTCCTGGAGAATAGGGCCAGTACCCATTCGCCCTAGGGTGAACGGGTCCCCCTATTTTGTCAGGGACCAATTTTGGACATGTCGAAGTGGTCATCTTAACATTCAAAATTCAATTTTGAACATGTCAAATTGGATTGCCAAATGAAAATGTGGCATCTATCCATGGCCTGAAGCTTGTTTCTCCCTTGTTTATATAAAAGACAATTCAAAGTCATTTGCAAAGGATCTCAAATTTGTGTTAGCATAGAGTCCATGTTCTAGGTCTATATTAGTCTGAATTAGGTTTTCCAAGGAAGAGTTGTAAATGTGATTGTTAATTTTGTATAATAGTACTAGTTCTAAATATATATGCATATTGAGATAATTTCTCAATCAATTTTCTCCTAAACTATATACTTCATCTCAATTATGAATACAAATTGATCAAGGATCATTTTTGTTCATCTTTGCAAATTTCTTGCAAATGAATGTTTCTTTTATAGCTTCTATTCAAGTAATTGACTAAATTGTTGTATTAGAAATATTGATGTTTTGAATGTATATAGGGATTATTAAGAAGAAATTATTTTTATTGTTGGGGATATCAGTGTAATGCGTTGAAATAAGCTTCCATAGAACTAGGTTGAAATCTATTATTCATGATCAATTGCATTTTCTTTGACTTTGTAGCCTAGGTTTAAGGAACTAGTCTGAATGTAAATTCTGGTTGCATATCCATGATCACCAAATTTCAAAATCATGTTTCCCTTATTGTTATTATTTATTTCATCATATTATTTATGTGAACATTCATTGTACCTTGATAAGAAAAAATTTCCAAGAATCTAGCCAATCAAGTCTGTTTTATCTGTAATTCTTGGTCACCTTGAGAGAACATATATATGTTTTAAAGAAACATCCTTATATGAATTTCTCACTCAAGACACTTGCCATCTTCTCATTACAACACGTAGTTCCCTTCACACCACATTTTCAATTTTTCAGTGCAAAGGAAAAATGCACTATAATATTATGCCTTAGAAAATTAGAAAAAAATATTAAATTACTTGACCATTCGATAAACATTTGATGGATGGTTGTAGTTGAATTTCAAAATGAAATGCATGGAGTGCTAGAATTGTGAACTCAAACCTCTAGAAGCATCCTATAATTGTTAGAGTTACAAAGATCAACAGTTGATAATTTATTTGAGATGGAACATTGGAATGATGCCACCTCTTGCTGAAAGTGATCAACTAATTGAAGATGCAAAAATGTAAGATAATTGTTGAATTTAATTTGAAGTTCCAATACAAAATTGTAATGTATTAAATGTGTACTCCAGAGGTAACACATTTCATTCACTTTAAAATTCGAGAAAAAGAAAAAAAGAAGAAGTGAACTTACTACTGCTAAGTGATTTTACTTTGAAGTGATAGGGTTAGGGCATAGGGAGATTGCTCACTGCAATACACCAGGGAGATTTTGGGTTCCAACATAACCAGTCCATGCTTATCAATGTCTTTGTATTTATATTTTCAAGAATCAAATTATGGTTAAGTGAAAGAAAAAAATCCTACGTTTCATCGTTTCTTAATTTTTCAATCTTGGGGTTTAGGGTTGAGAACTTTGAGTTCACACTATACAAGAATGTCTACCACCACAACCATACTATCTGTTGGGAAAGGAAAAACAAAATCAAATAGAAAAATAGATTATGTCAAACTTCTTAAAACCCCAAGTTTCACGAATGAATACCATGATATTTATGATCCTATAATCTATGGTAGGCTTACCTCAGAACTTAGATGTTCATATGAGAATAAAGCTTCAAAAAAAATGAAAACTTCCAATAGTATTTAACAATACTAATTAATAGTATCACTACATCATGGGTAGTTGGATTGGGAGTGCATTCAATGTTACATGAGGCTTTCCCTTGCACAAAATTTATCATGGTATGCACCCACAATTATGATGATGACAAAAAAAATTGTTAATAAAGATAGCAAAGAAGAAATTTTGGTATCCACTACTGCAAAAGAATTTGGAAATGTGTAGGGTTTTACAACCGAAGATTTTGGAAACGTCCATATTGACCTAGAAAAACTTGCTAGTAAATATGAAGCAATCGATCAAGGGGAGACAAATTATTTTATAAATAAAATAGTTGTGGATAGTAACTTATTCAAAGATAATCATAATCCTCCTTATAAATTGGAAAATTTTAAATCATGGGTTCAGGATACTATTTCCATGCTAGTATTTTTCCTCGGACTGGATAACAATCAGGAAGTGGGTGCAAACCTCCTTGAAATGGTATATAATATATCCATTATGTTACTCCATCTGTCAAATATAACTTTCTTGACCACATTGTAGAATCCACACATAAACATTTTTTAATGATTAAAGGAGGTTCCACTAAGAAATTTAGGCTCACAACCTACTTGTGCTATTTATTTCTATTCAAATTTAATGTAATATTTATGGCTAGTGAGCTTCAGGTTTAACCCTATACAAATCTGAGGCAAAAAAAATTTGCTCCAATATATGATTGGGCCACTAAGATAAGGATGCATGATAGTCGAGGGAACTACAACCATTTTGTAGACTACTTTTTGGCTCCATTGTATTAAGCAATTGCAAACACTCCAACGCCTAGATTGTTGGTGTCTTATAGAGATTACATTCAACTGGGATCAAAAATATAATTGGTTGATTGGTACTTCATGGAAGAATGTATTATGCTAAAATTTTATGGATTAAGAGTAGAGCCATTCAAACTTCCAATACATGTAATAGAGAGGGGTTTTGCATTAGAATACATATGGAATATGGAAAGTATAAATTAACTATACTTTGGTAGTCAACAAAAGAAGTGCATATTTCCTTCTTTAGCTTTTTCATATGGAGGGTTCACATTTGAGAGAAAAGCATTCATTGTGGTACATGAACTTTTGAAGAAAAAAAATTGATGTTGGCTCTCACTGACAATAGGGTGAAGCCATAATAGTGGTTTACAATTTGATGGAGGAAGGAAAATTGAGAAAAAATGAACCCATGGCAAAAAAATTGGTTTTAGGGGTTCGCATGAACCTACATGTTCGACCGAACCATAAAGGGGTTCGATCGAACTAGGGTTCGAGCGAACCCATTAACTATTGGGCCCACATTTCCCACCCAAAAAACAAAGGGAAAATGCATATTAGTGGGGGTTCAATGAACCTGGTTTGTTAGAACCCTTGGGGTTCACTAGAACCCCCCTTCGCTAGCTAGAACCCCCTTTTTCCCTAATTTTAATTTGTTCACACAAAAATCCTAAAATTTTACGCTTTCAAGTCGGATTGAGGATGAAAATGGGGAATATTTAGAAACCAAACTTGGAATCAGTAGCCTTCAACAAGCTATCCAATGAATATAATTTTAGTATGTTTTGGTTTTATTATTATCTATTTTTAAGTTTTATTAAATATAGGTTTTTCATCAAAAAAACTCTTTCACAAGTGGAAAAATAGAAGATTATAAAAAATTAAAAATATGAGTGCACCAGATATTGAAGTCCTTGATCCAACAAAAAAAAGGAAGAATTTCGATACATACAAGAAAAGTTTGTCGCTATGTCCAATTGTCATTTGATTAACTTTGAAACTTGATTAAAGAAAAAATATTCAATAAAACTATCTAACCAAGTGGAAGCACTAGATATCGGAGTTAAAATCTAAATTTGAAAGAATTGGAATTTTATCCTTCATGGAAAAAGTGTGTTATACTGTGCATCACTTTTTAAAAATGCTGTTTTTTGAAAAAACCAATTTTTGTGGGAGATGGAAAAGAAGTGCAATCTGATTCCAAAAAAATTGAAAAAAATATTTTTAGAATTTTCAGACAAAATATGACAAGACTCTAGTTTGCATCATCTTCAAATTCCTTACGGTTTAATCGCTATAGGTGCCCGAATGTGGAGATTGTGTTAAAAAAAAATATATCAGTGTCCAGTTTGGCCAAAAATTGTAAACCACTATTGTGGGATCACCCAATATGACCCATGTGACATCATTAAAGCAAGGCTTGTGACTAATAAGAATGTTGCAAGTAGAATTCAATGTTAAATTAAACCCTTGCTTGAAATATTGAAAAACAAGAATTCTTGGGATGAGGTTAAAAAAATAATGGAGAAAATTGTTGCTAAAAAAGGTAAATCTCTTTTAAACTGAATTGTCAGCATAAATAATGGTATTGCACCAATAGAGAGAATCAAAGAAGAAAATTAGGAGATACAACAACTTTTATGAAAAAGGTGATCATCCATCTACTTCAGTAAAAATACCAGATTCTCTAAGAAGGGCTTGTATAGAAAAAAATTGGACACAATAAAAAACTACTATCTTTTGGTTTATGAGGAAGGATCTAAGTGAACCAAAAACTAGTGTAGCGTTTCAAGAGATCCAAGAAGATTATGAGTTTAGCGCTTTGTGGAATAAAGAGTATCCCTCTAAAGTTCAAAAAATTGATGATGAATCTGATGATGATAGAGAAGAAAAAAGTGTGCAATATGCCAAAAAAGTTAAACATGGTTTAAAAGTGAGACCACAAAACAAACATATACTTCAAGAGAAGTCATAGTAAAAAAAATGGGTTATGAAGGTGGTGGTTTGGGGTCCAAAGGACAAGGTATTTGGGTGCCAATAGAGGCAGGCCATAGAAAACCTAGTGATTTAAAAGGTATTGGAGTTGATAAAAAATCCCAAGGGCATACAAAGACAGGTGAAACAATTCATTTTATCACAGCTTCAAATCCTTAGGGTCAGATACAATCACAACTAGGACATGGTGGAGAATATAGTGAAATTGGCACTGCCACTAGTGGTGATGGTATGGGTAGTAGTACTAGTAGTGGTCAACTTGTGCTACAACAAAAAATTATGCAAAAGAGGCCAATGTTAGAAGATACTACACAAACACCGAGTAATTAAGGCATTTTGAAGAAGCAAAGGATTATGGCAGGTCCAAGTCCAACTACCAGTACCACTACCTTCATTTTCACCCCAAAGGAGTTATTTCTAGGTACTCCTAGTCCTCCAATTGTTAGTGTGACTGTAACAACAATAGGTAATCCTTGGCCTCAATCTCAGGTAATTAGTGATGTTCCCATCACTACAAGTATTGATACTCCTTTGCCATTCAAGCATTCCATTATGTTTGTGTGCCCAATTTTTGATTACAATGTCGAGTTTAAAAGGAAATAAAAAATGTATAAACAACAAAGGAAATGATACATAATAAATCTATTATAAATTTAGATCTTGCAACAACTAGTGTATTACTCACATTTGACCCAAATACAAAAAAAATGGAGTGCATGTTTGTTGTTCCCAAAGTTCAAAATAAACCAGAGAATCAGATAGATCACTCTAATCTTTAGGTGAGTAGTATCCAAGTGGATTTTTTTGGATACAATTTTTTTGACAATGTATAAAAAAAGAACAAAATATTGGTAAACACATCATTGCTAAATCAATCTAGAGAGAAAAAAAAGTTATTGATTCAAAGACAAAAGTTACAAGAAGTCCTAGCAAATGAGAAAGAAAGGAGGAAAGCAATTGATAACAAGAGAAATGAATTAGAAAAAGAATAAAGAATTTTTTCCTCTACATCTACAAGCAAAGAGGATAACCAAACAAAGGTGCAACTGATTGAATGAACTAAAGAAAAGGTTACATGAGAGCATAAAGAAATATGATGAAAAAAATCCACTTCAAAAAAATTAAAACAAAACCTAGAAAAAAACAAAACATTGTCCCACAATAGTGGTTTACAATTTTTGGCCAAACTAGACATTGAAATAAAAAAATTAACTAAATCTTCACTCTCGGGCACCTATAGCGGCTAAACCGTGAGGAATTTGAAGATGATACAAACTAGAGTTTTGTGAAATTTTTCCTATAGATTCTAAATATATTTTTTTCAAAAATTTTGTAATCAAATTGCACTTCTTTTTCCATCTCCTTCAAAAACTAGTTTTTTTTCCAAAAAACAACATTTTTAAAAAGTGACGTTCACCGTATAATGCATAACTTTTTTCTATGAAGGATAAAATTTTAATTCTTTCAAATTTAAATTTGTAACTCGATATCTAGTGCTTCCACTTGGTTAGATAGTTTTTATTGAATATTTTTTCTTTAATCAAGTTTCAAAGTCAAACCAATTACAATTCAAACATAGTGCAATCGTATAACACGTAACTTTTTTGTATGTATCAAAATTCAAATTGTTTTTTTTGCTGATCAAGGACTTCAATATCTGGTGCACTCATATTTTTCAAAAAAAAAAATGACAATCTTCTATTTTTCCACATGTGCAAAACAAAGAGTTTGATTTTTGGTGAAAAACCTACATTCACAAAAAAATAAAAAATAAATATAACAATAAAATTAAATTTATTTAAAATTATACTTTTTGGGAAGCTTATAATAAGGACTACATACTTACAAAAAATAAAATTTAAATGAATTCATTTGATCCCCCAAAAGGTAAATCAAAAGTTGTTTTTTATCAGCATTTTGATAGGTGTAAAGGAGACTTCGTTATAGGTATGGTTTAAAACTAGTGGGGTTCTATCCAAGGGGGTTTGATCTAAGGTAGTTTGATCAAACCCTCTTCAATTGGAATGCTTTAAATAAAACTTTTAAAGGCTTAAATCATTATATTTTCTAGAAATATGTGATTTCAACAAAAATCAGAATCTCCTAGATATTGTAAACCAACTTTGTGGGATCAAAGAAAAAAATGGAGGAACACAGAAAAACCAATGAAAGATTGGCGACAAAGATGAGGGAAACACAAAATGAAATAAAGTCTTGTTAGAATAATTTAATTGCATTTTGTAGAGAAACAATGAGGCATATGAAATAAAAGATTTAGGAGGAAATAATGCAAAGGATTGATCATTTGTGTGAATTGTTTCAATTGATTGATTCTCTAACAATACATAATAGGAAGCTCAAGAAATATGTAGTTGACACTAAAAATGTGATTTCAAGAGAGAAAACTGCAAATCAAAATTTGCAAACAGTCTACAAATCCAATGACAATGAATTAAAATCAAAAGGAATTCATGACCGGATTGATGCCTCAATAAAGGTGAATACTATCATTCAAGAGTGTTTGAGAATATGTGAAACAAAGGGATTTCTAAATTAGGATGCAAAAAATATGAAGAAGCTATAGATAAAAAGGTAAGGAACTTGACAGAGCTTGGTTTTCCCTTGGATTTCAACACAATCGAGTGATTCATTGGAAATGATTCTTTCAAAAATAAGATGGAGGATACAAGGAAGATTGATTTGGACCAATTTCCTCATAAACCAAATGAGGCAAACTATTTGGATTCCATCAAACCATTGATAACCTTGAATACAACTTTGATTGAAAAATTTAAGACAAACTTGTTCCAATTTCAATCATGAATTGTTAATAGATTTTCAAGTCAAACACTATCAATTACAACAAATGGCACTTCCATCAAATGAATAGTGGAGCACGCTATAAAAGTTGATAGAATGATTTGATAATATGAGTTTCCAACTCAGCTTTGTGCAGAGTTATCTTTGAGAACTTGATTTTGCATTGCCTCTATGTATTCCTTCATTGAAAATCAATCCAAAACTTAAATTTCAATGAATCCAAAACTCAAATTTATTAATGTGTTCAAATTATCTGTTGTATATGCTACTATTGTTAATATGTTAATAAGCTTTGAGTTTAATGATGAATTATTGAGTACATGTAAAACTTATCAGTACGAATCAGTTAAAATATGAAATTATTAATAATATGTTAATAATAAATGAAAATTGAAAATTGTGTTTAATAACTAATTAACCAATTTGAAAACAATGTTTAAAATTTAGAATCTACATTGGAAATTTGGAATAGTGGAAAATAGTATTATGCTAATTTATTCAATTCAATTCACAATTTCATGGAATACAATATAAAATATCACCAGTGACAATTTGGAATATGATTCATGAAATGCAGTATAAATACCTAAAAACTGCTAAATCCCTTGCATTTGTCAATTCACCTCCTAGTCCTCACTCTAATGATGAGATTGAGAGTCATCTTGACTTTGAGTTTGGTCTTCATTTGCTTTGCCCTATATACATCCACTTAACTACATCTCAAGTTCAACATTCATTGTGTCACTATCATTTATGCCACTGCCACTAACATTTAAGGTGTTGCACAACCCTCTTCTTTCACATATGGACTTCCAGATTGTGAGTGCTCTTTCAAAAGGAAAACTTAGGATAAAATACCTAGTTGTATACATCCTCAAGCAATTTTCTTAAACCTGTCTAGTTTGTTTCTTATCTTTGATTTCAAAAACCCCAGTGCACTGAAAACTCTCTCATACTCCACTAACCCCAATATCATTATTTAACATAAATCAACAAGTTTGAAATATTTTGATAATGAATCGCACAATATTTCACTCTGACCAAAAGTTTCCTAAACCCTTGTTATCAATTGATCTTGCTTGCGATTCTCCATGGATTCAAACTGTTCAATCATAGTTATTACAAAACAACCAACTTGTTCTCTAAGCTTAGCTACATTTATGCTTTCTTCTATTTTTTCGTCCATTTTATTCTAAAATTTTTGAAAAATGTTTAGCCAAGTTAGTTATGTTCTTATGAAAATAGTCTAGTTAATTGTGGCCTAGAACCCAAAATTGAGGATACACAACAAACATGGATTCAAGTATTTTATCTCGAGGGAATCATTATATAATATCTAAGGAAAGAGATCTTATAATATATTTTAAAATTCAACTTACAGATTTAATAATGTCGTTAAAAGCTTCCTTTGTAACAGGTACTTCTCTGGTAGAACATTTGACCATTGTACAATAGTGCATTGGTATCTCAAATCCACATACAAAGACAAATAACTCCCTACTTGCATTAAGCTGTAAAAATAATTAACTTCCAGCTTATAAATTTTGGACTTCAAAATGTATAATCTGATAGATATAGATTATCAAGGGTCATGCATGTTATTCTACATAGTTTAGTATATTCATTAATATACATAGTTCTTTCTTGGGCTTTTTCACAAGATTTTTCATTTCATCTAGCATGGGGAGAATACAAGATAAAGTTAAGAGTGTCTATAAATCGCTTAACCTATATAAGAGTTCAGGATCTTTGACTACTGTGTGGTGATGTTCATACATTACTCCAATCAAGGATTGATATTCTAAAAAAAATCATTGCATTAGTCCATACAAGTAGATCCATCTAGTATCAACATCCTTAAGAATCTTGTTTCCCATTGTTTTTGATAAGGAAAAATAGGTTTTGAAGGGGCCTTGAAACCCTATACAAAGTCAAAAAGTTGCAAGAAAGACTAAGTCAAGGAATCCTGCAGCCCAAAAAAACCAAAATGTTGACAACATAAATTAACCAAGAAACCAGTTAGCAACCCAAAAGCAAAACATCAGCAACAAGGTTGATCAAGCACACGAGATGACACAGCTACAACATCTTTTCCAGAACATTAACCGAGGCCAAATTTTCCTCAATGACCCCCTCGTGCATCTCCATAACATCCTTGAGCTCTTCAAAAAAAATGGCAACCCGCTTCTTGGTCTTGCTCCTTGTTCTCAAACACGGACCAGCATCCGTGACATCCTTTTCCATACCTGGAGCAAGATCCTCATTCTTTTCCACCAAGTTCAAGAAATTCACATCCTCCATTTCTTTCTCAATGTTACCCAACTCCACGGATTTACCAGTCCATTTCAAGGCTTTCTCATTTAAAACAAAGAGTCCCTTAGCAATCGACTTCAAGAAATTATTGCTAATGTTCACCATAGTCTTCAAATCATTTGACAAATTACTAATTTTCTCCTCTATGTTAACAAATATCTCCTCAAAATTCTTATGAACCACCAATTCCAAAGAGGAAATCCTCTCCTCATGAGTAATACCAAGGCGATCAACATCCACAACAAGTTTATCAAGCATAAAATTCATGGTTTTGACCTTACCTTTAATCGCCCATTCCTTCTAATTGCTATGGACCAACGCCACACGAACATCTTGCCAATTCTTTACCTAGAATTTGAGCTCCTTAACTTAAGAGAACAACCATTTAACCAAAGAAAGCAAGTTACGCATTCCATCCTTAGCTATCCTTTAGAACATGCCCATATTGACCTCATCCCAATTAACAGGAGGCTCAGCATTTGAAGCAAAATTATAAACAAGGTCTTCCCAATGCTCCTCTTTATCCTCCTTTTCATCCTTAGCAGGGGAGTCCTACACTTCAACCACCTCAATTTTAACCCTATGCTTATCTGGAATGTTTGCCAAGTCTTCCAAGACTTCCAACCGCTCTGCCTTCATAGCACTCCCTTTAACCTGCACTATGCCAAAATGAGAGTCAAGAGGAACCTGGTTAGGGTCAATCCCCTTAGAACATTGGAAACCCTCAATCCCTTGTACATTAATCTCCATAGGTTGCACGAACTCGGGGAGGTTTTTACCAACGCCAAGACTATCCTCCACACTAGGGGAGCTTGCCACAAAGCCCACTTTACCAAGGCCCTGAGAAGGTTTTTCACCAGACACAAGGGAGCTCTCCACAACACCCGTCTTACTAGGGATCAAAGAAGGTTTCTCACTAGAAATAGGGTCCTCCACGACTTTGGACATCTCCACCTTCCTCTTGATAGAAGACTTATCTTTCTTGGGGCACTTATTATTCCCCTTAGCGCTCTTCTTCCCAGACTACACCATAGCAACCTTCAAATCAATATCCATTTCATATCCCTTTGACCAAGATTCAGAAGCTTCAGACCCCTCCTCAGAATCACCATCCTCAACTGACATCTCTTCAAAATATGAATCCTCATCCTCAAAATTCCCTTCCCATTCTGTCGCAGAATCACCAGTCCCATAGCCAAAAATTTTAACACCCTTTTTGCACTTTTTGCGAGTCGGGGTCTTAGGAGAAACTAGGATTAACTTCATCTTAATATGAACAAACATGAGATTCATAAGGCCTTCATGGAGAATGACCTTCTTAGGGTTATTGCAATGATCCTCAACACTATTTTCCATAGACAATAAAAGATAAAAAGGAAACGAAACCAACACCTTGTGACAAAAGTGATTCAGAAGCATAAAGTGGTAGCCATAAACAACTGAAAACCTAACCTCCAAGGTGAAGTAATGCATAATATCCAGAATAAGATCCCTCCAAAGTGGTTTGAGAGACTTGTGAGCATACCCACCACTCACAACTTCCCTGAGCTTCTTCTTCTCATCAAATTTAAAGAAATTTGCAAAGGATTTCTTAGCCGTACCTTTGTCTCTGTAGAATTTCCTCCTAGAGGAAGGAAGTCTAGTCACCTCCACCACAAAATCCTCATCAATATTGAACTCCACTCCTTTGTAACATAGAATCCTACTACTCCACCCTTTAACAAAAACCTATGTTACTTCAGAATTTGGGCCTTGGAGCTTTAGCAAAAATGGGTTAACCCCACCCTTTTCCAGATTCTCCCACATAATTTCATTACTCTAGAACTCCTCACAAGAGCTCGGCTCCACTTTGCAACAAGCTCCACCCATGGCAGCATGCAACGAAAAAGAAACCAACAACACCTTAATGATCTGCAAAGACAAAATTAGGAATACTAACCACAAAATAATGCAAATAAGACCCACAAAGCGTGTGAGCCTACCAGACCAAGTACTACCAAACCTACGTAGCTAGGCCATAATATCACATAAATCTGAATGGAAATTATGAGAAGGGAAGGGCCAAGACTCAACATGTATAAACCAACTCAAAATAATAACAAAGAGCCTTTCCCTCATTTCAACCACCTTAATAACATGACACCTGTTCCTTGTTGGAAATGATTTTAAGGTTGAGTGGTAAGGATTCAAATTCATCCCAATTATTTTGAGCCACCACTCCCAAATTAGCTAACCCATCAGCCAACAAGTTAGCTTCCCTAAACACGTGTGAGATTCTTATCTCATCAAAAGAATTGATGATGGAAATTGAATCAGTAATGAGATGAGCAATAGACCACGTAGGCAGACACTTCAACAAAAGACAATTTATAATATTAAGCAAGTCCCCTTCAAGTAAAAGTTTGGAGACCCATAAATTTTTCACCAGCACGAGGCCATGATAGGCTACAACTGCCTCTACATAGTGGTTTGTCTGGGTTCCTATAAGGAGCACCATTGCAGAGACAAACCTACCATTCTCATCATGTAACACTCCCCCACATCCAACAATGCCCAAATTTCCCTTAGAACCTTCATCAAAGTTAACTTTAAACCAACCAAAAGAGGGAGCCTTCCACCGATCCCCCTCCCTAGTAACTTTTATCTTCTTCATTGGATTAGAGAGATCACAAGAGAGATTCCATATTTTTCCCACTAGCAAATCATAAGGAAAAACAAGAACCTTGAGATTAATAGAGGGAATCACCGAGAATTTAGAAAGGAAATTTTCCTTGATAGCATCAAAAATTTTAAAGGCCAACCTACAAGTTGATAGTTCCAGCTAACGGAAAACATGATTTTTACATTCCTTCCAAACTCCCCATGCCACATGTGGCAAGATAAGAGACCACAACATCGAGAGAGTCGGATTTAGAGAAGGAACCAACCATGGAGTCCATAATTTAGCAAAAGAGGCAGGAAAAACCCAATCAATATCCCACAACTAAAAAATATGATCTCACACATCCCACGTATAACTATAGCCAGTCACCAGATGAAAACAATCCTCAGCAGCTTCTTTACATAAGAAACAATTGTTCAGTAGAGACATTCCCCTTTTCACAAGATTATTTAGAGTTAAGTTCTTGTTTTCACACAGAAGCCAGAAGAAAATATTAATCTTAGGCAGAAGCTTCCCATTCCACAAAAGACCCCAGAAAGGAGGGGGACCAACCAACCGAGTCTGAAAAGAGAAGGAAAAAGAAACAAAAAACTTGCCATTGGGAGTCAACCTCCAAATCACAAAATCATCAGGAGAATCCACAGGGATATGAATCAAAGAAAAAAACTCAAAGAGGGGCTTCATATCCCTATTAATCAAATCAAGTCTAATCCAACTACCCTAAAGGATATAATCAATGAAAAAAAGACCCCATTCCCTGATACAAAAATCTTTGAAAGGGACCACCCAAGGTTCATCCTTCAAGGGACCATGCCCAATCCACAAATCATCCCAGAACAAGATCCTTCTACCATTTCCCAAGACCCACCGCAAGCCAGCAACCACAATCGAACAGGCACGAAGCATAAAGTTCCAAAGGAAAGACCCCTGTGGAGGGACGCTATTCTCCTTGAACAAATATCTAAACTTGTCCACTCCCCTCAAATATTTAGAAGAGTAGATCACCATCCATTCTTTTTCACTCACAAGCAAGTTCCAAAACTATTTTTCCATAAGGGAAGAATTGAATTCTTTCAGCTTACGTAGGCCTAAACCACCTTGGATTTTTTATCTGCACACCTCCTCCCAGGACAACAAGTGTAATATTTTCTTCTCCTCCACCCCAGACCACAAGAATATTTTTTGAATTCCTTTAATCTTCTCCCAAAATCTTCTAGGAATTTGGAACAAGCTTAAGGCATAAATCAAAAATTTCTGTAAGCTCGACCTTATTAATTGAATTTTACCTGCTTGGCTAAGCAGGGCACCCTTCCAAATATGAAGCTTCAAATTAAACTTATCAATGATACTATTCCAAAAGGAATTAGGGACACTGTTAGAACAAAGAGGGATCCCCAAATAGGTTGAGGGGAGCTCCCCAATACCATATTCAAGAATACTAGCAATCTTCAATTGACGATGCTCTAGAGTATTAAGAAAAAAAAATAGTACTCTTAGGAAAACTCACCTTCTAACCCGAAGTCACCTCATATTGCTAAAGAATAATACGAATAGATTTAGCTGCCAAAAAATAAGCATCTGCTAGAATAACAGTGTCATCAAATTTTTTTTGATGGGAGCAACAAAGTTGGCGCAAGGAAGGATAAAGACCTTTGAAGGCCCCATTAGACACCGTCTAAAGAAGATAGTTGCCCAAAGATTCCACCATAATGATAAAAAGAAAGGGAGAAATAGGATCCCTTTTCCGTAGACCACAAGAGCTTTTGAAAAAGGTTGAGGGCGACCCATTGATAAGCACCACAAAAGAAGGAGGGGAGATTAATTGCCACACCAATTATAGAACCCAATCTAAGAAACCAAACGCCTTAAGAATGCTACTCAGGAAGCGCCAATTCACCCAATTGTAAGCTTTGACCAAATCAAGCTTCAAAATAAGCCTAGGATTTTTGTTAACTTTAAGAGAATGGATGTTTTCATGCACCATAAGAATAGAATCCAAAATCTACCTTCCCGACACAAAACCATTTTGCTAAGGTGAGATAATCTTAGACAACACCCTTTGCAACCTAGAAGCAAGCACCTTTGAGAAAATCTTATAAATGGAATTACAAAGACTAATAGGCCTGAAATCACCAAAGAGCTCAGGCCTAGGCTTCTTAGGGATTAACACTATAAATGTGGAATTCAATTCCTTAAGAAGCTGCCTACTTCCAAAGAATTCTTTGGTGGCATTGAGAACATCCTTTGAAATTATCTCCTAATAAGACTAAAAGAATAACATAGGGAACCCATCAGGCCCCAGAGATTTATTCCCTTAAAAAAAAAACCACTGCCTTTCTTATCTCCTCATCTTATGGAATGCCAATCAAGACCCTATTTTCCTCCTTCGTCACCAAGTTAAGGATAACATTAAGGAAGCCCTATTAGCAAATAGGATCCAGAGGGTGATCCTCTAAGAGAAGGTCCTCAAATAAAGACTGAGTCATAGATCTTATGTCATCATCATCTTCAAGAGAATAATTATTCACAAGAATTTTATAAATCCTAATAGAGGATCTATGCTTCAAATTCGTAAGATGGAAGAAAGGGGTATTTTTATCCCACTTCGAATTCATAGAGCTCTAGACCTTTGCTTCCATAACTACTCCTCCCTCACCACAATATTATGCAAACTAGCCAAAAGCACACTTTCCTCTTGAAGAAGTGAGGAATCAGACCTAGAATCCTACATTCTTTATTGCAAAATATCCAGTTTAGCCTTAAGCTCTGATTTTTCCTCAAAAATGTTTCTAAAAGAGGCCTTATTCCACTGAATCAAGTTCTACTTAAAAAAAGTAAGCTTCTTAGCAACTTTATACATGGAAGACCCATCAACATTAATATTCCACCACTCAATTTTTGAATGCAAGTTCGGGGTGGTTAGTCCACATCTTCTCAAACCTGAACGAAAAATCCTTTTTACGACCAAAGGGTTCAACATTCAAGGATATAGGGAAATGATCCAAACCAAGTCTAATAAGAGAAAAAAGGGAACATGCATAAAAGTGCAACCAATTAGGAGAAATAAGACCCTGATCCTACTTAACCTGAATCAGGGCATCCCCCGTATGCCTATTGGACCAAGTATAGGACACCCCTCCCAAATCCAAATCCAACAGAAGATTATCATTGATGAAATTCATGAGATCAAGACAACTATCATCAACCACTTGAGATCCCCCAAACTTATCAGCATCATTCAGCGGGGTATTAAAATCCCCTATCACTTGCTAGTTCTGAAAAGAGAACTAAGCCTTAAAGTATTCAAACTCGCCCAAAAACACTTATGAGAGCTTTTCGCATTAGGAGCATAGATATTCGACAAAACTCAAGAGAACTTCTCCTTGAAGAAAAAAATGATGTAGCCACATGATTCTCAAAAGCAAACAATTCAAATCTAGCAACTACCTTAGGATTCCAAAACATTTCCACCCCACCAGAAGCACCATTAGAATCAACAGCATGACAACCACAGTTGTTAAAAAACCTATTCTTAATTCTATCAACCTTCTCCACACTCATCTTAGTTTCTAGAATCAAAATGATATCAGGTCGATGATCTCTCACAATGTTTGCAAGATCCTATTTATGAGGATAGCTTAATCCTCTTATATTCCAAGAGTGGATCTTCATAAAAGATTTTGTGAGGGACCATTCAGGCCCATCTCAAGTAGCATAATCTGTGATCCATCAAAAATATCAAATTTTCTTTCCCTCTTCCTCACTTTTTGCAAAGAATTCCTTCCTCTACCCCTTGGCTCCAAACCATAATTCAGCTTCAAACAGTTCCTTCTAGCCATCCCCACCACAAAGGGGTTCAACTTCTTCTTATTACGAGACTTGGAGACTGAATGAATAGTATTCCATGGTTCCTCTTCCTGAGGAGCACTGATAGAACATTCAATGATAGAAGAGGTGAGCAAAAACTTCTCTAAAACTAACTCCACCAATGGCTCAACAGAGGAAAAATCCTCTTTGACCACAACTGAATCCACCAGCGGGAGATCTGATACCTCCTCCTTGGAAATTAAAAACAACTCCTCAAAGACCATCTTTAGAGGGGTCACCTTCTCAGGCTCAGCAACCACCAAATCTAGTGAATCGACACCAACCTCCTCCACCATATTAACAACATGCTCATCAACACATGGGGCCTTCACCTCAGCCTCCATAGGAGGAGCTTCCTTGGAAAGGCAGCGAAGAATCGAATAATCCTTCACAACTAAGACACCAAGAGGTGGACCCTCAAACACCATCTCCTCCAAAGGCTCACAGAGCCCTTCTCAACCCCAGAAATAGGGTGATTCCCAACATCCTTCCAAACTTTAGCCTCCTTTTGAGAGTCTAAGTTCTTTTGAGGAGCCACAAGCTTCAAAGGACACTTCTTCGCCCAATTCCCTACCTTCTTGTAGTGGAAGTAGACAAAAGGAATAGATTCAAACTCAACCACTTGCTCCCACACTCCCAACTTTGAGTTTATCTTTATCATCGAAGGAAGATATGTGGCCTGGTCTAGAATCACACATAGTCATGCATAAACAAGCCTACGCCTTGAAGCAATAAGAATATCAATAGAAAGAAAGCATCCAAAAGTAGGCGTTATTCCTTTAAAGACCTATTCATCCCAAAATTCAAGAGGAAGCCCAGGAAAGCAAACCCACACCGGAGCTGAGTCAAAGGAACAAGAGCTCGAGGAGAAACTTGCCTCCCATTTCTTCAACACTAGAGTAGATTTACCAATAAGCCACAACCCCCCCCAACCAAAACTTTCAAAAGATCTTCATCACAAGTTAAAGAAAATGAGAAGAATCCCTTCGCAAGGGCCGCTACCTCAACCTAGCCTTTCAGATGCCATTGATTTCTAGCTAGCAAACAAACCATTTCAATGTTAGGAAAAGGTCCCAAAAACTTACCAACCAACGATTGTTCCATGGAAAGAATACCCTTATCAATAATACAATCTGACACAGAGATAGAATAATCGCTAGTTGACGGGTCGACAAAGAAGTCCACTAGAGGTGAGGAGATTTTCTCCTTAATCTTGGCACCAAAAAAATTTGACCATGCCTTACCATCCACCAAGGATGCATCACGATTTGTAGCTTCAGGGACGAAAGCTACCTCGGGAGCCACAAAAATAGACCCCACCTTGTCCAAGGAAGTACCATCCAGACCCAAACCGCCAAAGGGAGAAATGACATGTGAGACACCCAACAGAAAGGACCCACAAGATGTCCCATCTGAAAGACAACTGTCAACCAACCTCCCAACATCAGCCTGACCTCCACCATTAACGCCAGTCCCTGGAGCAGAGTTTCCTGCCTTACCAAAATTTGAAAAATCCTTACCTCCACTGAAATCACCGCTACAACTCCACTTGTCGATGCACCCATCCAAAAACCATTTTGAAATTACACAAACCATTTTGGACTTTGATAGAAGTATGAGTAGAGCTCGCAGACTAGATTTTTCAACTTTTGATACTAAAGGAAACTTGCTTACAATTTCAAATGCTAAATTTATTATGTGGGTCATGTAGTGAGTGGAAATCATGTATAGTGAACAAATAGTTTGTAACTTTATGCAAAGACCTTTCCTATGACCTTGCATTACTGAAGCTTCATAAGCTCCTATACACACCAACATTTAGGAAATTGTGAATTCATCCATACCTCCAATTTCATTCACAAATTTCTTAACTAGTCTAAATATATTTTATGATGTTGAACTCTCCTTCATTTAATGAACATAAAGTAGATGAGGTTGGTGAACATGTTTGTGTACAATATACACATGCATGCATACCCAAGAAGTCTTATCTATTGTAGTAAATTCATCTAAATATAATGCAATGAAGGTTGAATCTTTTGTTTTTTCTTGTGAATCTTATTTTTCCACCTCAACAAGACAACTTTCCTATTCCCATCTAGAGCTTATTGACCAATGTGTGCTAGAAAAGTTAGGAACACCCAAAAAATATAATAAATTATTATATTTTGGGTAGTCTGTCATAGGATGTCCTCTTGACAAAATATGAAAAACAAAACTCAACTGAACAATATTTTCTAGTTGTGCTCCTACCATTATCTTTCCAAATTGAGCTTCAATTGAACCTCCACATTCAACAAGCTTCCTCATTCTTTGCATATTCTCATCATATTCCAGGGCATACTTAACATGAAGACATTCTTCCTTTTATTTCCATCTTACTCCTATTTTTTCCTTTATGTCTATAATTTATTTTTCATTTGAACTTTACCGATATGATTTTATATAATGTCAAGTTTTAGCTGCAACTTCATGTCTCTTTTATATTTCTAACTACAAATCTTACAATTGCATTTTTTGGAGGTTCATCTTTGTTTGCATTCTCTATTGGTGCAATGAATGGGTACTTTGGCACCTAATCAATCTAAAAATTCCTTGTCATATCCCACTTGTGCCACATGTTTTATTTGGATTTTCTTTTCCTCTTCCTTGTAGCAATATCATCTACCACACCAAAATTGTCATCCAAGTCAATTAACTCATTCCGGCTACCTTGGGTATCCCTTGGAACATCTTCAGCGGCATTGTCATCCTCATCTAACTTAATTAACTCATTCTTATCTTCTTGTGAGGTATTTCCAATGCCTTCTTCATTAATATTTTATGCAAGAGTTACATTTAATGTAGTTCCATCTTGATCTAATGTATCAAAAACATTGCCAAAGTATGAATTTATGGTATCTCTACGTTTTGAGCATTTTGATGGCCTCCCTTCACCATCTTGAGGAGTCTTAATCTTGTTACTACTTGACATATTGAACTCTCATGAAATAAAAGATGTCAAAAATGTCTTCTTGTTTAAGAATGAATCATAGAATATAGATACCATTCCCTACTCAATATAATCTTTAAGATTGAAGAAAGAATGTCAAAGAGATAATAATCTTATAATACTATGAAGAAATGATCACTTACCTTTAGGTTTTCATTGCCTCGCTATTCGTTAATGCAAAAATTCTTATAGTTGTAAGTTTGTAACTTACCTATGATCAAGGTTCCAAATCGAGATCTCACAAGTTCAAAACTAAATAAAATGCATAAAATAAATCAGAGTTTTGATTGTATTTATGTCAATCCATATTTGGAAAATTTTGTGGGATTTTTAAATGGTATAGTAAAAATTTGGTGAATCCCACGTGATTATACAATGATACATTTAAATGTTGGTTGAATCAAACCTCAACAAATCACATACATTGTAATTTTCAAGGTGATTATGGGCCTATGATTAGCATTGATTTGTCATAGTATTGGTGAAATGGGTCCTCATACGCAATTATTTTTTAATTTAATTGGAAAAATGTGTCCTCAAACATAATTATTTTTTAAAAAAATTATTAGTGAAATGGGTCTTCATACACAATTATTTATAAATTTTATTAGCAAAATGGGTCCTCACGTAGTGAAAATTTAATGATTTTGGCAAAACATGTCCTAATACACAATGTCGTTTTAATAGGATTGGTGAATATGTGGGTGATTTAATACATGCTTCTAAGATTTCAGGCAAAAATATTAATTAGATGATTGGAAACACATAGTTTGTTATGGAAAAAATATTAATTACATATGCCTCATAAAATAAATTTATGGTGAATTAAAATGTATTGGACCAATAATTCATAAAATTCCAGTGATTTGGCCACCTCGTTGGTACAATGTATTCACCAATTTTGAAGTGGTCGATATGAACTATTCGCCAATTGGCAAAGATTCACCACTAAAAAATAACTAGTCACATTCCTTCCTATAGGTCATATTTGTGAGATCAATATCAATTTTCTTTTGAATTCTTTGAGAAACATCTTCTTGAGCGCACTCTCTTTTTGGATCTCATCCTTCCTTTTCCTATCTACATTTTTCTTACTTTTACCAACACCATTTTAGATTCATAAGACTTGATGACGTTGTCATGAGAGATATTTTTCACAAGCCAATGCTCTAGCATCTTGTGCTACTTTTTCTCCCTCCTCTAAGATTAACAAGGTTCTCTCTAACAAGATTTCAATGATATGTTGTCTCCTAGGTGAGGTAATAACTTGTACCTAATTTATTTTTCCTTAAGAATATGTGCATCACTTACCTCCATACTATCATAGTTGGCCTAGGGTTGAATAGTTCCTTTATTTGGATTCTTTTTCTAAGTGTTTTATCTCCTTCTATGGATGTAATATACAAACCTAGAGATGGAATATTGATCTTTCAATATCTTGTACATCCAAATCCTAATTTTCAATGGAAATTTCCATAGGGATAGGTCTTGAGGTGATCAGAGGAATAAAACTCCCAAAGTATAATCCTTTCAATTAAATATCTAATATCAGAGAAGGCACCTTTGTAGTAGTTGTTAAGTGTTTTTCTTCTTCTCTTCTAGCTATGAGGGTGTATCCCCATTTACTTATTTTAAAATATTCTTCCTTTATTAGGATACTTATGATTATGATCTCACTTTCATGACATTGTTGCTTATATACTAACCTAGCCACATCTCATCTAATTTTATCAATAAAATACTCTAGATCACATTTTTCTCCTATTTTTTGATTGCATTCTAAATTCAAACAAATTTTAATGTGAGTGTTCCAAATCTTCTTTGGAAGTTATGCTAAAGTCAAAGAATTTTAAATATGGTTGAAAGAATGACCCCTTTGTATGTTTCCTTCACTAAATCTTATCAACAATATTTAATTGTCACATGGCCTCAAGAAAAGCCACTCTATTTGTTACCAAAAAGGAAGAATATGAGGTTTCACCTCATCTCCATTCACTTTGATTATTGTGTGATCCTTGTGATAAAACCAATTACCCCAATAATGCTCAATTCTAGATTCAAAATCTAAATGCTTTAGCTACAAAAGTTTGGTGAATGTCCTAGAAATAATTTATCTTTATATCCCAACATAAATAGAATTATTTTACAAAGTTTAGCTCGAAAATATAATAATATATATTTTGGAAATGCACATACCATATCTATGTTTGTACTTGCACCAAAATAGGGTTTCGTTCTAATGATACATAGGTCACTTTAAAAATAGGGTCCCAATAATTTCTTCCCAAAAAATTAAGACATGATAGAACAAAGAATACCATCTAAAAGATGGAATCCTATCACTAATCTACAATGACATAATATTTTGTGGACGCCCTCTACTAAGGGTGAGGTGAAGTTAAATAACCTATTGACATACCTATGTTGGATATTAGTAGTTGCCATTATTAAGTGTATAGGAATTTGGATCTTATAGTCAACTCTTGAAACTAGACACAAGACTATATAAGTCATTCTAAAATATTATTCAAATGCATCCACAAAATATGTTCAATTTTTCCCTTGAGAATAGGTATTGTTCTTTTGACCACATCCTTTTACATATGATTGGGAAACTACTTAACCATATAACTACTTCTAAATTTCTTATATCCTCAACATAATTCATCAAATTTAATTTTATGGTTTTCCATAAGATTGAGATTAAACACTTCCCTGATCAATTATTTGCATAGGATAAAATCTCAAATATCTTTTTATCTTTCAATTGTCTAGTGTTGGGGTTGTATTTGTTACAAATAATATACATGAAGTAAACAAGTAAAAATACTTTGGGCACCACCAAATTTCCTCAATCAAATTTCCATATATTACAAATTAGGATAGGTTTGTTAGGATATTTGTAGCAGTATTTGAACAAATCCCACCAAGTTGACAAAACAATGACATCTCAAATAAGCTTGGATCTAACTTGCAATCTATCAAATAGAATTATAGCACCTTGGACATGTTTAGGTTTCTCAACAGAATTGAGGAACTAGTTTAATAAGTCTTGGTCTAGACCTCTCTTAAACCTACTTGACTAAGTAGAAATACAACTCATTTTGGAACTTCTAAGTGTTATAGGATTTTATAGTGAGATGTAAATAGGATAACAATGGTGATTAATAAATTTCAAAACTTCACATGATGGAAACACTAATAGTTCACCACAAGCATGACCATGCAAAGCCTAGGCTATTTTGAATTGCATATAATTTTAAATTTGAGGTGACTTGCCAATTATTAGTTGTTTTGGAGGGCCTAAAAATTCACAAAGTTAAAATGTGATTCAAATCAATCATCAAACTCTCCTTCACTATAATTCTGAATCTCCCTTTCATTATATAGAAATGACTCTAAATAACTCTAAAGAATGTGAATAAAACAATTTTTTCCTTTAACCACCTTTTACATTAAATTCTTACACACACTTTGAAAAATTAATGATGTATTTATTAACTCCTTACTTTTTTCTTTAAGTCTAACAATCAATCTTCTAAGTGAATAGAATCAATGGATTTGCTAGCATGCATCCTAATTTTGGCTATAGGCAAGAATTGATACGCATAAAATTTCTATTTTTTCTTTCACACTCAGCACCGACACATTATACCCTTCAACTAACCTGAGGATTCCATTTGTTAGGGTAACTAATATATGGCGAATATGTTGTTTTAATAATATTGGTTAATATGTGGGTGATTTAATACATGATTTTGAGATTCCAAGCAAAAATATTAATTAGACCATTAGAAACATATAGTTTGTTATGGAAAATTATTAATTACATATGCCTCATAAAATAAATTTATAGCAAATTAAAATGCATTGGACCGATAATTCATAAAATTCGGGTGATTTGACCACCCCATTGGTGCAATGAATTCACAAATTTTGAAGTGGCCAATATGAACTATTCACCAATTGGAAAAGATTCACCACTAAAAACTAACTGGTCACATTCCTTCCTATAGGTCATATTTGCGAGATTAATATCAATTTTCTTTTGAATACTTTGAGCAACATATTCTTGACCACACTCTCTTTTTAGATCTCATCATTCCTTTTCTTGTCTACATTTTTTTTACTTTGACCAACATTATTTTAGATTCATAAGACTTGATGAAGTTTCCACTAGAGAGAAATTTTTCACAAGCCAATGCTCTAGCATCTTGTGCTACTTGTTCTCCCTCTAAGATTAACAAGGTTCTCTCTAATGGGATTTCAATGATATGTTGTCTCCTAGGTGAGGCAATAACCTACCTGATTTATTTTTCCTAAAGAATATGTTCATCACTTACCTCCATAATATCATAGTTGGGCTAGGGTTGAATAGTTCCTTTATTTGGATTATTTTTAGGTGCTTTACCTCCTCCTATTGATGTAATAGACCCTAGAGATGTAATATTGATCTTTCAATATATTGTACATCCAAATCCTAATTTTCAATGGAAATTTCCATAGGGTAGGTCTTCAGGTGATCACAAGAATAAAAACTCCCAAAGTATAAGCATTGTCTAACATTAACTTCATCCTTTCAATTAAATCTCTAATATCAAAGAAGGCACCTTTGTAGTAGTTGTTAAGAATTTTTCTTCTTCTCTTCTAGCTATGAGGGTGTATCCCATTTACTTATTTTAAAATATTCTTCCTTTATTATGATACTTATGATTATGTCCTTACTATCATCACATTGATGCTCATATCCTAACCTAGCCACATCTCATCTAATTTTATCAATAAAATACTCTAGATCACATTTTCTCCATTTTTTTGATTGCTTACTAAATACAAACAAATTATATTGCAAGTGTTCCTATGAATAGTGATCCTAGACCTGCACAAACATGAAGAACAAACACACAATTAGTCCCAAATGCAAGTTAGAAACATAATTCCCCATGAAATTCATTTGACACATAAAAACAAGAAATAATATGAACACAATGAAAAAGCTATTAAATCCTATTTAAATAATCATATTCTCAATCCCATGGGGGAATTGGTGCCATTTTGATGTGGAAAATGGCCCTTTCTCAATTCCTTGCAAGCTTGAATGATGATTGATGATGATTTGATGCTCCTTGGTGAAATTCCTGCATAACCTAGCTATGAAACTTGAAGAAAAATATGAAAATGGATGAACAATGGATAATCAAATTCAAAATCTCAAGATAATGACTTTGCATAAAGTTGTGGATCCAAAATCCAAATGAGATCCTCTTATTTATAGATGAGAATGATGGAGGATGAGGCAAAATGGATGAATGTGGGACTAAGGATCAACCAATAGCATGAAGCCACTTGTCAACATGTGAGTGGACAAAGGTGGAGCACATTTTGGTCATTGTACAATTAAATGCAATTAGGTGGAATTTCAAAATTGATGAAATGACAAGTTGGAGGGAGAAGAAAATAAAGTTAATGCCACTTGGCTCAAGGCAAAGGACATGTAAGAAACTTAAATGCCTTGTTGGATGTACAAACCCGTTTGGAGGGATTTTTCAAACTTGGAGAATATTCCATCTTTATGCCTTTTTTGAGTGAAATGGAGGAATTTATAAATCAATTAAATTGATTTACATGAGAAAGTTATAAAAGCTAGAGGATTGGAGTGATTAAGGTTAGGATTAATCAGGATTTGATTAATTTAAAGGGAGATTAGTTGATTTGACAATTTTGACTGACTTTTGGATTAATTTAAATCAAAATGAGAGGAAAATGATTAATAGACTTAATTAAATGAGGTTTGATTTATTTAATTAAAAGGGATGATGTTAGATTTAATTAAATAAAATGAATTATTTAATTAAAAGGGAAAAGATGACTTAATCAAATAAAAAATGATCTATTTAATTAAGGGATGAAATGTGATCAATTTAATCAAATAAAGATTATTCAATTAAATGGTTAGCAAAGGAGATGATTCAAGACGAATTGGCGTTAGAAAACTCAGGATCAAGTGTATAGGATCAATCAGTATATTTTACGTTTCTACATTTTTCCCCTCTTTGAAGTAATGTACCTGTTGCATTGGTTCAAAGAATAACCATGGTGAGATCAAAATTTAAAAAAAAAATCAATTTTCCAAATGCCCCACTACTGCCCCAACAAAAGAAGTATACTGGTACATTGCCCCCATGAGAGATCGAGTGAAAATTTTGATTTGAGGGTCGATCTCACGACAAAGAGGTTCAAGATGGGCGTATGGATGGTTATGATGATGATGCAAATGAGATGGTTTTAAGATGCTTAGAATAACCAATCTATATTATCCTAAACAGCTTAAAGATAATGTAATGCATGTGATATGGATGATATGACATGCTATGATTATGAGATGTATGTATGCTAATGGTTTGTCGATGCAGGATGGATGCATTAATGATAACTTTATGATTAACTGTCATGGTACCATGTTAGTGCGAAGAGAAGTAAGAAGAAATAAGAGAATCCAACAAGTCAACTTTATTAGAGAGGATGATGACGATGATGATGATGATGATGATTTTCTTACTAGGAATTGGGACTTTAGAAGGGCTATTTACCTTATTTTTGATAACACACGTAGGCACGATGCAACAAGGTATAAAGAACCAGGATGGCGCTGCACCTAGTGTGATGGACTTTGACTCGACAATCAGATAGGAGTACTCTTGTTCACACCTGACATAGGAGCCTCATTCAAAATGTAGTTCAAATATTCCAAATATCTTAGACCAAAACATAGAAAGGAAGCCTTCCTATGTGGTCAACAAGACACCTAAAACATCCTCCCTACACCCAAAAAAAGCACGCATGACCAAGGTTATATTACAAGAATATCCAACAAGCACAATAGATAAAAGGATAATGATTGTTGCCCCATTCCTTTCTCTCTAAATCATTTTGTTTGGACATCATCGAGAGGTTGAATCGAAATGAGTGTAATAAGATAAGCCAAAAGACAAAGATAAAGTAAACAAATAAGCTAATGTTCTTCAATACCGCTAGCCAAGACTAAACTATAGTGATGCCTAATGTTGATGTCCATTGTAGGAAGGATGCATCCTAGGACATGATGTTATCAGATGATTTGGGACAGATTGGATGATAGGCTATTGATACCAAAAGTTGACCAACTTGTTTACTTACTGACCTAGACTTGAGATTTTGACAATTGAGTTTTCACTTTTAACCTACTAGACTTGTTTCTAATTGTTTCACCAAAGGTTGAGGATGATGATGATGATTTATTGTAAGTGGATGTTTATTGTGAGTGAAAGTGAGATGGGATGGATGGATTTTTTCAAATATTTGAATGTTTTTGAAATGTTTTAAGGTTATTTTTGGTATTTTCAAGATTTTGCAATTTTTTTAATTTTTGAATTTTTTAATGTTTTGGGGTTTTCTGAGATTTTGACCAAGAGACTAACCTGAAGACCTATCCTAGGGGCCTCAGGCGATGATCAAATATTATCCTTTCCTACATTATACATGCATAGACCACATAGTTCAACTAACATAGACTCGATTATTGATGAGATATGAACAAATGAATTGACAGTTTATTGTGACGAACTCCTAAAGGACTGACCCAAGTATCTCAGGGGATGATCAAAGATCAACCTTGCCTACGTTCAGAGCTTAGAGACCTGTAGTTCACAAGACGACTCTGTTTTTGACTTTTTGACCTATTTTTGGATTTTGATATGTTTTGAATGTTTTTGGATTTTCTTGGTTTTCTAAATGTTTTGGGATTTTTTGATTTTTTGATGTTTTTGGATTTTTTTATTTTTTGATGTTTTTGGATTTTTTGATTTTCTGATGTTTTTAGATTTTTTGATTTTAGGAAGACTTCAAGAATATACACGAATTTGATCCAATGAGAACATGCCCCCAGTGCGATGCAATAGACTACTTTGATATAGGCAGGGAAAAATGACCTTGGAAATGGGTAGAGTAGTACTAGGAGGGATCATGACACGAACACATGATCAAGCTATGATTCAGACACGGATGGGTGATGGATGGAGATATGGAATGCAATGGATGATGGAAGCATAATGGATGGATGATGCAAAATGAGTCATGGAGATCTTGGTGGATGGAGGGTGCTTATTTACACAAGGTGCATGTTTTCCATGTTTTCACCAAGGTACTTGCCCAAAGTGCCACCGAAGTGGTTTTCACTAGAGGATGATTTTTGTCTTTACTGTTTTTAATCCTTTTTTTTATTTTTTTGGTTTTTTTTATTTTTTGATTTTTTTTGTTGTCACCAAGATGCCTATTTGCCAGGTTTTCATTAGGGTGACCATTTTTTTAGGACATTTTCCAATCTTTTTGTATTTTTTGGTTTTATACCCTGAAAGATTAGGCATAAAACTTTTTGAGATGGGAGTTGTTCATAGGCTCTTGTAGAGATTCCCCTTCGAGCATTGAAAACTAATATGCCCTTGACTTATAGCTCACTGTGATGACAAAGGGTCCCAACCAATTGGGTTCAAACTTGCCCTTGTCGGCTAGGTTTGGAACATTCTTCTAATTCTCCTTGAGCACAAGTTCTCCAACTTGGAAGGTCTGACTCTTGATCTTCTTGTTGTAGCTCTGTTTGAGTTAGTTTTGGTAGACCTGAAAATGGTTTAAGGAATCCATGTGCCACTCATCCAATAGTTATAGCTCATTTAATCTTGATACTCGATATTCCTCATCTATGATGAGATTCTATAATCATATTCTCAAGGATGGGAGCTTGATCTCGATAGGGAGTATGGCTTCTGATCCATAGACTTGGGAGAATGGGGTGGCACCTGTTGGTGTGTGGATACTTGTTCGATAGGCCCATAGGGCAGGATTTAGCTACAAATGCTAGTCACGACTAGCGTCATTGACTGTCTTTTTGGGGATTTTCAAGATGGTCTTATTTGTAGCCTCAGCTTGGTCATTTCCTTGGGGGTAGTATGAGGTGGAAAAGCGATGTTGGATATTAAAATTTTGGCATAGGTCACAAACATCCTAATTATTAAAAGGTGTCCTGTTATCTGAGATAATGGCTTGAGGGACACCATAACGACAAATTAAGTAATTCAAGATGAACTTTGGTATCTGCTTTCATGTGATATAGGTCATGGGAATGGCTTCTACCCATTTCGTAAAGTGCTCAATGGCAGTGATGATGAACTTATGTCCACTAGATGAGGTGGGAGTGATTTTTCCAATGAGATCAAGCCCCCACTATGAAAAGGGCCAAGGTGTGACAATCAGGTGGAGCTCTTGAGTTGGTGCATGGATGAGGTCCCCATGCTGCTGACATTGTAGACACCTTCGGACATAATCATGTGCTTCCCTTTCCATTGTAGGCCAATAGTACTATGTCCTTAGTAGTTTCTTGGCCAAGGTCATACCACTCAAGTGTGAACCACATATGTCGTTATGTACCTCAGTTAAAGTGGTCAATGACTCCTCAACATTTAAGCAATCTAACAGGGTTCCTTCAATCCTTCTATGGTATAGGGTATCTCTTAGGATGACAAAACAGGATGATTTTTTGACCTTTAGGCTCTTTTGAGGTTCGGGGTTATGTCAGTGGGGAGGACTCATATTCTCATGTATTTGTATATATCATGGTACCAAGGATCACCAGGACCAATGATTTCACACACAAATTTGGACTATGGTACCTCGAATGCAGGCATGAGAAGTTGTTCTACAAGGAATTCTTGCTTTGGGATGTTGCGCGGGATTTCCAAGAGTGATCTGATCATAGCCATTACATTTTTTGCTCTGTTATTTTCTCTTGGTAGCTAATCAAATGGGATATCAATGAAGAACTCCTTAAGGCTTTCCACCAGTTTCTTATAGGGAGTCAACTTGCCATCCTTTGTTTGATACTTATCGTTTACCTAGTTGATTACGAGTTGTGAATCTCTGTAGACCTTAAGTGCCATTATTTTCCATTGCACTGCTATTCTCAAGCTTATGACAAGAGCTTCATATTCTGTAATATTATTTGTGCATGGGAATGATAGCTTGTATGATTTTGGTATGCGGTCCCCTTGAGGGGTGATGAAGAAGATTCCTACCCCTGACCCATGTTGCATGTAGGATCCATCAAAGTAAATTTTCCAATGATCTGCCACACTTAGGTTGAATATTGATTCATCAAGGAACTCTGACACAAGTGGGTTATCTGAGTAGATTAGTGCTTTTGCTAGTTGATCTACAATTTCTTGTCCTTTGATGGCCTTGCATTTCACATAATCAATGTCATGCTCTATCAAAATCATAACCCACTTTGTCATTCGCCCTATGAGAGTTTCTTTGGAAAGTAGGTACTTGAACGGGTCTATCTTTGCAATGAGATTTATTTGATGTGCTAGCATGTAATGTTTGAATTTTTGAGCTGCAAACATCACTGATAAGAAAGCTTTCTCAATAGATGTGTAGTTTAGTTCATGTCCCACCATGGTTCTACTGATATAATAGATAGCTCTCTCTTTTCCATTTTCATCGTTTTGTGTTAAGAGAGCACCGAGAGCTACCATTGTTGTCAAAATGTATAAGATCAAGGGTTTGCTTGGAATTGGTGGCATGAGGACTAGCGGTGTGAGTAAGTACTCCTTGATCTTGTTGAAGGCATAATCACACTTCTCGTCCCACTTATATGCTACCCCCTTATGGAGTAGATGAGAATAGGGGACAACCTTGTTTGCTAGTTGTTCTATGAATCAGCGGATGGACTGGATTCTTCCTTGTAGGCCTCTTAGCGGTTTCAATGTTTTGGGTGCCTCCATTTGAAGAATTGCCTTAATCTTAGTAGGATCTATTTCAATCCCTCTCATAGACACGATATACCAAAGGAGTTTTCCTGACTGTACTCCAAAGACACACTTCTTTGGATTGAGTTTGACTTTGTATTCTTCTAACCTATCAAAGATAAAGCCCAATTCTATTATGTGATCTCATCTTTTCTTTGATTTGGCCAATATATCATCCACTTAATCTTCCACAGTCTTATGAATCATATAGTGAAAGATCAGTGTCATGGCCCTTTGATAGGTAGATCCCACATTATTCAACCCGAACAACATCATATTCTAGCAATACGTCACCCATGGGTAAGTGAAGGTCATTTTATTTTGGTTATCTTTTGCTATCATGATCTGGTTGTAGCCTGAGAATCCATCCATCAATAATAGTATCTCGTGTCCTGCCGTCATATCCATGATCATGTCGATGTTTGGAAGTGGAAAGTCATCCTTGGGACATGCTTTGTTTATATCTCTAAAGTTCATGCAGACGCAAATGCCCCCAGTAGTCTTTCAAATAGGTACAAGGTTTGAGAGCCACTCTGGATAATCGATTGGCTGTATAAACCCTGCATCTAGGAGCTTTTGTAATTCCATTTTGACCAACAATGCTATATGGGGATGCATATTCCTTAGCTTTTGTCTCACAAGCTTTGCTTCGGGATATACAGCAAGATGATGAACCACAGCCTCTGGATCAAGCCCAGGCATGTTGGCATAGGTCTATGCAAAGTTTTTCTTTCTTTCTTTTAGGAATGCAACCAAGAGTTCTTGCTCTTCTGTAAGAAGAGACTCTACATAGAATGTTATGTGTGGCAATTCCTCCATTCCCAGGTTGACTGGATTGCACTTCTCTGCTAAGACCGCTGACTTCTCCTGATATATTACACTAAGAGGAAGATTGAATCCTTCATCCCTTGGCACCTCAGAGAGGTTTTCATTGTTGGATACGTCCTTTATTTTTACTATTTTTGGGTCAAAGAGTGCCACATTGTGGTTTTCACTCAAAAAACTAGAGATTATTCTCAGATTTTCACTTTTGCGATTGAAGGATTCAATCGTTTCCCCATAATAGGCATGTGTGTCCAATGTGATGTTGAACCTAACCTTATAATCTCTATATGAAATAGTATCCTGCAATCCCATGAATTCTAAGAATGCCTCATCATTTTCAAATGTGTCCAAAATTGGTGGTCCTCGTTGGTTGTAATCGATGAGTTGGGTATAAACTAAGTTTATTTCATGGGTTTGATGGTCTGACTCAAAACATAGGGTGCTAATCATGAGTATGGAGGAATCTTCAAAAATCATAGGCAAGTCAATTATGGGATTCTCAACACTACTACACGTGTCATTTATGTCAAAGGTAAAGTTATCTATGACTCGACCTGTGGATACTGGTAATCGAAGGGTGGCCACTGATAGCTGAGGGGGAGTTTTGACCTTTTTAACTGAGGCACCTTTTCCAAGTATGGTCACCTTCAGAGGGGTACATTTGAGGGCCAATATTTCTCATACGCTTCTCTGGAATGAGAGGTACTAGAATCCCATTGGAATTTTGTCCAACTTTCTTGTTTATGTTATAACCCATACTAAGCATCATTTGTAATCCTTTGTTGCTCTCATCCATGGGAAGATCAGGTGCAGGCCTTTCATCTTGGTACAACAAGATTGATATGTCATTTTCATCTACCATTTCCTGACTTAGATCCTCCCAACATCTGAATCTAGAAGGTTCTACTTTGAAATTTTGGGATGATGTTTTAGCTAGTTGGGGTTGTCCATAAGACCTAGGAGATTGAGGTAACTCTCCTATGACGAAAGCACTTTTCTTCATTTTATAATCCCCACACCCGTTGTCTTGGATAATGACCTTGATTTTAGATATATCAGGAATGGCAATATCTTTGTCTCAGAAGTGGTGGCTAATGTAGTTGGGTCTACAAACGGAGTGGTAGGGCCTTCAGCATTCATTGGGACTTGGGGGATTTTATAGTATTTTTATTCCAGGCTCTTGCAATAGGCAAAGTGTTTGGGATGACCATGAATCCTGACCTCTTGATTTTGATATGGGAACTTGATGCACTGATGGAAGGTGGAAGAGATTGCTTGCATCCCATGGATCCATGGGTGCCCCAAAAGGATGTTATAAGGTAAATCAAGGTCAAGGACCTAGCATGCAGTTTCTATAATGGCTTACCCTACTTGAATAGGGAGCTGGATAGTTCCTTGAAACACTCTTTCCTGATCATCATATGCTCTAAGTGTGATGACCTTACCCTTTTCAATGGCATCCTCTGAGAATCCCATATTCTTTATTAGTTTGAGCAAATAGATATTTAGACCTACACCCCCATCCACCAAGACCCTTTTGAATTTATTTTTATGAACCAGGACTTCAAGGTGGAGCGTGCGATTGTGAGATGGTTGGGAGGGGAAGTCTTGATCAAATAATGTTAGGAGACTTGGAGTGGTGATATTTTTGACCATAGCTTGGAACTAGTCAGTTTTTAGATCCGCAAAGATGGTGGATGAAACCAGTGCTTCCTCTAGGATTTTTCTATGTGCTAGCGATATCTTGAGCAACTCCATGATGGAGATTTGAGTAGGGGTTCTTTTCAGCTATTCTAGGACATTATAGCCATTAGGAATGGATCTTGGATTTGAGGTGGATTCTCTAGGTGGTTGTGATGACCCCACAATGGTAACTTTGTCACTGCGTGTGTTGACTCCACAATCAGCTTTGGCTCCCTTGATGTTAACAATAGTGACCATTTCATCAAGGGATGCGACAACATGGTCATACACATGGTTCACATTGGCATACTTGGTATTTCCATGGTTTTTCCCTTTGTTATGATCCGACATCAGATTTGTGTGTATTTTCTCTTGGGGGGATTTTTGTTTTGCAGGAGTGGTCCCCCTTGATTGTTCAGATTGTTGATTTGATTGTTTGGTGGTTGTTGTGATACCGCGTTGGCTTGTGTATTGCTTCGATTATTACCTTGCAATTGTTGGTATGTCTGGGTGTTTTGTTTCAGAGCACTGATTATGAACTTGGCATCCACCACACCATCATTAGTGACATTTTTGTTCTTCCCCACGTGCGATGTTTCTCATTATAGCTAGTGGAAGGGTGGTTGCCTTAATGTTCTAGATATGTGGGTGTCCCCCCTTGTACAATAAGGGCTCATTCGATATTGATCACCTTGGGAATCAAGTGGTCATACGTGGTGATACCTTACACCTTAAGATGAAAATCCAAGGTTTTCTCAAGATTAGCAATGATGGTGCAAATTTGTTGTTCTTTTGGCATGTCCCATTTGCTCCTGTTGGCCTTGGATCACCATCGTTGTAAGAAGGAAGAAAATGATTCCCCCTTAGCTTGTTTAAGAGCTGATAGTTCCTCTAGACTAACATCCATACCAATATTGAATGCAAAGTTTTTTATGAATGCATCTATAATCTCTTGGAACTTTTTGATGCCAAGAGGAAGGTGAGAGAACCACTCCATGGTAGGACCAACCAAACTTTGAGGGAATAGCTGCATCAAATGTGTATCGTCATATGTAACCTCCATGCAATGTACCTAGAATTCCCTGATGTGATCTTCAGGGTTTCCCATCCAATGATATTTGTCAAATTTAGGGATTTCAAACCCCTTTGGGAACAACACCATTGCAAGGCTCCTGCCGAACAAATAGGGACACATGTTGCTTGGTGTCTTTATTTTTTTCCTTGATTGGAGATCGAGCACTTGCTGTGAGAGAAATTTGATTTGTGTTGTCACATCATCTTGTGGGTCAAGAGGTGGAGTGAATGTGTTTTGAAGTGGTCGAGGTGTTTGAGTGATGGGTGGAGTGTTAGGTATGTTGGTGGGAATTTGTTGCAAGCTATGTTGTGTGATAAAGGCTTGTTGATATACCTACATTTGTTGTAGCACCAACAACACTTGTTGTTGGTCTTGTTGTTGTTGTTCCAACAACACTTGTTTTTAGTCATGTTGTTGTTGTGCCAACAACACTTGTTGTTGGTCTTCTTCTTGTTGTGCCAACAATGCTTGTTGTTGGGCTAGTAATTGGACTGATTCTTATTGTGCTTGGTACTGTTGTAGGGTTTGTTGATATGCTTATTCTTGGGCTTCTTGCAGTTGTTCTTGGTATTGAGCTTGTGCTTGTGCTTGTTGAGCTTGGTATTGGGCTTGCACCTGAGCTTGAACTTGCACTTGAGCTTGTGCCTGTTGGGCAGCTTGTGCAACCTATGTAGCTTGTGCGAATTGAGCTACTTGCATAGCTTGGGTGGATTGTTGTTGTTGCAATAAGGCTTGAGCTTGAGCAACATGTTGTTCTTGTTGTGCTTGTTGTGTGGCTTGAGTCGCTTGAGTGGCTTGCGCTTGTTGTGCAACTTGTGTGTTTTTTGCTTATTGTGCTTGAAATTACAAAAGTGCCTTTTAATAGGCCTATTGAGATGCTTGCAATGTGATGCTATATTGGCTGGCCAACTTTGGTCTTGGTGGCAGACTCATAATGGTGTTCATTGTTCTGATGAGAGGTGTCATCATATTGATGATAAGAACCTGTGTGGTGGACGGTGTGATTGATATGCTTGCTCCTTGAGAGACCACGTTTATGGATGGTGTAGTGATTGCTTGGGTTTCTTGGATGGATACCATTTGTTGTTGTGATATTGATGGCAAGATCAAAGGATTTGATATGATGTTTTGATTTAAGATTAAGGGTTTGCTTTGATTGATGGGGGTAAAGGGGATTTCCCTAAACCGAGGAGTGGTGTGGATGTTGATGGAAAAGGTGGAAGTGGTGGAAAAATGGGTGGTGTGTTCCCTTGAGAGAATGATGATGATGAGGGTTCAAAGATGCCCCCTGGTCCAAATAGAAAACTTTCTCCTTGTGAAGTCATAGGGAGAGATGTTTGTGTGTTGAGAGGATACACCAGTGTTGCATGAAAAGATGATGATGGGTCATTGGGGTCCTGAAAGGTGAGTGGAACATATGGGTGTAGCGGATTTTGAGGAATGGATTGGCCCAGGATGGTGTTTGTGTCCAAATCTTGGTTGTTCACAAGGGGGTTTGTTTGTAGTGCATGAAGCAATGAGCTCCCCTTGTTGACAATTGGTTGAGTTGGAGAAATGGATGTTGTGATTTAGGGGATGGTTTGAGTGATGCTTTGAAATGGAGGTGGGGATGATATTGGGGTGTGGATGAAATTGGGGGCATAATCCCAAGAGGATTCTCCACAAGAGTGCTCACATCATAGTTGGAAGGGATTTTAGCCCCTTCTTTAGCCAATTTTAGTATGTATTGTGAGGGATTAAGCTTCATCATGGTATTGACAATTTTGTGAGTTTCAGGATTTTGGAACATTTCAATAATTTCATCTTGTGTCATCTCGAAGACATTGTTAGTGATGTCTTCTACTTGACCTTCCTCTTGAGAATCTTGTGGAAGTGGAGGAAGATTGAGCGTGGGATTGCTAGACCCAATGGGATTGATTTCGAAAGTGGTTTGACTCAAGTCACTTGAAGTTGATGTTTCCTTGTTCATTTCCATGTTCTTCTTGTGTTGAGATCTAGTTTGAACCATAAAATAGGGATCAATTTTCAAGAATGTAAGATATGAACCTCTAATTCTTTGGATTGATCTAATCTTTTAGGTACAAAAGGAAATTCTAAGATATCGAGGATCAAAAGGATGATGATGAGATAATGAGAGATGGATGATTGGTGGATGATTGGAACTCTTAGGAAACTTTGAAGAGGATACTAAACTTTAGGACTTCTGGATTGATGTTTGATTTGATTTTGGATTGATTTGATTTGATTTTGATTGGATTTGGTTTGGATAATGAACTCATAAACTCTAAGAGGTTGGATGTTGTTCTAGAGTAAACTTGTCCACAAGATGGTAATTTGACTAAGTGTGTAAAGAAGGATTCATATACACACACCTAGTCAAACAAGATGATTTTGATTTGATTCAAGGATTTGCCCAAAGTTTAGCATAAAGGATTTTTTCAAGATTTCCAAGAGTTGTTTGTGAGGTGATTTTGGTTTGATGTTTGAAGGATGGATGAGTGTTTTGATTTTGATCCTAAGAGACTTAGAGAGACTTTGTTTACTAAACCAAGGTGTTGACGAACATGCTAATACTTCCTATGTGATATACTCAAACCTTTGAAAGAGACTTGGATTTTGACAATAGTAAAATGAATACAAATTTGGACTATTCCTTGATGCACGTTTGTAAAATTTGAAGGTCAATCTTTCTCTAAATTCGTAAAGCATAGACAAACATTTCTTGCAAGCTTTTTGACTAAGACTTTTGGACTTTGGTTTTTAGATTTTGATCTTTCAGGAAATCATTTGAAAGAGCACATGTGTGGCATCCAATTTTTTCTTATCTTTTTTTAATGAGTTCCTTTTACCACAAACAATTCTTGATTAGGTTTTCAAACTAGATGTCCAATGTCCCAATTTCTTCTCATCCCACAAAGTCCATTATGTGGAAATCAAGGAAATTAAGGAAAATTTTCCCTATTTGTTGACTTTAGTGAGAGAAAATGGAGATATAAATTCAAATGCTTAGAAGCCTCTAAGGATAGAATCCCTAGGGCAAGCAATAACACTTGAATTTTGTCAAAGGTATTTTCTTCCTAAAGGGTTTGAAATTTGATGATCATGTTTGAATGTTTGTTTTCTAGTGTTTAAGATCCAAGCAAAGTGTTTTGATTCCAAGAACATGCACAACCCTATGGATAAGAGGCAGTATTTGTTGAATCCCCACTTGGATAATTCTAGATGCGCTTATTCTTGGCGAATGATTAAAAGCTTGACCACATTGGCTCCCCTCCATGACACTCACTTCTACAGGTCAACCAAGCTTTAGAACCCATGAAAATCCCATGGAATACTTCTCATATCTACCAAGAACTACAAAAATGTGGGGCGGCTTCAGAGGTCTAACCTCTTGCACCAAAAAATAGATAAGGATTTTGGGCCTCTAAACAAAAGGTTCTAGAATAGGCATTTCGTTCATGGGAGATCATCCATACAGCAAGAGACAATTGCTTCCCTTCTTGTTAGAACAATCCTCATGATACTTGAACTTTCCTCAAGTACCCACACTTATATACCGGGTGGAAGTCGCTTGGCTTTAGCATGTTCTCAGTTGGGTCATTCCCTGGGGTGATTACCTTTTCCCACTAGGCAGGCCCTCTAAGGATAAACAAAAGCAAGCAAGCACATTCGTAGTTCGATCAATCTTTGTTGAGAAATAAAGAGAGAACACATGTGATATACTCCACTCACAATCGCAAGATTTTGTTCAATTTTAAGAATCCAAATTGAAGTGTGGAGGCAATCACTTATACAACTTAATATCACAAAAAGCCTCTTGCTTCTTAAGATCGTCGTGAAGCATGAGAGAAGTGCATACGTCTTTTAAATGATATTACTTTAGATAAGAGATTACAAAACGTAAAGGCACATGTTCATTTTAATCCAAGTTCAAAGCAAAAATTGGATTCTTTTTAAGCACCAAAAGGAAATATGAGAGTTTCTTATTTAATTGTTAAGTCTAAAACAAAATCTAGTAAGTTGCCTAAGGTTCTTTTTAATCCCCTTGTTTTGTTCTTTTTAGAGCCCAAATAAAATTTATTGAGTCCTAAAGCTTGAAGATGACAAAGTCCTTATAGAAGGGATTATAATTCTCCCCAAAGTGTTTAAAAACACTTGATACAATGAAATGATGATGCCATAGAGAATCCTTCATCTTTGTTTCCTCCCTTCACTTTTGATCAAGCCAACCTACAAAAATTGGTTAAAACTATAGAAACAAAAGCCAAAGACTAGTTAGTAGTCAAAAGCAGCCAAAATGAAAAAGCACATGTTGAAATTAATTTGAAAAGTGTCTTTTACCCAACTCCAGTGGTGTAGTCTGTGATGGCAGTGCAGTTTGAAGGAGTCAGCGGTGTTGTATAGTGCCGCTAGGACTGATAGCAGTGGACTGTGGAGAAACTAGTGAGTGCAATTGGGGCACTATTTTGACCAACGACAGAGTTTGGAGTTTGGATGGATGGTCGACAGGAGGATGACTCAAGCGTCATTTTTTGGAATTCAAATTTTTGGTGGGAATGACTCAACGTCACAGTTTGGAGTTTGAGAGTGGCACTAAATGGCACTGTTGGACTGATAGCGACAGTTTCTTTGTTAGCGGCGTACTTTCTTGTAGACACAAAAAGTTTCAAAAACAATGGAATTTTGAAGAAAAACGTGTTAATTTCCTCCAATATGCCCTCCTTCTAGCGCCAAAATGTGAATGGTGATCCTAGACCTGCACAAACATGAACAAACACATAATTAGTCCCTAATGCAATTTAGAAATATCATTCCCCATGAAATTCATTTAAAACATAAAAACAAGAAATAATATGAAGAACACAATGAAAAAGTTATTAAATCCTATTTAAATGATCAAATTCTCAATCCCATGGGGGAATTGGTGTCATTTTGATGTGGAAAATGGCCCTTTCCCAATTTCTTGCAAGCTTGAATGATGATTGATGAAGATTTGATGCTCCTTGGTGAAATTCCTACATAACCTAGCTATGAAACTTGAAGAAAACTATGAAAATGGATGAACAATGGATGAGAAAATTCAAAATCTCAAGATAATGACTTTGCATAAAGTTGTGGATCCAAAATCTAAATGAGAGCCTCTTATTTATAGATGAGAATGATGGAGGATGAGGAAAAATGGATGAATGTGGGACTAAGGATCAACCAATAGCATGAAGCCACTTGTCAACATGTGAGTGGACAAAGGTGGAGCACATTTTGGTCATTGTGCAATTAAATTCAATTAGGTGGAATTTCAAAATTGATGAAATGACAAGTTGGAGGGAGAATAAAATGAAGTTAATACCACTTGGCTCAAGGCGAAGGACATGTAAGAAACTTAAATGCCTTGTTGGATGTACAAACCCTTTTGGAGGGATTTTTCAAACTTGGAGAATATTCCATCTTTATGCCTTTTTTGAATGAAATGGAGGAATTTATAAATCAATTAAATTGATTTACATGAGCAAGTTATAAAAGCTAGAGGATTGGAGTGATTAAGGTTAGGATTAATCAGGATTTGATTAATTTAAAGGGAGATTAGTTGATTTGACAATTTTGACTTAGACTTTTGGATTAATTTAAATCAAAATGAGAGGAAAATGATTAATAGACTTAATTAAATAAGGTTTGGTTTATTTAGGGATGATGTTAGATTCAATTAAATAAAATGAATTATTTAATTAAAAGGGAAAAGATGACTTAATCAAATAAAAATTGATCTATTTAATTAAGGGATGAAATGTAATGAATTTAATCAAATAAAGATTATTTGATTAAATAGTTAGCAAAGGAGATGATTCGGGATGAACTGGTGTTAGTAAAATCAGGATCAGGTGTATAGGATCAATCAGTATATTTTGTGTGTCTACAGTTCCAAATCTTCTTTGGAAGTTATGTTAAAGTCAAAGAATTTTAAATATGGTTGAAAGAAAGAACCCTTTGTATGTTACCTTCACTAAATCCTATCAACACTATTTAATTGTCATATGGCCTCAAGAAAAGCCACTCTATTTGTTACCAAAAAGGAAGAATATGAGGTTTCACCTCATCTCCATCCACTTTGATTATTGTTTGATCCTTGTGATAAAAACAATTACCCCAATCATGCTCAATTATAGTTTCCAAATCTAAATGCTTTAGCTACAAAATTTTGGTGAATGTCCTAGAAATACTTTCTCTTTATATCCCAACATAAATAGAATTATTTTACAAAGTGTAGCCCAAAAATATAATAATCTATATTTTGGCAATGCACATCCCATATCTATGTCTGTACTTGAACCAAAATAGGGTTCCCTTCTAATGATACATAGGTCACTTTGAGAATAGGGTCCCAATAATTTCTTCCCAAGAAAATAAGACATGATAGGACAAAGAATACCATCTAAAAGATGGAATCCTATCGTTAATCCTCCATGACATAATATTTCATGGACGCCCTCTACTAAGGGTGAGGTGAAGTTAAATAATCTATTGACGTACCTATGTTGAATATTAGTAGTTTTCATTGCTAAGTTTACATGCATTTGGATCTTATAGTCAACTCCTAAAACTGGACACAAGACTATATAAGACACTCTAAAATATTCTTCAAATGCATCCACTCAAATGTGTTCAATTTCTCCCTTGAGAATAGGTATTTTTCTTTTGACCACATCCTTTGACATATGATTGGGCAACCACTTAATCATATAACTACTTCTAAATTTCTTATATTCTCAACATAATTCATCAAATTTAATTTTATGATTTTCCATAAGATTGAGATTAAACACTTCCCTGATCAGTTATTTGCATAGGGTAAAATCTCAAATCTCTTTTTATCTTTCAATTGTCTAGTGTTGGGGTTGTGTTTGTTACAAATAGTATACATGAAGTCAACACTGAAAAAAGCTTTGGGCACCACCAAATTTCCTCAATCAAATGTCCATATATTACAAATTAGGATAGGTTTGTTAGGATATTTGTAGTAGTATTTGAACAAATCCCACCTAGTTGACAAAACAATGACATCTAAAATAAGCTTGGCTCTAACTTGCAATCTATAAAATAGAATTCTAGTCCCTCGAACATGTTTAGCTTTCTCAACAAAGTTGAGGAACTAGTTTAATAAGTCTTGGTCTAGACCTCTCTTAAACCTACTTGACTAAGTAGAAATACAACTCATTTTGGAACTTCTAAGTGATATAGGATTTTATAGTGAGATGTAAATAGGATAACAATGGTGATTAATGAATTTAAAAACTTCACATGACGACAACACGAATAGTTCGCCACAAGCATGACCATGCAAAAGCATAGGCTTTTTGAATTGCATATAATTTTAAATTTGAGGCGACTTTCCCATTACTAGTTGTTTTGGAGGGCCTAAAAATTCACAAAGCTAAAATGTGTGTCAAATAAATCGTCAAACTCTCCTTCGCTATAGCTCTGAATCTCCCTTTCATTATATAGAAATGACTCTAAATAACCCTAAAGAATGTGAATGAACATTTTTTTCCTTGACCACCTTTTACATTAAATGCTTACACAAAGTTTGAAAAATTAATGATGTAGTTGTTAACTCCTTATTTTGGCTATAGACACATTATACCCTTGAGAAGGGTAACACGAGAATTCCATTTGTTAGGGTAACTAATAAATGGCCCAATAGGATCACCATAATTTGCCACATATTAGGACAACTACCTAAGCGATTGTATGCACTTAAATGAAAGTGTAGGACCCACATTAAAAATTGTGATGTGAAGATCCTCCATGATGCAATAAGAACTTGTCATTTGTGGAGGACCACCTCAAAAAGTACCTCCAAGCTAACAATCAACATATTCATTTAAATCTATATAAATCCATCATGAATCCTACGTATGAAAGTGGGACCCATATCAAAAATCACGATGTAAAAGAACTAACCATGCAATATAAAATTGATAGTGTTAGCTCATCATTTTAATAAAATACTTCAAATAGAAACTTGTCACATTGCGCATAATAATATCAAAATAGAAATCCATACAGGAAGGCCATCATAAATAAATGGAAATGAGACCCATAGCTAAAAGTATGATGCGTACCATGTGATTAAATATCACCACTTGCCACAAATGAAAATAACATTTTGGACCTGCATCGTACCGTACACACAAGTATTAATAAACCTGCATCATGTCACAGAAGTTTGGAAAATATGACTCTTTAACTCAAAGACACGTGGCATTATATTGCTAGCTCATGATGTGTGAACAACTTTTGAAAACTCAAGTCTCTCATAATGAAAAATTCACGTGTGACGCTCCAACACCTTTTACCTAACACAAGAATTATGCTGCCATGCTGTACCATAAAACGTGATTTATAATTGACGGCCGTGTATTGTTCTTACCTTCCCAATATAAACACCCACAACCCCGAAAAGGCAGACATTTTACTTTCCAGATAATCAACGGAACGATTCAGATTCGTTCCGATCGACTTGGAAAGAATCGACACCATTCTTGCTCCGTATTCCTTTTGCCCGCCGTTATGTTCCGGTGTTAATATCTAGGCACCATTTAAGCTCACGAATATACCTAGCATCATCATATTATTTTGAGTGAAGATACAATTTCCTTCTTTGAGGCTTTCGTTAATGAATTAATGCTACCAATTAATTTAAATAGTTGAGCTGCCTAAATAATAAATGTTAATTTAGAAAATTGAATGGGAAGAAAGGGTGTATTAATTTGTAGGAATTATGTATAAAGGTTATATATTTATTTATATTGAATAAAAATATTCAAATATTAACGTATGAAAGTGGGACTCATATCAAAAATCACGATGTAAAAGAATTAAACTATGCAATATGAAATTGATAGTGTTAGCTCATCATTTTAATAAAATACTTTAAATAGAAACTTGTGACATTGCACATAATAATATCAAAATAGAAATCCATGCAGCAAGGCCATCATAAATAAATGGAAATGAGACCCATACCTAAAAGTATGATGCATAGAACTACGTATCATGCGATTAAATATCACCACTTTCCACAAATAAAAAGAACATTTTGGACCTGCATCCTAACGTACACACAAGTATTAATAAACTTGTATCATGTCACAAAAGTTTGGAAAGTATGACTCTTAACTCAAAGACACGTGTCATTATATTGCTAGCTCATAGTCTTGGTAAAAAAGAGAAGATGAAAAGTGTGATGTGAAGGACCCTAGCGATGCAATGTGATGTAATCAAAGTGTTATTGTAAGGAGAAAACCTCAAGGAATAAAGAAGGTGTGTGAAATTACGAGACAATGATAACAAGGAGATAATAAAATAATAATATGCATGGAGACAAGGCCATAAACTAAAGTGAAACAACCCAAACAAGAGATCATCATTAAAATAGAAGACCAAATCAATAAGGTTAGAATTTTAGAGAAAAAAAAAGGATAAAAAGGATAAAACTTTTATAAATTAAATTGACTGAAATCATAAGGATCTCCATAGCAAAAAATTGAAAAATTTCAATAGTGGCTCTCATTCAAGGATGTATGTTCTAGTAGGACATAGCAAGATCTAAAAAGACTTTGATGATGCAAAACCCACACACACATACAAAATTCACCATGTGTCAAAGATAGTAATGGTTTCATGACACAAATACAAGGGTGAGAAAGCCACACATAAAAGGATAGATTAAAACCTAAGAGAAATAATGTTTTAGGAATTATCCACACAACAAAATTTCATGAAATTCTCCAATCAAACCCTTTTATAAAGTATGAGTCTTCACCATTATATTTTTTTATAATTTATGAATCTAGCCAAATGGAATCAAACTTTCCATGCTTTTTTCCCTTATCTCGTGTTACAACATTCCATATTAAGACCATATCTTTGATCTCTCAAATTTTCTCATGCTTTCCCTCTTATCAAACAAGTATTTTTATTCTTGTTCTCCTTTTAAGTTAACCACTTGAGCACTTATTCTACTTTCATTGAGCTCAAACAATTGTTTAATTATGTATTTCATAACATCATCAAACTCTTCTTCGGACTTTTGCACAAAGTTATAGACCGGTACAAGCAATACTACATTAGCTCCATACACCAACTCAAAATGTGATTTCCCAATAGATTTATTTGGTTTCACTCTATCTAACATCAACTTAGAGTCTCATGCTTTCTTATTTTGTCCAAGTAATCTTTTGATTACCTTCATCAAGTTTTTATTACTTGAGTAACCTTGTACATTCCCCTATGGTTGATATGGGGATGAATGAGAGACAATAATTCCATTCTTAGAGAAAAGGTTGATAAATTCCACAAATTTAAAGCATGTCGTATTATTTCATATAATTTCATTTGGGACACGAAACATTGGTATAATATGATGAATAATGAACTCAATTACTACCTTGATTGTATCCCTCTTAGTAGGAATTTATTTTATCCATTTTATAAAATAGTTTGTGGCTATAAGAATCCATTTGAAACCCTAGCTAGACTTCTCAACAATCTCTCCAATGAAATCAATATCCCATTATTGAAAAGGGGCCTCTACTGTAATGGGCCTTAAAGTTAAAATCCCTAATCCCTTATGTACCCCTAAGAATCATTGATAGACATCACATTAATTCACCAATTTACAAACATTTGTAAGCAAGGATGTCCACCAATAGCCAACTCTAAGGATCTAGTCAGCTATATTTTTAGCCATGTAGTTTCCACCACATGCACCACAATACAATTCATTTGATATCTTAGTCACTTATTTTTCATCCAAGCTCAAAATAACATTATTTAAATTTTTAACATTAGTTCTCTATTTACTAGGGCATATTTCAATGTCCTATTCTAATTTTTAGTTATTTTACATAGGAAAGTCATGTGGTATAATTACTAGAGCATGCCCTTATAGAAAGGATAATTTTCCAACTTTCATTTCTTCTTCTCAACCTCTTATTTCACATTCCACTTTAGCTACTTGTAGGTTAGACTTTTTTCGTTAGCTTGGGTAAGCCTTTCCCTCAAACCAATTTAGTTATCTAGATTTCAATATTGAACTTTTAGATTTTATTGATCCAATACACTTTCTTCTAGTTACCCTCTACTAAGTAAATATGTCCTTTACTACTACATGCTATACATAAGCCATAATCGACGCACCTACTAAATATGGTCTAAAATTCTTAACCTTTACCAAGGAAAAAGCTTGCTTGTCCATTGCATCATATTTTAGCTTTGAACTTTGGAGAGATTTGCTAAAGAAAGAGATTGAAACCCATCCTAATTTTTTATAGCAACACAACTACAATTGTGTGAAAGGAAGCAAAATAAAATAGTTGAAATGGTTTAGAAAATTTGGATGAGGCCAACACTAGAGCTTTCTTGATTACTTCCTTAACACTTTGGAATGCTTCAGTGGGTTCACCTTCCTATGTAATAGTCTATCATTTGTTCAACTTTTTTGATATAACTTTTATTTTTTGCAAAATTAGGGAAAAACCTCATACGAAAATATTTTTGGCTTGAGGTATCTTCTCAATAATAACTATTCTCTCAAGATCAATATCAATCCCATCCTTAGAAACAATGTGCCTAAAAAATTTACTTTCCATAACCCAAAAGATACATTTCATAGTTTAAAGATATACCATACTCCAAGCATCTTTAAAAAATTATCTCCAAAAGGTCACACTGATGTTGTTAGGTCGCAAACTTTCTCTGTCATAATCATAGAATATTTCTTACCTTTAGGGCTATGGGTATGTGGATAGTTAAAGGCTAACTATGAGAGTGGCTAGTATCTCTTACACTTTGGGCTCATCCTAAACAAAAGCGTGTATTCATAGATTCCTCTTAAATAGGTTTTTAAATCAAATAACATATGACACTACTATGATAAATATTAGCTATACCCAACTATACACTTGACCCTAATTTTTGTCAGTAAATAAAGCATAAATAGCTACATTATGAACTCTATATTGTTAACACCTTGCACATGCACCTATAGACATCAAATTTATTATAATACCTTAGTGTTTTCAAATTACATTACATACATAATAGAAAGACACAAATATATTGGACATGATCCTCTAAATATTTATCCATTTGAGATTGTTTAAGACTCTTCCCTATTTTGTATTACTAGATCAATGAACAACACACATATCTTATACTACTCCTACTTTAACAAGGATGTATGGCTATTTAATGATGTGTTTATTGATCCTTCACCAATGTGGAATGGTTACTACTCCATTGGGCAACAGAGTCATGAACAGTAAAGAAGAAAGAGATGTCATCAAGTAAAGGATCAAAAAAACTATATTTTCATTAACATCATAATTAAATATTGTATTTAATGTGAATCCTGACATACATAATAATCCATCATAAAACTTCACACCCATATGCAACAAATGGAAAACCATTACAAATCATTTAACCCTTACTAAAAGCACACCAAAAAATATAGTGAGAGAAAATATACAACAATGACCATGCATTCCCATAAATTGTTACAAACTACCATGGAGACATACTAGAACATGAATATGTGTAGTTACATAACTTTCCTACTCTTTTCAAGACACATCTATTTATTTATAGTTCAAACATTTAAAGTTTGATGCCCTAGAATAACCTATAGACTATTCCCACCCACAAAATTGGTTTAGAGACCAACCCCATTTGTATGTAAAATGAATATCTCTTTATACCAAAATTTTAGGCAACTAAAACCACAAGAGTAATTAACTTGTGAATAGGTGTAATCAATTTTGTATGTTCCTCAATTCAAGATCCACAAAATCTATAAAAAATCTTGGAGCAACCTCAAAAATAAAAATAAAAACATGTCAAAACCAATCACCAAATTAAAAATTACATGGTCATCCTCTCCACATCCTTAAATGCATATAAATCTATGCCCTCGTGATGAATATTCATTATAGGTGTGAAAATAGCTTAATTGACAATTGCAAGCACTTTACAACTAATTAATGGCATTCAAGGTGTTCAAGCATGGTAGGGAGGGTTTATTCCAAAATGGAAAGAGCATAAAATTATTGAGGGTCAAGGTTAATCCATAATGTATTCCTTCGGTTGGGAAATCAATCTTCAAAATTGACAAGGAATTCATGTCAAGAAGGGACGTGGAATGGAGAAATTCTAAAATGGGAACTCTGATAGGGAATAAGGACCTCAAGAAGTCATGATTAGGTGTTTAAGTGGGTCTTATAATTAGTACCAAGAGAAGGAATGGTTGAAATTTTGATTTCAAAAGGATACATTAAGGGAATGGAAAATTTTATACTTTTGGGGGGATTGTAAATAGGTGCTAGGTTAAGTGTCACTTGAAAATTTGAAAGTGTGATGAAAAAAGAAATTCTTGGAGCAAAAAATGGATGATGTTTGCATGATACCATAATGAAATTAGTAGGTATGGATCAACACACAATGTTAATGGTGTTGGAAATATGTGCCTCAATCATCATAGGCTGAAACCTCCATTGGAGCCAAGTTGGTGTGACAGTTTTTATGTTTGGTCGACTAGTAGTTTGGAACATCATATTTTGTATAGGTCATTGTGACCTAGTTTTTGTCTCACCGAAGGATCATATTGTTGTGACAGGTTGCTTTCGGTGTGACCTCGTAGTGCCTGTGAAGATCTCTGGCCGATAGGCCATTCAATCATATATTGGGAAGACCTTTGGCCGAAAGGCTTTGTTCGGTGTGAAGTCCCAACGAAAGCTAATGTCCTACCGACAGTATGTTATGTATTGAAGTCTTCGGGATAACTAAAGGGTTCTCGCTATGAAGTCCCAGCGACATTGGTGAGTCTCGCCGATGATGAGAGGTCTTCGGTGTAACATATATGTGTTTGATAAGAACTCTCGACGAAGGTTATATGTCTTGGCGATTGTTGATGACTTTGGGGTGGCATGTGTGATCTCAGAGAAACCTCTTGGCGATATTGATATGTCTTGCCGACTATTCTTTGGAGCTCGGTATAACATACGACTTCGGTATAACCCGTGGTGACTCGGCGTGAGGTCTTGGCGAAGAATGATACTCTTGCAGAATGGAAAACTCGTGTCTATGTAACTTGTGGAGCTTTGGTATGACGTCTCACTGAAAGCGATGAGTCTGGGCGATAGCGATACATGTAGAGAATGTCAGTGTGAGGTCCTAGCGACATCAGGAAGTCTTAGCGATAGTCTCCTGAGCTCGGTGTAACACAAGAAGGCTCGTTGGGATGTCTTGGCGAGAGCGATGGTCTTGCCGAAAGGAAAACTAAAGCCGATACAAGTTGTAAGCTCGGTGAAACCTCTTGCCGATAGAAACGACTCTTGGCAACATCGATATGAAGACTTTGTGGCATCGGCGAGACACTGTTAGTGTCTCACCGAGATGCCAACAAAGTTTGTTTCCTCTAACCGAGCAATGACTATCTATGTGGTTGGTATTCGGCCAATCAGAGGAGCTGAATTGGAACCATTGGGAGATAGTTCGTTGAGACAGTTCTGTGAGGAAGCTCAATAGCCAGGAACGACATGAATATAGTTGGTAATCTCTGTAGTGATTCAATTGGTTTGATCAACAGTTGTGTGTGAATAGTTTGAATTGTATCAGAGTGAATTCTATTCTAAAAATTTTGTAATTTGAAGGTTCTTGTACAAGATTGTTCATGGTGAATGCTGTTGTAAATAGACATCAGAAAGATAAGTCTGAAACTTGTATGTAATCTCTATTATTGTAATACAAAGTGATTTCTCTTGGTGTGGTGGGTTTTTCTCCCGTAAGGGTTTTCCCATGTATATTTGGTGTTCTTGTGTGATTGTCAAATACTCTGTTTCTGTTATCTGCTTCATAGTGCATCTTAATTGAACTGAAATTGAAAAATTAAAAGTATATCTACATTCTTCCCTGAAGTTTTGACGTTTAGGAGAGTTGTTTCTGCATCTATCTTTCCTTACAAGTGGTATCAGAGCCTGGCCAATTGTGTTATCCTTGTGGGTACGTTGGGTTTTTTGAGTCAATTCTAGTTAGTGGGAGTCTTGTAGAGTTTGTTATTTCTACTTACAGGTTGAGATGGCTAGCACGTCTGGAAAGTTTGAAATAGAGAAGTTCAACGGCAGTAACTTTGAGTTGTGGAAACTCAAGATGGATGATCTTCTAGTTGATCGTGATCTGTGGCTTGCAGTGTTTGGAACCAAACCTACAAGCATGAAGCAAGAAGATTGGGACCTTGTAGATAGAAAGTCTAAGGGGTTGATAAGGCTCTGTTTGGTAGACTCAGTTCTTCTGAATGTGCATGAGGAGAAGATTGCCTCTTATTTGTGGAAGAGACTGGCATCTATTTATCAGGGGAAGTCCTTGGTGAATAAACTATTCCTGAGGAAGAAATTATATTCTTTGAGAATGCAGGAAGGAGGGTCTATGGCTGATCATTTGAACACATTTAATATGTTGATTGCTCAATTGACATCTGTTGGTGTAAAAATTGATGAAGAGGATCATTGTATGCTATTACTATGTTCTTTGCCAAACTATTGGGATCATCTAGTGATGGCTATTGGGAGTACAACATCCAGTTTCAAGATGGAAGATGTTGTTGGTTCTTTGCTGTCAGAAGAGATGAGAAGGAAATCTTCTGAGATGGCGAAGGAAGCTCTTGCTGTTAGAGGAAGACCGAAATAGAAAGGAAAAAAGAAGGACAAGAAATCAAAATCGAAATCAGAGGGGAGATCAAAGTCTCCTGGCAAGAAGTCCAAGGTGAAATGCTGGAACTGTGGGCAACCTGGTCATGTCTGAAAGGCTTGTAATGAGGAGAAGAAGAAGAAGAAGAAGTATTCTTCCGACAATGATTCTTCTCATAGTGATGCAGACGCCTTCATTGCAGCCTTGGCTACTCAGGCATCAAATGATGTTTGGCTGATTGATTTTGGAGCATCTTTCCACATGACATCTCATAAAGACTGGTTCATGAATTATGAAGAATACCATGGTGGAAAGGTGTACTTGGAAAGTGATTCATATTTTGAGATAGTTGGTCGTGGAAGAGTCAGAATACAATTCCTTGATGGCAGAGTAAAGGGAATTAATGATGTTAAGCACATACTAGGTTTGGCTCAAAATTTACTATCTGTCAATAAGCTGAATGATATTGGAGTACAAGTCACATTCTCTGGAAATGGCTGCAAGATGACTAGAGGTTCAATGGTGTTGGCTAGAGGTGCTCGAATTGGTACCCTGTACAAGCTGGATGCACATGTTGTTCAATGTAACAGTGTCTCTGGAAAGTCACTGAAAGCTACTCATGGAGGTAAAGAGGGAAATATCCCTAATTATGTAAACTTTATGGAAGTAAAACTTCCAACAGAGAAGACTATGCTCTGGCATCATAGGTTAGGCCACATAGGAGAAAAAGGTTTAAAAACCTTGAAGAATAAAAACCTGGTTGAGGGACTTGAAGATTGTAATCTCGAATTTGAATTATGTGAGCATTGTATATATGGAAAGCAGCACCGTGTTTCTTTTTATTCCAGTCCTCATAAATCTTCTGGTTTGCTAGGTTATATTCATTCGGATGTATTTGGTCCAATGAATGTTCCTTCTTTGTCTAAGTCAAAATACTATGTGTCGTTTATTGATGATTACTCAAGAAGAGCATTTGTATATTTTTTGAAAGTAAATCAGAAGTATTCAGTTGGTTTAAAGAATTTAAAAATCTTGTTGAAAATTAGACTGGTAGAAAAATAAAATGCTTAACGACTGATAATGGTGGTGAATTTTGTTCTGATGAATTTGAAAGATACTGTAAAGACCATGGAATTAAAAGACACAAGACTACACCTTATACTCCATAGTAGAATGGAGTTGCAGAAAGATTCAATAGGACAGTAATGGAGAGAGCACGAAGTATGCTTAGTAGTGCTGGCTTGGAGGAGAAATTCTGGGCTGAGGTTGTATCTACTGCATGTTACCTAATAAATCGTTCTCCAAATTCTGCTCTTGTTGAGAAAACACCTTTGGAAGCGTGGTTTGGTAAGAATCCCTCTCATAGACATGTTCGTGTTTTTGGCTGTGAGGCATATGCTCATGTGTCGGATGTGAAAATATCTAAACTGGAGAACAAGGCTGTCAAATGTATTTTTATTGGCTATAGTGCTGTCATAAAAGGATACAAGCTTTGGAATCCTGATACAGAGAAGGTTGTATACAGCAGAAGTGTAATCTTTCATGAGCTGAAACCTTCCACTTTGGATCTGCAGTCAGAGACAAAGTCAAAAAACAATAAGGATGTAGCTTTAATTCCTCCTACACCAGAGAAAGAGGAATTAAAAATTCAAAATGTACCTGAAACTGAGGAGGGCTCAAGTAGTTCTGATAGTTCTAAAGAAGAAGAAGAACCTCAGCCTCAGCCTTAGCAAGTGAGGAGGTCAACTTGTGAAAGAAAGCAACATGATAGGTATGGGTTCTCTTTGATTGATTCTACTTATGCCTATGCTTTAATTTCTAGCAGATAGGGAGAAGGATGCATTTAAAATGTCTGATTCAGACTCTTGGTTGGAAGTCATGAATGAAGAGATGGCATCATTAAAAGAAACCTGGAGTCTGGTGCCCTTGCCTAAAAGGCAGAAAAGGCTGTTGGCTGCAAATGGGTATTTAAGAAGAAAATTGGTCTAGATGGTGTAGAAAATTACAAGGCGAGACTGGTTGCAAAGGGTTATTCCCATGTAGAGGGAATCGATTATGGGGAAATATTTTCTCCTGTAGCAAAGCTGACATCTATCAGATTTCTTTTGTCACTTGCAGCCGTATGACTAGAGGTCGAACAGATGGATGTGAAGACAACATTTCTTCATGGTGATCTTGAAGAAGAAATCTATATGTCCCAGCCTGAGCACTTTGTTGAGAAAGGTAAAGAAAAACTGGTATGCAAATTAAAGAAGTCTATGTATGGGTTAAAGCAGTCACCTAGAATGTGGTACTAGAAATTTGATACTTTTGTATTGTCTTTGGGATTTGTGAGATCAAAATCTGATCACTGTGTATATTATAAAGTTGAAAGTGATCGAGTACTTATTATTGCTCTCTATGTTGATGATATGTTGTTCATAGGCAATAGTAAGCTAATGATTTCTGATCTTAAGTCTCAGTTGTCTGCTAAGTTCAAAATGAAAGATCTTGGTGCAGCAAGGTATATTCTGGGGATGGAGATAACCAGGAACAGGAAGAACAGAAAACTATGGCTCAATCAGAGTAAGTATATCAGGATTGTTCTTGAGAGATTTTGTATGAATGATTGCAAACAACTAGTGGTTCCAATCTTGCAGGGAACGAAGCTATCTGTTAAGGACTGTCCAAAATCTCCTACTGAGATGGAGGACATGACCAGTGTACCCTATGCTAGTGCGGTTGGCAGTCTCATGTATGCAATGGTCTGTACAAGGCCAGACATTGCCCAAGCAGTGGGAGTTCTTAGTCGATTTATGGAAAATCCTCGAAGGATGCATTGGGATGCTGTGAAGAGAGTGTTTAGATATTTGAAGGGAACTTCAGATTTTGCTTTGTGTTACCATGGGAACTTGGTTGAATCACAGAGGACTCTCAGCATTCATGTATATGTAGATTCTGATTTAGGCAGGGGACATTGACAATAGGAGGTCCACTAGTGGATACATTTTCATGTTGAATGGTGGTGCAGTGAGTTGGATGAGTAAGCAGCAGGCTGTAGTCACTTTGTCCACTACAGAGGCTGAATACATGGCAGCTACTCATGCTTGTAAAGAAGCATTGTGGTCGAAATGTTTGTGTTCTAACATTGGTTTTGATGCAGGGGAAATAACTATTTTCTGTGACAGTCAGAGTGCAATTTGTCTGGAAAAGAATCCAACTTTCCATGCCAGGACGAAACATATTGATGTACAATACCACTTTGTACGAGATATGGTGGAGGATGGAAAGGTCAATTTGGAAAAGGTTGATACTCTGGAGAATGTTGCAGATTCATTGACGAAGCCAGTGAGCACAGGCAAGTTCAGGTGGCGTGCCAGTTCGATGGGCCTTAGTGCCGATGATTCAGTAAGTTTTGTTGTGCTCCGGAGGTGCCTGTGTGATCTTCGTCAAGTGGGAGATTGTTGGAAATATGTGCCTCAATCATCATAGGCTGAAACCTCCATTGGAGCCAAGTCGGTGTGACAGTTCTTATGTCTGGCCGACTAGCAGTTTGGAACATCATGTTTTGTAGAGGTCGTTATGACCTAGTTTTTGTCTCACCGAAGGATCATATCGCTGTGACAGGTTGCTTTCGGTGTGACCTCTTAGTGCCTATGAAGATCTCTGGCTGATAGGCCTTTCAATCGTATATCAAGAAGACCTTTGTTCGAAAGGCTTTGTTCGGTGTGAAGTCCCAGCGAAAGCTAATGTCCTGCCGACAGTATGTTATGTATTGAAGTCTTCGGCATAACTAAAGGGTTCTCACTATGAAGTCCCAGTGACATTGGTGAGTCTCGTCGATGATGAGAGGTCTTTGGTGTAACATATATGTGTTCAATAAGAACTCTCGGCAAAGGTTATATGTCTTGGTGACTGTTGATGACTTTGGGGTGACATGTGTGATCTTGGAGAAACCTCTTGGCGATATTGATATGTCTTGCCGACTATTCTTTGGAGCTCGGTATAATATATGACTTCGGTATAACCCGTGGTGACTCAACATGAGGTCTTGGAAAAGAACGATACTCTTGCTGAATGGAAAACTCACGTCTATGTGACTTGTGGAGCTTCGGTATGACGTCTTACCGAAAGCAATGAGTCTGGGCGATAGTGATACATGTAGAGAATGTCGGTGTGAGGTCCTGGCGACATAAGGAAGTCTTAGCAATAGTCTCCTGAGCTCGGTGTAACACAAGAAGGCTCGTTGGGATGTCTTGGCGAGAGTGATAGTCTTGCCAAAAGGAAAACTAAAGCCGATACAAGTTGTAAGCTCGGTGAAACCTCTTGCCGATGGAAACAACTCTTAGCGACATCGATATGAAGACTTTGTGGCCTTGACAAGACACTGTTAGTGTCTCACCGAGATGCCAACAAAGTTTGTTTCCTCTGACCAAGCGATGACTATCTACGTGGCTGGTATTTGGCCAATCAGAGGAGCTGAATTGAAATCGTTGGGAGACAGTTCATTGTGACAGTTTTGTGAGGAAGCTCAACAACCAGGAACGACATGAATATAGTTAGTAATCTCTGTAGTGATTTGGTCGGTTCGATCAATAGTTGTGTGTGAATAGTTTGAATTCTATCAGAGTGAATTATATTCTAAAAATTTTGTAATTTAAAGGTTCCTATACAAGATTGTTCATGGTGAATGCTGCTATAAACAGACATTAGAAAGATAAGTCTGAAACTTGTATGTAATCTCTATTACTATAATACAAAGTGATTTCTCTTGGTGTGGTGGGTTTTTCTCCCGTAAGGGTTTTCCCACGTATATTTGGTGTTTCTGTGTGATTGTCAAATACTTTGTTTCTGTTATCTACTTCATAGTGCATCTTAATTGAACTGAAATTGAAAAATTAAAAGTATATCTACATTCTTCCCTAAAGTTTTGACGTTTAGGAGAGTTGTTTCTGCATCTAGCTTTCCTTACAAATGGAAGAGTGACATCAACATGATATCATCATTAAGGAATCAAACACAAACGAAAATTCATGCAAGGTATACCAAGTATGAAACTCCAAAAAACTTAGGTAATTCTTCAACTAGGTAGAGGATCAAGATGATGATTTTAGAAGAAAATTGGTACTCGAGGATGAGGAATTTTGAAACTCTAACAAAATACACCTATAAAAGTAAGCTAGGGATTCAAGGGGGTGAATGGTTGATAAAGTCCAATGCCCTAAAAAATCTAACACTTAGATGTATTTAAATAAGGGCATGATTGAGATATCAATATCAATAGGAAACATATGCTAGTAGGGATAACCCTAAAATTTAAACTCTAAAAACATACAAAACATGAAGAAAAATACCAAAAATAACCTAGACTTATACCTTTTATAGATTTGTGTATCTTTTAACACTTGGGGGGCTCTCTTAGGATGTCTCATATTTGTTATCAATAATGATTCAAATAGGATTATGAAACACACAAAGGGAAGGGACTCAAGGATTGAGTCCCAATAAGATTTGATTGGGGATGCATCTTGTAGGAACAATGAGAATCCAAATCTTCAAGTAGACGAAAAATGGGGAACCAAAAGAATGATCACCCAGACTAAATTACACTTCATCATGACAAACAAGGTTCATTTTTAGACAAATACAACAATACATACAATACTAATTGACAACTAGAAAAGACACAATATGTACAACACAAAACAATGTGTAACTAATGACACGAAAGCACAAAGGATTGAAGATATGACTACAAATAATACTTACAATATTATTGTAGGTGATACCATACATAGAAGATCTGTGGCACGTGACCACAAATAAACTACCACAAAAACCTACCTCTATCAAAGATAAGCCTATTGAATGAGTTGATCTCTTTCAAACTAAAATCATTTCCACCACCCAACTACAACAAATGTAGACTCTCTCTTGCATGCACACACAAACTAGTAATGCACAAGTCATCATATTGGAGGTGAACATGAATATCATTTGAGTATAGAAACCAAAGATAGTAGGAGCCATCCTCAACATATAACTCAAAAAATTTAGGCACTTTTTGTAATTTGGAATTATAGACTTATCAAAATCAAGGAATTTTATCAAGGTGACTAGGCATTGTTATATGCTTCAAATTATAAAAAATCACAAAGGAAAGTTACAAATAAGATGGCTTGGTCCATATGAGATAGAATAATTGTTTCCAAATAGAGTAGTCAAGTTAATAACCATTGATCTATTTAGATTTTATCTAGTGGTCAATGATCAATGTCTTAAGCTTTAGAAGAGGTTTGTTGACAAGAAAACCTTCATCCAAAATCTTGTGAAGGACAAACGACTTAGTATTAATAAAGAACTCTCTTGGTCACTATCTAGTAGTTATGGTAAACCAAAAATAGAAATGGATGAACTTAATGGTTCAGAAGCTAACCCACTTTAGGTATAATTCCATTTCCCATATATTATCAAGAGAAAGGGAAAAATAAAAATTTAAGCCAACAATGAAAATCCTTGGGAATTGTTGGCTAGTAAACTACTTTCTAATTAACATCATATATATTATAGGTGCCTTGGAAAAAAATAGACACTATAAGGGACATTAGTACTTGGTGCAAGATTTTTGTGAGTTGTTGGTGTTCACTTTATGCACCATTACTATAGGTGAACCTATAGCCACTCCACAATTCACAAAATTTGTGTTATAATCCTTTTGTGTGTTGTTTCTAGTGTTCTATTTCTACACCACTTCTACAAGTGAACTTGCAACCACTACATAATTCACAAACTCCTATTGGAAATTTGTTGTAGCTTACAAATGCATTGCAACAAGTTTTTTTCTTATACCATCATTGTAGGCCAATCTATAGCCACTACACATAAAATATCTTCATCAAATATCCCACTCCATTACTAGTAGTTTGTGTAATCATTCATCAACACCTACCTTTAGCTTACCTATTCTATTAAGTTGACTTGTTGGCTCTTATTTTTTACAATAATCAGTATCCAACACATGGAAAATGATTTTTTAGTAATTTAGTTCACATCTTCATCCACAACATCCTTATATTCATTCTAGTTGTACACCATCACATCATAAATTTCACCTCAACATCAATTTGTTCATAACCATCAAATCCATATTGTATTTGGTCACATCAAGAAAATTGGTCATAAAATTCTCATACTAAAATCACATGTTACATATTTTTTAATGATTAGTTTTTGTGTCTTATTTAATTACACTGATATTTTAATTAGTACTTTATTTATATTATTAATTGTCATGCAAACCCATTTTTTTCTCTTATGTATCTCATCACCATCATGCCCAACTTGTACCCACTTCTCCTTAGTTCACCTAACTTGTGGGAAAGTATTTTTTTATGAGTGATTGGAATTCCTAGACTAATTCACCCTAATACCTACAATTAATCATAATTTCCAAAAGCCACCACCTTAGTCTTATTTTACTCTCACACACAAATTCTTAATCCATTTCCTTAAGACCCGAGCTATAATAATTTTCCAAAAATTATAACTATTTTTAATTTCACCAATTAAATAATTAATGACCATTTTGAAAAAAATATTTGTCACAATAGCTACTAGTTGCTTAAGGAAATAGAGCTACTAGAAGCCTACATCAATAGAGGTGTCATTAGCTTTAGGAAACAAAGCTACTAGCAACTCAAGGAATTTTTCACAAGCTTCTTACTTTAGTTCTCTAGGATAGAATGGGTGGAGATATAATTCACAAAGAGCCTAAAAGCCACACGATAATATAAAATGATCAAGCATGCCTACATATTTTCCAATAGATAGGTTGGTTAAATTAAAATTAAAAAAATGGATGAATATAAAGAAGGGATAGCTCATGAATTTATAGACATTGGATAGTAATGTGATAGTGATGAAAGGGCTAAGAGTAATAATTTATAAGGGAATTATTAAAAAAATAGGTTTGCTTATAGAGAGCTATGGCTAAAAAGACCTAATGTAGTTATAGCCACTTATTGGAAACCCACTTTAATTTGTATCTTATTTATGTTCTTATTGTCGTTTGTGCATTTTGTCCTTATTATCCCCATAATAGATAACCAAATTGAGATGTTTCCTAATGGGTATCCCTTGGTCAAGGTTTGCAAAAGTATGGTTCTTCATTCCCCTCCATGTTCCTATCATGTTTTTGAAGTTGCCAAAACCCAAGAAAGGTATAAGCGTGTGGGGTTGTGTTCAATTTCCTAAGTATGTGCATATTAGAGTTTTGAACTTTGAAGTTTCCCTTAACTGCATATCTTTCAAACAAACTTTGATTCCCTTGCCCATTCCATTGAAACCCTTTTCACATCAAAGTTTCAAAAGTTTCCTTACCAAAGTATTGTTACCATCATACCCCTAAACTCTAATCCTTGACTCTTTTCACTAATTACTTTATCTAGATCATGAATTTATCATTATATTTATTTAGTTACCACTTAAGAAGCACTCTCAACATCCCTTTCAATTTTTTCTCTCTCTTTCCCTTATCCTTATTAGTGTTCTACACTTTCTGTTACCTAAATACCATTTTCATGATCAACTTGACTCTAAAATCTCAAATCCCGAACTCTTTGAAACCATTTTTTTTTCTATTTTTATCTTGGTACCTTGGTTCTTAAAATTGGGAAGCTCATGATTTTGTAAACTCCTTGAAACCTTGATGGTGAAAATTTCTTCATATTGCACTTTTTATAGGTTCAAGAACTTGTGCAAAGTGTGTAGGTTTGCAAAGGGAATAAAATTGCAAAAAAAAAAACTAAGTGAACAAAAAAGAAAAAGAAATGAAAAAGGTTCTCCATGTCACAAAGTTTACAAGCTCATGAACTTTGTGAAAGTGCAACATAGTTCTGTAAAATGCAAAAATTGTGACAAGTAGAAAGAAACAATAAAGGAAAGAAAGAACAAAGAGAAGAGAGAGAGAGAGAGAGAGAGAGAAGGCCAAGTTTAAAATTTCACATAGTTCACAAGCTATTACCAATGCAAAATATTGACATAGTTCTTGTATTCACAAAAATTTTGATGATGTGCCAAATTTCTCCTAGTCTCAAAATGTCGATAAAAGCAAAGGTGAAAGGACTTCATTATTGATGGGTTCATCAATTCACAAATTTGTCAAAAGTGCAATTTTTTTTTGAAAAAGGTTCATTTATCTAACACATAAAGAACATAAGTAAACATAATGAGTTTTTAAGTTTAAAAGTATAGAAATGGTGGAGGAACATTCACACACCACAACCACCCCTATATGTCGCAACTACTCTCTAGGAACCATGAATACAATAAAAGACCCCTCATCTACTAAGTATTCCTTGCATTTGAAGACCCAAAAACATAAATGTATAATATCTTCATAGGAAAAAAAAAAGCATTTCTCATACCTTTCAAGTACTTCTAGGGACGTTTAGAGCATTATTTCAATCAAAAATCAAGGAAAATGACCCTTGAGAGGTATAGGCATTTATTTTAACATACCCATCAAGAAGTTTCAATTAATGCAAGTTTTATACATCCTTATTGAAGGGTAGTAAGGTCCAAAAGGGTCTTAATTTTAGAAAGTATGAAAAAAGGAGAAAGAAAAGGAGTATAGAAAAGGAAAAAAATAGCTCAACAGAACTCGTAGATTTTCATTTCCAACTATGGGTAGAGTATATTGATATTGTAATGATCTAGGTTGATCCCAACTTTGTAATAACAATTTTTAATCTTTGAAAATTGATTGATTAAAGGAAAATTATATCTTGACTAAGTGTATCTTTGTGCATAGTATGTATTTTTGGATGCGACGTTGATTAATTGGCCAATCAAAAGAAAAAAAAATATTCACAAAGCTTTTGTGGAGTATATTTTTAGAAAAATAAAAGAAATATATGGTTATGTCTAAGGATTGTTAAATAGACTATTTGTTTTTTTTCTAAATTTATGCGTGGACGCTAGATTGTGTGTGCATTCTCTAGGAAAAAGTCTTTTGTGATATCTTCATTAAGATGTCACCATTGGTTATAGTTGTTACATGTTTATGTGGACTCAATGACTCTATTTCCCAACTAGCTATAGAAATCAATCTAATATTTACTCTACCTCCTCATTATTTCACAAAAAACCAAAACAATTAATCATAAACATCATTTAATTTGTGTTATATGTATTTTTAGGTGCTACCACAATTGAATATATGAAATAGCACAAGGGGATATCTTGAAATTCATGTCAAAAAACCAATTTGGTAGTTTATTTGCTTCATCGAGTACTAAACCCTCAAAAACCAATAGATAAGCATGAAGTGACAATTGAAACATGAGCGCACAATGCAATGATTATGGTTTCTATCAAGGTAGGTTTATATACATTGTTAATATATCTATTAAAACACATTAGAGAAGCTCCATTTGGCTTAGTAGAGTTAGAAGTGAAGGAAGTACTACCCACCTCAATAATTTGTGTTAAGTTTCCCTACTTGATCATTAGGTTGCAAGTTTTTTCTCCAAGTTTGACACCCCCAACAATCATGAAGAGACCTACCTTTAAGGATTTGGGAATGAAAACTCAAATCACCAACACTAGGAATAAATTTTCACTTTCAAGATAATAATTTGATCACTCCTCACAAGGAACTCAGAGGTTGTCACTGCCTACATTTTGGCCCAAAGTACCAATGCATATCATTTTGTACATTACTTGTGAAGATAGGAAATCATTACTATATAAAATGCACTTCATACTCTTAATTCATATTTCTTGCTTAATTTTCTTAGAATAATGGCTAAAAATTACCAAAAATGGAGGTTTAATGGCCTATCACACCACTATTTAATTCAATTTATTATTAAGAAAATATTTAATAATTAGTTTCCTAAAGTTTCATGGGAAGAATTTATTGTAATGCAAGATATTGGGGACTAACAGAACATAGGTCAAGGCCCTCATGGTAGAAGGTTGAGAAACCTTGAAAGAAACCAAAACAAGTTAGGAAAAAGATAAGTTTTAGATTGTAGCAATATTTGAATAAATATGAAGAGAAAAATTTGGAGGCGGAGCATGCAACCACAAATATTATCCATGTAACCTCATCCTCTACACATGTAGCCACACACACTATTTATGCAACCTCATCCTTTGTACTTGATACTGTAACTGATGGATTAGTATGGGATGACTACACTTGATCCATGAGGATATGAAGCATATTTGAGCCACTAAATTCCAATCCAATAGAGATCATTCAAACAAACACTAAACTAGGAATTCATTAAAACTAACATGTTAAACTATGAAAGCTTCAAAACACCTACTCTAATTCATTGAAACTTATCCTATTGGGGGAGTGGTGTTGCATTGATGTGGAACAACAACCCTTTCCCAATCCCAGGGATAATAAGCTTGTTTCAATCAGTTTTATTGAAGAAAACTGATGAAACCATTGTGACATGTGTGTTGAAACATGATTTAAAGTTGAATGATCTTGATGCAATCTATTTAATCATTATTTTATGCTAAAATGATTGATATGGGTTTATGCAAATCTACTCTAAATGGGTTTTAAGCTAAAACATTTAAACCCTAATTAACAAACAAGCTAAATGTATGCATCTATGTTACCATGGAAGCCATTAATGGATTAAGCTAAGCTAATTCATGCAAGTATTTAAGCTAAAATGATATTAAGAAAATGTTAAAAATGAGTGTGAGTGTGAGTGATTTCAACAGCATGAGTTTTCTCTGAAAAATATGGATCCATTTGTCTCCAAATAGTGACCTATTTATAGGAAAGCAAATGAGAAATGGAGGGTAACTGAGATCAAAAAGGTTAATCAATGGTCAAGGATGGAAGAAGTTGGAGGCATGGATCATGGATTATCATCATTGGATGAGAATCAATGATGATATTTATTCAAGGGTTCACCTTTTTCCAAACAAACACGCTTTTAACTTGCACAAGAGGTCACAAGTTACCTTGCACAAGAGGTCACAAGTTAACTTGCACAAGAAATCAAGTAAGTTTGTTAGAAAAAAGAATATTCCCCTTTTTCAAATGAGTGAGGAGAGAGAATATTCTTTGGAATATTCTCATGGGTGAGGGAAAATAGACAATTAGAAAATTAAAACAAAGGTTTAATTGTGCAAAAGGGGAAGGAATATTCCATGGGAATATTCCTTTTGGAGGAATGTGCAAAGGAGGAATATTCCCTTGCAAGTGGGGGGAATTAGATTTATTAGTAATTGAATAATTAAAACAATGTTAATTATGCAATTAGGGGGAATTTGATGATATTTATTAAATAAAATGTTTTAATGAAATGGGGAAAGTGAAATGACATTTAATTAAATAACTTAGGGTTATTTAATTAAATAAGAGGACTTAGAGATTTAAATTTAATAACTTGATGTATTTAACTTAATAATATGAAGTGTTAGCATGGAAGGGGTTGAATCAACCTGATTAAATTGATTAGGTTAATAGATGAAAATGATGCAATTAATTAAATAGCTAAGATAATTTAATCAATTAAGCAAAAAGAGGATGTGTTTTAATGAGGAAATGATGTTAGTATACCTAATTCAAGTGCATGCTATCATTTGGGACATTTTTTAGTGTTTATAGATAACGCATAGATTATCCATGTAAATTCATCCTCTAAACATGAAACTATACATTCTACACATGCAACATTAGAATCTGAGCAAGTAGCTATGCAAGAAGAACTTGTAGAATCACATTTTGCAAAGTAGGAATACCAAATATTGTTGATACCCCTTCCTCCTCCAAACAAGATAAAAAGAAATAAAAGGTGGCTTCATTTCCAAAACCTCATAAACCTAGGTTCTCACACCATCTCAAGGATAAGAAGCTAACACCAAGTACCTATAAATCAACTTCCAAGGTTTTCTTTATTGGGAGTGATACAACTTCTAAGAAAAATATATTTGTATTCAAAGAATGAGTGAAGACTCAAACATGCCTAGAAGCTTTGGATTTTATCCAAATGTAGAGTCACCCCTTCCTTTGATTCTATAGTCCACAAGTCTTAAAAGGAATCATTCCCTAGGGCATTAAGATAAAATAAGGAGCTACATGCTATCCTAAAAAAATTGAACAACTAGAAGCAAGGCTCTAGGAAAATGAGAATTAAAGAAGTGAGATAGACATGTTTTCTTAGATGGTAGAAGAAGAAATGGAATGCAAAAAAGCTAATTTAGTGTAGCATGAAGCTGAATAAGTTCCCTTTGCATACCAACATACAACCATTATCATGGGTATTCTAGATAATGATCCCCAAAATGTTTGTAAATCTCATAATTTTAAGCAATTTGAATCAACATCAACCAAGAAAAAATGGACCCAACCTTGAAACAATATTGTGGAGAACGGATAGGGCCATCCAATCTATGAAGAATGTGGGGGTTCAAGATAACAAAGCAATGAATCAAAAATTTGACGAGGAATTAAAAAATAACGATACAAAAATAAGCTAATTAAATGAAAATTTTGAGAAAATAGGTGAATTTACTATATAGATAATAGGATGTTACCCTCTTACTAAGGTATATGTAATTTATTTGAAAGAAAAATTGCTCAATTTTAAATTTATACAAATTTACTATGATTTGACTTCTAAAATAGACATCCCTATGTCATTTTTTAGAGATTATAAAGAAAGAATCATTGATCTATAGTTTCAATTGTGCAAATTTAATATTCATGACCTAGTCGTGTTGTATAATTTAGAATTGAATCATATTCTATATGTAGACATTCAATTAAAAGAGTTTATTTCTTTCATAAGAAATGAGAAAATGAGAGGAGAAGATATGTAAAAATAATCAGTGTGAGAAATTCATTAGTTTAAAAATTAGAAGAGGAGAAAAAAATCCAAAATAAATTATAGAAGAATGGATACACTTGATGAAAATCCTATAGTATCCAAGAAGATTCAAGATAATTAGGTTGTTGATTAGATTACCTACCTAAATATATCACCTAAAATTTTGAAGTAGTCATTTTCTTTCAACAAACTAAGATGGTAGGATCTCACATATAACCTATAGAGGAGAGAGGCCTATTCCATGTACATTTATCAATAAGTAGTGAGTAGGGATATAAAATACATAAACTTGGCCAAGCAACACACCCTCAATTGGCTCCCTTTATCATTCCATCCACATCTAGTATGGTTTCCTATTCCCAATTGGTGAAATAACATAATTTATGATGAGATAGACAAAGATTCCAAATGGGACAAGATTGAAGGATAAAAAGGATTTTACCTCAAGTAGGGGAGAGGGGCCATAATGGAGAAGGGTCCAATAGTGAGGATAGAAGTAGTCCTCAGTGGGCCCCATAGTGGAGAACTTTAATGTCCAATTGCAAAAAACTTTTTATCCATAAAGTATGCAAAGTGACAAATCATGTGATGCCACATCAGCGCACCAATAAAACATGACTTAGTGCACCACTATCAGTCTCACTTTTTGGGCCTTTTTGGATACCTCAACAAAAAGCATGCTAATTTGGCATTATATTTGATGATGTGGCCCTAAAACAAAATATAGAAGCACATGAGTTTCCAAATAAACTGTTGTATAGAATTGGGAGTGATTTGAAATTTCCACGTAGGATTTTGAGAAACACAAAGTTAGGGTGCTCCACTATAGGTCCCTATCCCCTAGTGTGAAAGGTCTACAAAGAAATTTAATTTTACTTACTGTATTTGATGTATAATCAAAAGCCCTAGTTGTTTGAGGAAAATTAACACCTTAATCTATGAGGTATGATGAACCCCAAAATTGCCCTCATCTAATTCTTATTTTCTCTCTTTTTATTTATATTTCTAAACTCATTTACATCGTTTAAATAACCTTTTTAATTGATAATTTGATAAAATAAATAAGTGTACACATGTGTTATTTAATTGAATGGTTATATATTAAAGTAGTTATTTTTAGAATAATATAGAAGTTTTTATCTTAGTTATGGTAATTGGCATTCTCATGAGTATTTTCAGTGAAACTAAAAGGATTTTAGTGGAGTTAACCATTACCTACAACAAGCAAGGTTTGTAACCAATAGCCATGGATATAGCGTGCCTGACCCCATAATTATAGTGAGCTTGTAGTGTTGATAGTATTGTAACCATATATGTGGCAACATCTTCTATGTAGTCATGATATAGTTTTCATGTAGCTATGGATATAGCACACTTGCAGTAAATAAGATTCCATAAATAGGTGGCAAATCATTAATATAATCAAATAATTCAATCTACTCATTTTTTTCTTAAACACAATTCTTCTCATGAAAATGTACTATTCTAATATGAACATTCTTCCTACCCACCTAAGATTTAGTTTCATAATCTTATTATTATTTCTAAAATAAAATGTCCTCCTCCTATATGATTGAGAGTGATTGGATGGATGTAGTAGAAGCTATATAAAGAATAAATACAATAGATTTACAAAATATAAATAATGCGAATAATGTAGATAGAGATATAGCAAGGTAATCCAAAATAGAAAATAGTTAGTATGTTTAAGAATATTTAATAGATTATGTCAAGTTAATAGAAGATGGGTTTTCTATTATATGATTTCCTACATCGTCATTATGTCATTATTGTTACAAGCATTCTAATTTAGGTAATATTTTGCTTACATGAAGAGAGAAACTTACAATTTTACCCAAGCAAGGACCCACTTGAGGTGGACTATAATTGGGCCTCTATCTTGGTTAGCATAGATTATTGCATTTTTATTTTAAGCATAATTTATCGTAGTAACCTAGTGAAGTCTACTAAACTACCACATTTGCATTAACCTATAGTATTTAACATATAACATCTGCATCAACCTACAACATCTAATGTATAATTCCTAGTTTTATTTAAAGACCTTTTCAACTATAGAGTATAATTTATTTTAGAGAAACAACATTTACTTTCCTGTTTATATAAGTTATATTTTTTCTCATCTACACAATATTAGAATTTTAATTTCCTAGGAACCTAATGTCATACATATAGTATCAACACCATGCCAAAATATACATCCATGGGTTGGCATGTAAATGAAGTAGCAACATGAACTAAAATATTGCTTCATTAGCAGATAGTGTTTTCATTGAGTTATGTGTGGTCCTTAGCTACATCAAGTTTAGTTGTAAATTAATTGCATTTGTCAAGACTTGAATGGGCTTGCGGGTGTTTTAATGTGATGGATACATAGTGATTTGATTTTGGTATTTTACTATTGTTGATTTCTTAGCCTAACAAGCTTATGAGAATATGTTGGAAGGAATTGGTTATATAGTAATCCTTATATGAGTGGGACTTTATAGTGGATTTGATTGTTATTTTAGGAAACAACATAGAAAGCACTAGTGGAATGGTGGGGAGGTTTAATGTAACTGGTTATGTGTATGCAAGTTACATTATTGTGACTTGAATTTCCTTTTGGAAGTACATGACTACCCTCTAAAATGGTGTTGAATTTCCTTTATCTAGTAATTATGTGTGATGAAAGAGAGTTTATGTTGGGTGTTTATTTTTGGCCTCATATGGAAAACACTACTTGTGTTGACTATTAAATGGAATGTTGAATTTGGGTTCATGGTTTAAACCTATGATTTTTACGAAAGCATTGGAAGATTAACCCCTAGTTGCATGTATGTTTTTGGAGTTGGTCTTTTGATTACTTAGAAGCTCCTAAATAACCTAGTTCCTTCATTCACATGTACTTGCTTATGGTTATGGAATTGGTATTTTTGTGGCCTATATTTCTTAAACAATTCTCAATCCTTATAGGAATATATACTTGCATGTATAAATTCTTTTTGTTTGGATTTATGGGTTTTGTAGATTTCCTAATAAAAAATGGTGGGTTTATATATCTATGATATTCCATTATTTTAGATGCCAAATTTAATATTTTTAATATTTTTGGACTTATATAGATGTATAAGTGGTTTCAAATTTGTATGGATGGTTTGGATGGTTTTTCATGTTAATAAAAATCTATGATTTTGTAGATCTACAAAAATATTGGATTTTATTGGTTTTTTGGATGAATATAGTTGTAGACTTATATGCAATATTTTTGCATGTTTCAAGGAGGTTGGTTGTACCTTTCATAGTTATGGAAGTGTTGGTATGTGCTTCATCAATTAATAATTTTGTAGAGTTTATTCTTGGCTTCCTAAATTATGGTTACTATGTTGTGGTTTTATGGAAATTTGTATCTAGAGTTGATTTAGTGTTTGAGTTGTGGAGAATCTACATGTTGTCTATAGTTATCCCTATTTTTCATGTTACTAATATGGTAGTAGATATATTTATTTCATTGTTCAAGATATGTGTGTTCTATAGTATTTGGTTTTAGTTGATGCACTAGCCATGTTTTCTATCACATTTGAGATATTATGTTTGTGTATATTTTGTAGGTTTTCTAGTTTATATTATATTGGGTTGGCTTTACTGGTGCTCAAATTTGTAGGTCCCAATTTTGTAGTTGTAGTTTGATTCTTATCAATTTGAGATATTTCTTAATGGGTCTTTTGTGGCCAAATTTTCCAAAAAAAAAAATCCCTTTCATCCCCCATGTGCTCATCAATATGTTAATAATTATAAAAATCTAAGTAAAGTCTAAGGATGAGATTTTTTTGGGTCACTTTCCTATGTTTGTTAGGCTTTTGGGATTTTAGATTTTACTCTACCTAGGTAATGTTTCACTTTTTCCCCTTAAAACCCTAAACTTTTATGTGTAGCTCATTTGTGGTTTTTTTTGTTGGGCCTTTACTTTCGTAGGTACCATTTCCTTGGCACCCCTACACCCCAAACTTGGAATTTTCCATCCTTTCCTTAAGTTTTATTTTGGAACTAAAGTTTTGGCTTTACCTTTCCCTATATACATAGTATTCCTTCTTCTCGATCCCCAAAAATTAAAAAAAATCCTTTAATTCCTTATTTTATTGAATTTTCAAAGTTCACCTTCCTCAAGTACCATTTTCATGTTCCTCTTAATCTCTAAGACCATGCCTCATTCCAATTTCCTTGTATAGCTAGACTTTTGGCCATCCCTTCCCATGGGTACCCAATATGCCTCACCTTTGATTCTTTATCCCTCTTTACTCCCAAGCCTCGTTCTTCCTCTTCTTGACATTTCATTCACTCATCCTTCACTCATTTCCCTTACCCTTTTTAGTGTTTCAATCTTTTCCCTACCCAAGTACCCTTTCCATGGCATCTTTGATTCGTCAAAACCACCAACTCCATGACCATTTACACAATCATCCTATAAAAATCAAAATTTTGACCTTCCTCATGTCCGAGCACTAGTTATGGGTCATGCTTACCCCCCAATACCTAGCACACTAAGTTTTATTATCTCATCAAGGTTGTGTTGATGGCCAAATTGAAACAAAAAAACTTAAGCATGATATTTCTACCCTACTTCTCTTGAAAAAGATAAATAATAATAAAATTACTTATCTTCCAAGGTCTTGATAGTTGGTTCACAACTATACTATATTACTCAGTGGTCAACATGACTATAATATTCAAGGGGGGATTTTCTGGTTGAAAGTAACAAACTGGTACTCTAAATGTTTTAATAGCATATTTCAAATAAATAGAAAAAGATACACCAAGAGTTTTTAAAACAAAAAAATGTGAACACATATTATTCTTATATTCAAACATGAAATTTTGTAACAATATTTTTCTTAAATTTAAAACTAATGAATGAAACAACTCATAATCATTTATATATTTATATCAATTCATAGTGCAGATTTAATAAGCATACTTGCAATTCATTCCGCCAGAATCAATTTCATAAAAGGCATATTCAATTAACTCATCACATGTTTTTTTGCACATCAACAAATAAAAGGGAAATACCATTCACAAATGACACAATTGATGGTTTTAAATTTGGTTCCTTCTATTGATTTCAATCAATTAAGTGGCATTTACCTCCAATAAAATTCACTGGCATACAAAAAACAGTTGTCTTTTAATGTCATCAAGTTAAACTTAAGCAATTTATGAAAAACTAACTACATAAAAACTTGAAATTGTCTAACTTAAGGCTATAAATCTGACTTCAATTTTTTGACCTTTACAATGAGGTGAATTATACAATTTATAGAAAATTACAATCAAAATTTCCCTCCAAAAATCCTAGATCCTAAAAAGCAGGGCACCTAAGTGCAGATCCACAATTATAGGGACATCCAAGTGCAATCTGGAGACACAACTGGAGATGACTTGGGATGAAAAACTGACTGCATGGGAAAGTGGCACTTTCCTCTAAATCTTGTTGGAGATGGTCTCTAGTTAACTATTGTGCCCTCACATTTTATAAGAAGTGCTCCAAAAGTTGCATCTTTGACTTTACTCTAGTCAAAACAAAATATTCCTCTTTCAAAATTTGAACTGTATCTTCGTTATACCTTTATATCTGCTTATACTTTTCATAGTTGGCCAAAATTTATGTCAACACTTCATCGAGCCTATCCAACCATTCCATCTTGAAATTTGTCTTCTCATATCCATTGGTGGCTATATGTACAATATCCTTTAGTTTGTTAATGTCACCCATGGCATGATGGGTATCAAATTTAATGCTTTCCAACTTATTGAGGAGAATGCCTTCACCATCAATATCAATCATTGTTTTCCACCTACTGTCCCAAGCATCCTTGATGGTCTACAACTCTCCTTGCTTGCCATTTGGCAATAAATATTGATTAGTGTAGAAACATAAAATATACTGATTGACATCGTGCATCTGATCCTGACTTACTAACATCGTTTCTTCCTTAATCATCCCTCGGTCTAACCATTTAATCAAATTCCCTTATTTGATTAAATTCATCAATATTCGTCTCTTAATTAAATAAATCATTTTATCTAATCAAGTCAATCTCTGTTGTTAATTAAATCAATCCATCTGATCTAATTATCCCTATTTAATTAAATAATCAATTTATTTGATTAATTCTCTAAAGTATATCCATTAAATTAAATAAATTGAAATCTTATTTGATTTAATTTAACATCATCCTTTTTAATTAAATAAGTCAAAACCTTTATTTAATTAGCCTCTTATCATATTCCTCTCTTATTTGATTTAAATAAATCCATAAATCTAAGTCAAATAAGTCACATCATCAAATCTCCTGTTAAATTAATTAACCCTTGATTAATTTAATCTCACCTCATGTCACATCCTCTAGATAATGCAAGTTGCACATGAAAATAGATTTAATTCATTTATTAAATCTCTATTTTCCTCACAAAGCATCTTTTGGAATATCTCTCAATTTGAATTCAAAAATTCCAAGTCAACATGTACATCCAACAAGGCAATAAATTCATCTTACATGTCCTTTTCCTTGAGCCAAGTGGCATTTATTGCATTTTCCCTTCCCTCTTGCATGTCATTTAAACAAATTTGAAATTCAAATATTTGTATTTATTGGCACAAACCCTAAATCTGCACATCCTTCATCCATTCATAGCTTGACAAGTGGCATCATATCATTGGATGAATGTTAGTCCCACATTGCTCAAATTTGGACATTCATCCATCTTGAAATCCTATAAATAAAGAGCTCATATCCTCATTTGATCATCCACAAACATTGCAAAGTTATTATGTTAAAATATTTAGCCATTTTCATCCATCATTGAATTCTTAGATAGGCTTTTTGCAAATTTGGCTTGGAGTTCTCATCTTTCATCAAAGTGGATCAACATCATCTTCAACATATCAAGATTTCATCATAGGAATTGGGAAAGGGCCAATTTTCACATCAAATTGGCACCAATTCCCCCATGGGATCATGAGTTTGCATATTTAAAATAGGATTCAATCTAGTTTTGTCATTTATATTGTGTTCTTCATTGTTTTCTTTCCTATTTTTGGTTTGTAAATGGATTTCATGGGTAATCCTTGTTTTGGCTTGCAATATCTAACTTGAGGTGTTTATTCTCCTTGTTTTGCAGGTACCAAGGTTGGGGTTCGCACAATTAGTAACAACACAAACAATTTCTTCAAACAATCCCATTTGCTTCAAAATTTCCTGTTGCAATCTTAGCAATATTATTCTTTGCTCAATCATCACCTCCATCTTAAATACCATTATCTTTTTACACTAGAAAGGTAATCTGGACTTTCATCCTCCAGAATCCCTACTTCGTTAATCTCATCTACAACCAACTTATTTATCTCCTTTAATTTTGCTAAGTACACATGATACTTTTCCTCTTAATCCCACATGGTTTAAGCCAAAGCTTTGATTTGTTTCTTCAATGTGTGTGCTTCATTGTAAAGCTTGTACCCAATTTCAAGTAGCACATCCACATCAATCTTTAGTTGGTTAGCAAAATTATCAAATATATGAGCTTTCCTTTTCATGCCGGTGAGGTCCTCAACTTCTTTTCTACTTACCAATATAGGTACCTTAGAAGAAGATGGATTTTCTGATAGTGGAGGGGCAAGATCCTTGATAAACCTTTTCACGTGGTCTAGTTGATCCTTCAATTCATGTTTAGCTTTCTTTTCTATCTCCATTCTAGACTTTGCTAAGGTGGCTACTAAATCTAAGAGCAACATCTATTGAGAATGGGTCTGCTTACCTGGATTAACTATCGTTACTTGATAGTTAGATGCCTGGAGCTCCTGATCATCTTTGTCCACTATTGTAGTGGCTATTTATACCACTAATTCCCCTACCTCATTCATGGTAGTTGAGTGTATGGTCCTCAACTTATTTTTTAGTTTTGCAACCTTGATTTCTTTCATCATCTCATCCCAGCTTAGTGGTTGAGCCACCATTTGCTGCCTCTTTCTAAATTTAGCTTGAACCATGTCAGAGCTCCAATGGTTGTTGCCACTTGTTTTCCTTGATGGGGTTTCTCTTCTTCTCCACTATTGAGCTGTATTTATATTTGTTTGGCCTTATCTTGCTCTAATTTCTCCTTTTTAGCTTTCTCTTGTTCTGACTTTTCCTTCTCAGCTTTTTCCTACTCAAGCTTCTCTTTTTCAGATTTTTCTCGCTCAAGCCTTTCATTCTCAGCTTTTATTTCTTCTATTTTCTTTATCTTTATCTCTTTTCTTTGAGCTTCTTGTTCATCAGCCTTGTCCTTAGTAGCTTTATCCTTGGCAGCCTATCTCTCAACACTTTTTATGATTTCTTGTTGCTCATCTTTCATTAACACATGTTCAACTTCCTCTCTCCAAAGATTTCCCTCTTGAAATTTTACTTCATCCTCCTCAAATTATCCTTCATTTAATTCCTTCTCTTCCTCTTGTGGAGGAGTCTCCAGAATTTGAAGGGAGAGGAGACTTTGTCTCATCTATAATAGGAGTCTTTTCCCCTTATTCAATTATTGTTTCTGTTGTTGAAGGAATAGTTGAGGGACCTTCTTTAGTTACTATTTCTTTAACTTGGGGAGGAGCAGTAGAAGGGCTTTCTTGAGCGGTCTTTGTTTTCGAGTACACTGTGGTAATGTGTTGGACACCCAACCCTGATACTACTCCAGCAGAAGTAGCTTGATAAGTGACTGTGGCCTTTTGAAATTCCTTGATAACCTTTTCCATTTTTGGGTCCTCCTCTCCTGTCGCTTGTTGTATAGTATGCTTCTTGAGCCTCCTATATTTATTTGGTGGAAGAGGGGAGGGTGTTTTCCCTTGTGCTTCTTTCCTCTTACACTTAGCTTTTCTCTATTTATCCTATATACACTCATTGACCCACCTCAAGCTTCTCCCCATAATTGTTACAGATATAGTATCAATGTTACATTCTTCCCTCTCCAGCCAATTGATAGGTGGAAATGTCTGAGTATGCACCTATTCCTTATCATAATATGGATCAAGGTTTAGACCATTATCTGACATCCCCTTAGGAATATCTTCTTTCACTTTGAATGCTCGCATTTGAGGAATGGTAAATATTTCATACTTTCTCTTCCTCACCTCAAATTCATCTTATAGGTCTACCCAAAAATCCTCTATGTTGGGCTCATGTAATGGGAAAAGAGATGCATTTAAATTATTCATTTTACCTTTTGGATCAAAATTTGACCTCTATTTGTACATCTTGAGATTTAGTGTTTTCAATTCCTTAGTGGCAGACTTGGCAGCCCCGATAGATGGACATTGATAGCAGCTAAGGTCAATGGGGCACTTCACCTCTCTAACCTTATGCTTGCTATAGAACTTGAGGTTAATTTCCCTCATCTATCAAGAGAACTCAATCAAAATCAGTCTATTATTGTAATACCTTGGTAGCAAAAATGGGGCTCCATCTACCCCCATAAGTGAATGTAGGTTGACTTAGGATACTGTATAAACCAATTCCCCCATTGCTTTACCAACTCCATTGCTTCTGTGGTCAATCTGAATCCAATATCCCCTAAAAGATGTGTGATTACAACATAAAGTAAGGCATCATTAACTCTTTTAAAGTGTTTCTCTGATGTTTTTAGCTCCAACTGGTCATAATATTCTCAGATCTTGCTCTACCCTGACCCTTCACCTATGACCCCTACTATATTTAAGCCTGGGAAATTACCCATTCTGGCTACACAATAGATCACATATGATGACATGTAAAACTCTTTGGAATCCTTCACCTTAGTGATCTAGTTGTAGATGGTATCTAGAACTATTTGTCCCCAATCCACGTATACCTCCACCTTTAGGATGAGCTCAATAAAGTGAAACACCCAATTCTCATACATGTGGGAGCTTTCTTTACCCATTACTCTGCTCAATAATATAATAATGTCCCCTATTTCTGAAAATAAATCAGGTCTTTTGAATTTTATGGGAAACTTTGTGATAGATTTCTTACCTATTTTGAGCTAATTCTTATTCATGTTCCTTTGGCGTGAGCTCACATCACTCTCATACTTTTGGAGTGCCTCAGTTTCTATGATAATCTTCAAATTGGGGTATGGTGGCAGGTCAAAGACCATCCTTATTATGGATGGATTCAAGTCAATTATTTCATTCCCCCATTGGTCAATGCATTTGTGTTGTATAGGGTTATATGCATATGCTATTGTAATAATAAACTTCAGGAATTGGACAATAATGGGGAAAGAAGCTACGTGAGCGAGCCCTAAAGCTACTATTTTCTTAGATCTTGGACTAGCATTGTTATCAAAGGTGTCCTTCTTGAATGTTTCCAAATCAATGTGTCTCAGCATTGTAGCTGTAATCTTCATCACCCTAGAGGTGAATTTAGAGAATACAAGAACCCCTTGATATTTATACTTCATCCTATAGTGAGCTTGATCCAATTTTGTCAACTTAGCTTTTTGATCTTTCTCCACCTCTTTGACACGAGGTTGCTCCTCTGAACCAGACATTTATGATACCTAAGAAGTAAAACAAAAGAGAAATTCATCATAAATGCATCATAGATTTTACCCTCTTATAACCATGTTCTATCAAAATTATAAACCCCAATAGAACCTCTTCAAAAAGTAGTAAAACTTGTCTGTTAATATTAGATATTGGAATCAGAAAATCACTTTGAACTTGAACCTTGGGTAAAAAGGTTAAATCGGACTCCAGAATTCTAATGGAACCATGTCTAATGTAAGCAAAAATAAGAATTGCACTTGGAACATGGCTCTTTAGTCAATAGGTCTGTTCAGAATTTACAATTATGATTATCTACCAATGCGTTAAAGTGATCTTTGGAGTTATGAAAACCCAATGGACCCAAATTTGCAACAAAGGCTTCAAAAATCAAAAGCAGAAAAGCACATTGCACTTGACCCTTTTGGGGTAAAATCTATTCAAAACTTGGATTTTTGATTGGTCCCTAAGACAAAATATACTAAGTACAAATGCAGATTTTGGAGCTGAAGTTACACCTAGAATTCAGACCACTTCATAAAAGGTTGATGTAGAAATTAGAATTCCGCAAGGCTCGAAATTTGAAATTTAATGATCAAGTTGAAAAGCTATATGAAAACCCTAGCTAGGTCAAGGTGGGAAAAAACAAACTTGTGAAAAGTGAGGCATGCAAACCAACACAAAGAAAAACCCAAACAAAAATGAAATAAAATCGACAAAACATGAGAAACCAAATGAAAAAAAGGCCAAAATGCCAAAACCCAAAAGATCAAACAAAAAAAATAAAAAAATTCAAGACCAAAACAATACACCAAAAAGGAAAAACATAGCGCAACATGGAACATGCAAAACAAAAAGAAAGAAGCAAGAAAATCAAACAAAACGGAAGGAAAACAAACAATAGGAAATATCCTACCTTGAAAAAATGAATGATGACTCGAAACATCAAACCTCCAAATGCTCAAGCTCAAATGCTCCTATGCTTCTTTGTTGTGCTCTTGGTGAGAATGAAATGCACTTATGAGCATAATCATGGAATAAATATGATTAAATATCGGGTTCACGCATGCTGAGTAATTTTCCATAAATGTAGTGGGTGAGTGGACTTTGGAGTCATAAAAACATTTGAAACTTGACCCTCATCAGAAAAGTCCGATTGGAAATCACATTTCTAAATGAACAAGAGGTAGGACAGGATAAAACATGGAATCAGAAAAAGGCTTCGAACTTGACCCTTTCAGGAAAATGTGCAAGTTCATTTCAAAACTATGATTTTGAACAAAGAAAGACATAGTACTAGAAAAAAGAAAATGAACTTGACCCCTTTGTCAAAAAGTTTAGGTTCGATTCAAAATTCTGATTTTGAATGGAAAGTTAATGGGGAATTGGGGAAACAAATCAAACTTGAACCTTTTTGCAAAGGTGCAAGTTCAATTCAGAGTTCCAATTCTAAACATAAAGTAGAAATCAAAGAAACAAAGCCCAAAAAGGGGAACAATCCTCAGGGAAAAAAAAAAGGAACGAAAGCAAACCCAAAAGAGGGCAAAGCAAAAAACTCAAATACCTAAAAACACACAAGGGGGCCCCATTTTGACAAAAAGAAAATGGGGTGGTTATGCAAGGCATAACAGGTTGCATATTCAAACTTCCCCATTCTTGGTACCTTAGTGATATGAGTTCCTTGTCACCCCCAAACCCCCAACCTCTAACATCCTAATGGTGATAACTATGATAAGGTATCCCTAACCTCTAAAGTCTAAAATCCAATATTTTTTATGTTTTCTCCTACCTAACTGCTTACATGCTCTAAAAATCCATTAATGACCCAATAAGGCCCTATGACTACCAAAATAGATTTTTCTACTAGTGTAAGTTTTATTTTCTTAGTGGATTATTTTCCTACACTTTTATTAAGCTTTCTTAGGTTAATAAAGTGATTTTAATTATTGGATAGGTTGTTGAGGTTTCAACATCCTAAAAGGGGGTTACATTTAGTAGTTTTAGATGAATTGGTGGTCATCATTTATTGGTTGGAATTGCCACCTCCACCCTATTCCTAAGTCTATAAAATCTCACTCTCTAGCTCACATTTTTAATATTTTTATGCAACTTCTCTTTGTGATATCCTAAGAAATTATATAATTTTGAAATTTTCACATCTACCAAATTATCTGTCCTATATATGTGTTATTATTTTATATTTTTATAGCTTATCTCTCTCTTAATTTATATTTTTGTTTATGTATATATTTCAAATTTCTAACATGTTATCAGATAAACCACCATTGTTATTGTAAATCACTAATGTAACTAGTAAACCACTAACCATACACTACCCCTAAAACCACTACAGTACCACCTGTGCCCAACTCAAGCACCAATCTTGTCAACGACATTGCCCATGAGCCACTTGAGGGCCACCAAGGCCCTTTTTTAGCCTAATAGGGATTTTATTACCTTTTGTATAACTTTTTCCCCAAGAGTCAAATTTTAGTTTCTAGCCAAGGTGGTTTTGGTAAAAAAAATTCTATTTTTACTAGTTATTGTAGGTTGAAGCTAATTATTATATTTTTCTTGTTTGACACATCTCTATTTTTTAAAAATGAATAGGCATTGGAAAGATACCTGAGAGCACTACATAGTTGTATAGTCAATTTATTTATATTTTGTAATAGTTCTATTTTTTTATCAAAAATAAAACTTTTAGCCATTGTGGGCCTAGTGAACATTGTAATCTCATAAAATCCTTGTAATTGCACTAAGTATAAAATGCCAACGTTGTATTCTCTAGGGGTGATTTTTGATACTAGATGAAGGGGGTGTCATTTGGTGACTTTCTTGCATTTTACCTTCTCTCTTCATGTACTCAAAACCAATATTATTTTCTAGTTAAAATGGATCATGTAATAATTATTATTCTAACACCCTACAACTATTTTTAATGGAAAGTAAAATGACAATCTAATCGAAAAAGTTAGGATTTCATAAGGTAACAATAGGACTTCAAATTGAACCTACAATCCATGTAGAAAATTAAAAATGGCATAATAAATGTGATGGAGCATTTGAAATCTTGTGTTTATGTGTATCTCCTTATTCAATCTTTAATATTGGATCTACTAATACACAAAATGATGTATGGACCACTTTGGAAAAATGTTTTAGTAAGCATGATGAATTAAGAGGTCATCAATTAAGGAATGAACTCATAGGGTTAAGTCCTAATAGTTTTGATACTATTCATAACTTTTTCACTAAACCAAAATCCATAAGATTACAATTGAAATAGTGTGGAATTGAGAAGGAAGATAAGAAATTCATTTTGATTATTCTCTCTAAATTTGGTCCAAACTATTAGTTTTCATTTCTACATTTTATGCTATTAAATGTGTTTTAGGAACCTCATACACAATGTCTTATCTTGATGTATTTGTGAGTGAAATATCAAAGGAGTAAGATAAATTTGTTCAAATTGGCACCATAAAACCTTCTAAGTTTTATGCCTTGGTTGTAAATTAGGGCACTAAAGATCATAAAGGTTTAATCAAGTAAAACAAGAAATAGAAAAACTAAGGAAATAAGAAACAAGATCACAAAATAACATCCTCACATTCAATTTTTAAAACCTATTCCTATAAAGATGAAAATTCTAAGAAGGAGAAGGTTATATGTGTATTTTTTAAGAAATATGGTCATGATGAGTATAAATACTTGAAAAAGAAAATAGATCATCTCACCCATCTTCTTGAAAAGAATAATATTGAAGTATTAGATTCAACAAAGCAAGATTCATCATGAGAATATATAAAGTCCACATATTCTAATAATCAAAAAGGAAAGGGAAAATCCCTTGTTGCAATGATTTCATGACCTAACAATTGGGTTATTAACTCATGTGCTTCTCACCAAATGGAAAATACATAGAAATAATTTCATCTTTGGAGCCATGTTCTATACTTTACATTCTTATGGGTAATGATTCACTAGAAGAGGTTCTTGGGAGAGGATTTTTTTATGTTGGTGATAGGTAATTTCATGATTTTCTATTCATACCATTCTTGCCAACTAATCTCTCATATATCTACCAAATCACTCATATAGGTTCTGTTAAGCAAATTGAATTCACTCCAGATACAATGGTCATCAATTAACTATCTTTTGGGTCTATAATTTTCATGGGAAAATTAGATAATAAATCTAGGCTCTATCACTTTTCTCTATTTTTTCTTGACTCTCCTTTGAAATATTTTATTACTTATTTATATGAAGTAGAAAAATTGTGGAATCAATGATTTGGCCACTTGAACTACCACTACAAGTATGTAAGCTTATTTCTTATGACATGGTTTCAAGCTTTCCTATAGTTTAGTTTTCCAATGGTGTTTGTTAGGGATCACCTAGAGGAGAAGTTTGACAAGGCATCTTCTTGAGTTCGTACATAGTGATTTGGCTAGTCCATTTCCACATCCATCTTTTAGTAGATCCTGATATGTTTTGACCTTTATTGAAGATCTTTCTAGGTACATATTTATATATTTTCTCAAAAAAAATGAAATATTTGATTCATTTTTTAACTTCCAAGAATTTTCAAAGGAACAAACTAGGAAATCTATCAATATTTTTCATATAGATAATGGGAGAATATGCCAACCACATATTTAAGAAGTTTTCCCTTCTAAAGGAATTGATTCACAAAACATAGTCTCCTACAATCCTCAAAGAAAGAGAGTTATAGAATGAAATAATCAATCCTTAAAAGATATGGTTAATTGTATGATATACTCAAGATATTTAACACCACCATATTGGGTGAAAGCCATCAAATACGTGTGTTACATTCAAAATTAGGCTCTTCACTAAGATGTGAAGGGGTTAACTCCCTTCTAAGCTTGGAATGATCATAAACCATCAAGGAAATATTTTTGTGTATTTGGCTTTGATACATGGGCCTACATTCTAGTAGAAAAATGCAAGGTTATAGATCTACAAAGCAAGCCTTATATATTTTTTGGGTATGCAAATGAAGTCAAAGGCTACAATATTTTTTATTCTACTACTCATGCATTATTCATTGAGAGAAGTGTTCATTTTGAGTAGAGTCTTACTAGCTCTTCTCCTACCACGTATCCATCATCTATCATGATGGAGACACTACAACATGATGATAATTCTTCAAAGGATCTTAATCCTCATAGTCTTGATGAGGATTCTAATTGCTCCACTTCATATGGTGATGATGATGACAATTTACATCCTTGTACTCCTAGTCATCACTAATAGGACACTCCTATAAATTCTCCATGGACTCTAGCTTCATGGGCTCTTTGGCCTCGTCAAAAATTGTAGTTAATAGATGATTGTGTTGGTAATATTGAAGAAACTAGAAGAACAAAGTAATAATTTTAACAAGCTCCACATATCTTCATTTCAATATCTTTGAATCCATAATCCTTTCAAATAATCTTCTAGTATTCTCGAGTGGGATGCTATTATGCAGGGATAGTTTAGTTCTGTGGAGAGAAACCACACATGGGATTTAGTCCCCCTTTCTAAGGGGAGGAAACTTGTTTAGTACAAGTGGATATTATCAAACAAAATTTTGTGTAGATGGATTGACAAGCATAAGGCTCATTTTTTTTCTATTCTCCCAAGTTCCTAAGGTTGTCTACTTTTAGAATTTTGTACCAAATCCAAAATGAATTCCATTTGACTTTTCCTTTCTATTGTTTTAGCAGATAAATAAAAATTTCATCAAGTGGATGTGAAGAGTGTTTTCTTCACGATGACCTTTAGGAGGAGATGTACATGGAGCATCCATAGAGTTTCATATAGGATCCTTCACCTTTTTTTAATTTTTAAAAGTATCTCTATGGTTTAAAATAGGCCCCTTAGGCTTGGTACACCAAGATGGACTCCTTTCTTCTAATAGTTGGGTTCACTCAATGTCATTCTAATCTAAATGTCTATATTCTACAATAGGATGATACTCTCACATTTCTAGTTCTCTATGTTGATAACTTTTTGATCATAGGGAATCACTCATCCACCATTTAGGTAGTGAAAATTTTTGTCCATCATCAATTTTTTATGTTAGACTTGAGCTTACTAAACTTTTTGGGAATTAAGATCACTCAATCTTCTTTTGGTATCTTCATTACACATCCTTAGTTCACTCTTATATGCTTTCCAAGTTTTGCATAGATTATTATTGTTGTAAGGGAATAATGGGTAATGGTTAGAAAGCATAATCAAAGCAATTAGAGTTAACAAACACTAAAAACACATGAAAGAAAGATCAATTACACCCATACTCAATGAAATTAGAATGAAATACTTGAAAGATAACAAAACAAAATTAACAATTCAATTCAAAAGATACAAACAATGAAAACCTATAATCCCATTGTGGATTTATTTAAATTTAGGATGTAGATTGATCAAATAGTGCATAACCCATGTTGCAAAAGATTTGATGATGATCTTGACGCACAATTATGATGCTCAAATGCTCAAAAGTGCTCTAAAAAAGGTCATGAATTCCTTATGATAATTGTGAGTGATTTTTATGAAGAGGGTGACTTATTTTATAGAAATGTAGCTATTCTATCAATGATGGAGATTAAAGATGAAGATAAACAATTCATATTCGATCAACGAGATCAAGGGTGGAGACTTAATGAGAGATTTAGTTAACTCAAAATATCTCCTTAATTCAAAGAAATTAGTTTGAGATGTTTTAGAGAGAAGATATTTTGAAAATGTCATATGCTTTGTGCAAGTTGGAGGAAAATTAATAATTAAATTGTGTGGTGAGAGGAAATTAGAATTTAATTAAATAATTCAAGATTATTTAATCAAAGTGGGAAGATAGAAATTGGAATTTAATTAAATAATTCAAATTTATTTAATCAATGTGAAAAGAGGGAAATTTGATGAATTTTGATGAATTAATCAAATAATATCAATTAATCAATTAATAGAGAAAATTACGGAATTTAATCAAATAATTAGGAATTATTTTATTAAAATTGAGAAATTTGGCGATAATGATGAAAATGATTTAAAAAGGAAAATTATGAATGTGTGACGTGCTTAGACAATTTTAGGTTTCTACATTTTGCCCCTCTTTGAGACAATGTACCTGTTACATTATTTCAAAGACATGATGTTGATTGGAAAAAAAAATTGATGCCCCACTATGTCTCAGTAGACTAAGGATGGTAGGCTACCCCCTTAAGAGGTTGACCAAAAAAACTAATTTTTAGGTTAGGCTCATGACAAGATGACGGGATAGGTTCAATGAAGAAGAGGAGGAAAAATTAGGTCCCAAGAAGCCAAGAAATTAATTAGGAAAGATGGGGAAGGTGAGAAATTGGCTAAAGGGGGATGGAGAGATGAAACCTAGGTTTTTGGGGACCATATATATGCATATGAAGTAATTTAAAATTCATTTGAATCACCTTGAGAGATTGAAATTCTTAGAATTCATAGTGATTTGTTGCTTTAGAGACCTTGACACAATGGCTCAAATTGTACTGCCCCGCACCATGTAGATGCAGTGCGATAGTTCCAATGACTTGTCGGAGTAGACCCCCTGATATGTAATTAACCCTTATAGCCTTGCACATAGTTCTAGGTGCATTAATTGATAGCTAGAGGTAGGGAAACAAATGTGTTGAGTTAGAATCGATGCTTATACAACCCGATGTGATGTGTTTGAACACCACCACGATGCTTTTGCAAGAAGCGACACTTTTGCATAAGTGAACAGATTAGAAAATGTTGTTTGCTTTTGACTATGGTAAAGCAATGTGTTTGTAAAAATGCTTGCTTGAGAAATTGGTAAAGCAAATCTTATGAACAATTGTCCACTTTTGATTGTGATAAAGTGACGCTTTTGTAAAGAAGCTCACTTTTGTTCTAGTTTTTGATAGATTTTTTTTTTTTTTGATAAATTGATGTTGTGGGAACTATGCTTGCAGGTGGTACTCAATTGTATTATGTCGTGGGAGCAGTAACCTAGAGTGCTAGATGAGATAGCACATCTTACAGAGATGGATGCAAAGTTTCTCAGGGCACTTGGATTATACTACATTTCTTATATGCTAGAGATTAGGGTGCACAAAGCGTTCATGATTGCACTAGTAGAGAGGTGGAACTTTGAGACTTCATCATTCAAGATTCCTACTGGAGAGGTGACCATCATATTGGATGATGTATGGCACATTTTACAAGTTCCTATTTATATGGCGAGAGTGATATACAACCCTGACCATGGTGTGGAGGCATTGGAGAATTTTTAGGGGATGACGAGATGGATATCAATGATGGAAAGATCAACCTAAGATAATATATTGGAGTAGTTGATGACATTATTATCATCATAGTAGGTTTGATCTGTTGGGGAATTATTCCCTATAGGTGCTCTAAAGGATTCTCGGTTAGATGGGGCTAGGTACTAGAGCATATTATGGAGGAGGCTTGAGTGTATGCATGAGGACCATGCATACTTACACATTTATATCATGGCATGCACCAAATGGTGTATCGACATGACACCTATCAAAATTTTTTGTAGTCTGTGTTTTCATTGATATCAACAGATCTATGTTGTTTCATTGATGTCAACCTTGGTGATGCTTTGATTAGTTGCATTATATTGTCATTAGTACTTTCATTGGTTTCAAACTCTAGTATTTCATTGATAAGCATATGTGTGGTTGAATTGTATTTTAGTTGGTTTGGTTGTGATGAGGAGGTGTTACAAATGATGAGAGTGTATTTGTGGTGCTTGGTTTCCAAGTGCTTTTGAGAAAATTTGAATAAAAGAGGAAATAGTGTGTTAGAAAGGTGTTTTGTATGACATAATAGTGTTTTGGTTTTTTCTCTACATTTCTTCTATATTGAAGTTTTTCCTGTGTAGTTCAAACAGGTTGGTCAAAGGTTTTTAGAGGTTTTATATCTAGAGTTTCTTGTTTTGGATCATAGTGTAGAGAGAGTTGTGTTCACCAATGTGTGAACTGTGAAAGTAGTGTTGTCTGGGAGAAATAGTTTTGCTTCTCATTTATCCATAGTGATATTTCTGGTCTTGCAGATCTAAGGGTGTGCTTTTATTGCTCATATCTATCTTCAATATATGTTTTTCATGATTTGGTGCTCTGCAAGTTTAGTTTCATGAGTTACAATATGTGGAAGGTTAACTAGTTGTACAAGATGAGTATATTTTTTAGGTGAAAGTTGTTGCAAGTTGTCTTTGGATCAAAGGAAGTGTGTACCTTAATTTTTAATGGTGTTTACATGAGATCAATCAACCTTGGATGTTTACACTAATTTGAGGATTTTCTTTGATGTTTTTGGAAGCGTGGCATGGTGTATATGTGTGGACTTAGGTACGAGTTAAGTTGTGATGTGGTCTGCCTTCATTCCTTTCCACTACAGGAATGTTTTGGTATCGACCTAATTTGAGGTACATTGTCAACCTTGGAGATTCTTTTCAAGGTTTTAGAATATATATATATGTGTGTGTGTGTGTGTGTGTGTGTGTTTTGAGTTGATGGAGGATGTGTGTAGTAGTGTATGATGTTTGTAATGCTAAGTGTATATTTTTGAAGTGTGAAAGTGTGAAATGCAATGTGAGCTTTAATGTGTTAGACTACTAGAAGTAGTGAACATAAGGTGTCTACATTCTTTAGAGAGGTTGTGAATGTATTGGTGATATTGTGGTGGATTTTTTTGTTGCTCTAAGATGGATTTACCATTGTAACAATCTTCTTTCTTCTTTTTTGTAATCTGGCAGTGAGCCCTTCTTTCATTTGGTTAGTGAGCCCTCTGGTAGTGATCCTTTGTAGTCAGTGTTGCAATTACTTTATATTGTGAGCTAATCCTCACTATGGTTTTCCTTCTTGGGTTTTCCACATAAATTGTGCTATGTATGGTATTGTTGTGTTTTAGTTTCTATTATTTGCTTACATGCTAAATCACTCTAACAATTATTGGATAATAAGGATAATGTGAATGTTAATGAGGGTTTTGAAGTTTTAATGAGTAACTGATTCACCCACCCTCTCAGTTGTCTTGTACATTCAACACCACCAGCTTTTTAGTAGGTAATACATTGCTTCACATCTGGGCTTGGGAGCACATCATTGTGATGAGACCAGTTGGAGAGTTAGTTTGAGAGCCAAAATACCATCTTGTGTATAGATATGATACCATGTTGACACAACATCAATTAGGAAATTTAGATTTTGGGGGAGGAATATCTTTCATATCATAGAGTTTAGATGGAGGCCTTGGTTACGTATTGAGGCTTTAGACAATGATGGAGAGCATCTTACATTTTTCTAACTAACTTGATGGTTGATCAGACACACTCCTTACATCCTAGAGAGTTATTTTCTAGATACAGTACAAACACAGTTCAGAGAGGTACAAGATATACCTACAAAATATTATCATGTTATATTTGCTCGTACTGTCACAGAGATTTTAGATTTGGTTATAATGCCCGTACCTTAGGAAGTGGTTACAAATTTCATTTAGCTTTCCCCTATTCAATGAATTTGGGTAGACGGGGTGGAGGATTTGGGGACTACCAAAAATTATGATGCATGGTGGGTACCCGTGAGGCCACTTTGGTTCACTCATCTGGATGGAGGAGTAATCAGAGGGAGATGGAGGAGGTAGAGATAGGAAGAGCCTACTATCAGAGGTGGAAGGTGGAGGCAAAGGTACCTGTCGCAGAGGATAGAGGAGAGTAGGAGGTGGTGGTGGACGCAGTGGTGGTGCCATCAGTCTAGGGAGAGAAAAGAGGAGGAGATGAAGGTCTTAATGATGTCGTGCTTTGAGTTTCCCTATAGGAGTAGGATCAAGATCATTGAGAGAAAGATGCATATAGGGTAGAAAAATATGGGCTCATCATGCAGTTGATCTAGTGGATCATCGAGAGAGACCTTAGAGATCAAGAGTGAGACAAGCAGGCTTAGGAGCAAGATGCAAATATTTCCATGTGTCAAAAGTTAGAGGCATAGCTTTCTTAGGTTATAGTTGAGAGAGATACTGAGAGAGGGAAAATATAGTAGTTGGAGGCTACTGGACATGGACAAGTTATCCCTTTAGCACAACACATGAGGGAATTCAATCTTCTTGAGCGAGTGAGAGGCTACCTACTATAGAACCTTATATGAGGTGGTGATACCTATGCACCAGAGATAGCCCAGGTTTTTGTCCAGAAGTGAATTTGTAGATGGATCAAGGAGATAAAATGGTGGTTCCATGGGGTTTCCATCATAGGTGCCATCATAGGGAGGTCCTTTAGGTGGATAGGGATAACAACCACAATAGCCTCCTACACATCAGGAACCTCCTCCTCCTCTTCTTGATCAAGAGGAGAGAGGGAGCTCCATTTAGCTCATGTATATGTCTTTGTATTTATACTTTGATGTACAGATACATTGATGTCGATAGCTATTTTTGATGTATATACATTCATTGATTCTTGATAGCCTCATGTACATATATTTTTTATGTAGATATTGTATCACATATTTGATGTTCAGATCATTTTTGTACCATGACATATATTTTGATGATATATGAGATAAGATATTTTTTATGTGACTATGATAATGATATTATGTGATGCATATAATTCTATGGATGCACATGATATTTTTTATTATAGGTAAAGTAGGTTTTGAAGGGACCTCAAAACCCTTTACAAAAGAAAGTGTTGCTTTAAAAGATAATCAAAAATAGACGAAACGGCCAAAAATAAGAAAATAGACAACAAAAAACCAGCAAAACAATAGGACAGAACTAGCCACCAACTACAAATCAAAATATTTGTAGCTTCCAAATCACTATCAATAATATTTTGATGGATTTCCATGACCTCAACTATCTCCTTACTAGGGACCCCAGTATTCTTCTCGGTTTTGTTGCGAGTCTGAGTGCATGGACCCTTCTCACCAATCCCATCTTTTAGAGCGTTGGGGAGATCCATCATGCCACCAGTAGCTTGTTTCACACTAGACGAGTCTCCAATCCATTGCCTAGATTTCTCATTAAGGAGTTGAATCCCCTCAACTTCATTCGAGATAGCAGTCTTACTAACATTGACAACCTTTTCCAAGTTTTGGTAGGCTCTATCCATTTTATCTTCCACCACTGTAATTCTGAATTTAAAGTCTTATTTCATCTTCAACATTTCATCAGTCACAATCTTAAGTGCATCCACCAATTGGTTCACTTGATCCTGCATAGATGGCTCCTTAGAAGAAGGGAAAACCCCAGCTTTGTTAACTAGAGAATGAACCTTCATATTAGTTTGATTCAGTTCATTGAATTCCCACCTAAAAATTCTAAAGAAAAGCAAAGAACCATCTCTAGACATGCCTAACACATTGGGTAGTTCCTCCCTATTGTATAGTTGAAATTATCCCTATTATCTTCTAGATCCTCCAAGGACAACCTTTTATCTTTCTCATTTTGTAGCACACCCTTCTCTTTGTTATCATCACCAAGGACTTTGGTTCTACGTAAAGACCACTCAATCTTAGCTACCACATTAACACCCTGATCCTGCACCTTCTCAATTACATACCCAACATCAACCCATTGAGTTTCAACATTTGGGTTATCAACAATGTACATGCTAATAGTATCATCTTGGAGCAAGAACGCTTTACCTTTAGCCTTCTTTTGAGAACTCCCTTCCTTCAAGAAAAAATTCTTTTACTTTCCCAACACAAGGGATTCCACTTCCTCAAGCACATTGACATTCTCCTCCATATTCTTCTTACCAGGGGAAATAACAACACCCTTCAATTTCATATTTTGGACAGTAGGGGCAGGTAATTTTCCTAATTTGACCTTCTGGGTGATATTTAAGTGATCAGAGCCCTCCACCTCCTCACTACCAGTATGATATTCATTAGACTTATAGGGCTTAGCAATTATATCCTTATTTTTACAGTTCCCCTCAAGAGACTCAAGCGGCTCCAACAAAACCTCCATAGATGCTTTTAACTTAGCAGACTCCTCAAAACAAGACCCCATCTCAGACCTCGTATCATACTCAAAATCAACCTTCTTTTGGTGACCTTTAGGAATCTTCTTGGGCTCATCAGGGATAGTATAGTACTTAGCATATTCCATAATAAGGAGCATTAATCCCTTGTGAAGGACAGGGTTCTTAGGGTTCCTTTTATGATCTTTTATACCATTTTCAAGAGAGGCAAGAAAATAAAAGGGGAAAGAAATATTTTTCTTATTCCTAAAGTGATTCAGCAGAACAAAATTGTAGCTAGCAAGAACAAAGAAGTGACCATCAAGAGTAAAATACCTCATGATTTCTTTAGCCACATCGCCCCAGATAGCCTTGATAGAACTGTGAGAAAACCCACCACATTTCACTTTCTCCAACTTACTCCTTTCATCATCCCTAAAGAAGATGGTCATGGATACATTAGACTCTTTCTTGTCCCTAAAAAATTCCCTCCCCTTAGTTGCAAAACCCATTATATTGCCAATGAATTCTTCAGTTATGGTGAATTCGATCCTGAACACTCTCAAGACTCTGCTTTTCCAACCCTTCACAAAATCCTGCGATGCCTTATGGTTGAATCCATGAAGACGTTCCATGTAGGGAGTAACACCCCCAGCCTCCAGCAGCCCCCAAACCTTCTTGTTACTCTTGGAAGCATCACAAGAGATCAGCTCAACATAGTTCCTCTCTCCTCCCATGGTGACAAAAAAAAAAAACCACAACAGCTTCAAATATTTGCAGAGCAACTTCAAATATTTGTAGAGAATGCAAAATGAAAGAAGCCTCGAGAGAAAGAAGGCTTTACAATCACCCACAATCCATGTGGGAAAACTGAAGTGATAAGAGGAAATAATTACCCTTGAATGTAGTTCTTTACGGAACTCTACCACATCATTGAAATGCAAGTTTAAGCCCCATACGAAATGACACTTGGATTCGAAAGAGCACATGAAAATCAACAAATGATTTAAAAAAATCATTAAGTTCACCCCCTCCTCAAGCGGTTTGAATATCATGATTGACAATTGATTGGACGTCAATGTGGAGGGGGTCGTTCCCATCACAAAATTTAAACTGAAATTCATTAACCCCGTAATTGGAAAATTTATCAGCAAGGAAATTCCCCTCCTTAAAAATATGGGATATAAAGCATTGATCAAAAGAATTCAAAATAGCCAAAGAATCAAGGATAATAGGTTTGATCAACCAAGAAGGAGGTGTAGACCTTTTAAGGTTGTTGATGATATTTAAGGAATCACCCTCTAGCCAACCCTTTCTAATTCCTTTAGACTAAGCCAACTTCAAACCATGGTAGGCAGTCGAAGCTTCCGCAAAGTGGTTTGTGATGTATGATGCTATGGTTTCATGATGTCATGCTTATGATGTGATGATGTATGTACATGATTTTTTTTTTTTTGATGCTATATATGATGACTATGCAGGATGGATGATATATGATGTTACTGGCCGTTTGTGGATGCAAGATGTGATGGATATTTTTGTGTATGTCATGATGGTTGGATAGAAATGTTAGTATGATGAGTAGCATAGAAGAATGGGTGATTAGATAGATAGAATATAATGAGAGGTGGTGTTGATCAAATTTCAAGAAATCTATGATTATTGGATAGATTTAATTGTTTTAATGGACATATGATGAGATAGGATAGATGATTTTTATTTTTATTTACGTTATGCTAAATAATGTAGAGCAATCCTTAATTTGATATAGAAAGTAGATAATATGCACCAAGGTATGAAGAACTAGGGTGGCATTGTATCTATTGCATGGAATTTGACTCTACAAATAGATAGGAGTATCCTTGTTCATACCTAACATACAAAAACCTTGTTTGATCATGAGAGAGAATGAAGCCATCAAAGCTAGTAGACCAATACACATAAGGTATAAAGAACCTAATTTGAAAAATCTGGTGTATTGTCTAATAATATCCCTACACACACAAGGAAAGTATTCACCAAGGTTGTATTACAAGAACATCCCACAAACATAACATACAAAATCAATGACTATGACCCATTATGTACCCCTTTAGACACACCAAGATATTTGAATATCAAGGTAGTTTCAAGTGAGCAAAGGAATGAGACAAAAAAATAAAACCAAAATAAAAGATTGACTAACAAAACATATCAAATCTATCATATCTCTTGCCAGAGAGATTTTTTTAGTTGATATCCAGAATGATGCCTATTGTAGGAAAGATATATCCATTAAGGCATTCATTGGATGTTGATGTTGATTTAGAAAATGATTTTGGAAATTGACATGTAGACTTTGATGTTGTTTTGAAAATGATCAAGGCTTGTGATTTTTCATGAATGTTTGTGTTTCGATGACTATTACTTTTCTTTTGCTCGCTTCATCAAAGGTGATTGTGACGGTAGATTTATTATGGATGACTAGATTATTGTGGATGGGTGAGTTGTGATGATTTATTTTTGAACTTTTGGGATTGTATGATTTTTCTTGAACTTTTTGTTGGAATATTTGAGGCTATTTTTGGATTTTTTGAACTATTTGAGGCTATTTTTGAACTTTTGTGTTATTTGAGTGTTTTTTTGGATTTTTGAACGATTTGGATATTTTTGGAATTTTTATTATCTAGTTGTTTTTTTGAAATTTTGATTATCTAGATGTTTTGGATTTTCTAGAAGATGTCTAGATCACTATTTGGGGTAGAAGACTTACATCAAGATTTATTCTGAAGTAGGATGTAAGTACCTACCCCTAGTGTCTAGCAATGTATGGAATGCTAAGAATGGATGAATGGATGAGCATGAAAAATGGATATGCAAAAGATGCCAAGGACTATCCCATGATAAAATAGTGTATTTGACCTAGTATGACCAATTAGATAATGCTAGGTGTAGGTGACGATATTGCATGAGATAGGATATGATCATAAGGAAATGACCATGTCAAGATTCTTCCAAAAGCAAGTTTGAAGTGTATACCCCTAGTCTTTGTCAAGATCAAGTGGATGTGGAAGAGGGATGAGAATGGATTGGATAGATGAAAGAGTGGATTTATTATGGATGAGATAAGATGCTTCCATTTGGAGTGGTGCACATAGATTCTCAATTTTACGCATGATGCATGTTTGCTAGATTTTCATCACCCAAAGCGCCACCAAAATGGTTTTCACTAGAATGATTTTTTTATCTTTACTATTTTTTTAAATTTTCTTGGTTTTCTTAACTTTTTGAGATGATCATTAACTAGGTCAAACCACTTGGTGGTGCTAATGTGGATGTTGTTTTCATGACATGCCAACAATATCTTGCTTGGAGGAGCTTCTTTTCCAAGATACATGCACTTGTATATAACCCCTGAATATTCTTGTGATATTTGTCAATACTAGAGTTGGCCTTATCTAAATGTGCACATCGTGATAAAGTGCCATTAGAGTCCTTATGATAAAGAGTTGTTGCCAAGACATAGTTAATGTAGGATTTGGATATTCTAGATTTTAAGTTGGATGGTGGACTTTGATGGAGTATATGAGATAAAGATGAATTTTTTGATAATTTGGATTGTGGATCTCTTATTTTCCAAACTTGGGGTGGTGAACGACAAAATTTGGATATGGAATTTTGAGAGGATTTAGGACCAATTTTTCACACACTTTGTATGCCAATGATGAATATTTCCTTTGAATTGGTGGAAACCTTTGATGGATGAAAATATATTTTTTATGTTGCCCCATAGTTTCATTGACTAATGGAGGTTTATATGTATTATTTACTTTATTTTTCTTTGGGATCCATTTTAACTTCATCTGCCTACTTTGACCTTTTGATTCTTTAGCTTCAATGACTTGAATTTTTCCATCATAAATTTTTTTCTCTTGTTAGCCCCAATTAGTGGGTGGAAATATTCAAGGATGACGATTTATGATATGGATAGTTGGAATGCTAGCAATGATTTCATTATAAGGACTCTTCATGACTCCCATGTTGATGTTTATATTAGATAAAGTTTCCCCCAATATTATGGAGGTACTGCTAACATGGTTAGATTCCTTGATCATTGAATAACTAATACTTTTATGCTTAGGATTATTGACAAACTACATTGGTTCTAGCATACGCTATTCATGTAGGCCTAGTCATTTTCCTTGATACTGCATTCGTTGATAAATTTTGTTGGTAACTAAATATGATTTGTCTTGGAAACAAGGTGCTAATCCTTCTCTACATTACTAGGAACCTTCAAAGGTGGTATTCTCCCCATTAGTAAGAGAGATTTCTCTGATGAAGGTAAGTGATCCAAGTTCATGGGTTATAGGTGCTTCATCAACATGCGGGATATCTTCCTGATTAATATCTTTGGCCTGAGTTTGAGGAACATTGGATTCTAATTATTCTTCAAAAGATGTTGATGGTTCAAAGTCGATATGGAAGCCTTCTTCATGGTTATTTACTAGAATATCACCATGAAATCTTGTGAATTTAGTTATATCTTCATCATTTGCAAATATGTCTAGAGTGGAAGACCCTTTTTTTGAAGGAATAGGGGGTGATCATCTATGTGTCCAACAAAAGCAAGTATCTCATTTGCAGAATTGGAAGATATCAACATATGGATAGGATTAGTTATTGAGTCATGAATGTGACAGAATGAAATGATGGAATCTTGATCTTGACTTATTTCAGAGTTTTCTTCATTATGCTTTGGAGTATTTTATTGACATTGACCTTTGATTGATGGTGGAATATGGATGGATGACTCTTGGGTGGTTTCAATGGGTTTGGATGATGAGATAGAGGATTCTTGTGGCGGGGCTTCTTCAATACACCTTATCATGAAGTCTAATGAGGGAGATATGTTATGATTTGAGATGTATTTAGTGTGATTATTTTGATGTGAGACATTGTTAGATAGTGGTGGAGGGTTTTGATCACACATTAGGAAACATCTTGATAAATATCTAATTTCTCATTATGTGAGTAATGAACATTGTTGATGCAATCATCAGGTCCCTGGATGTGCCCTACTATATTGTCATAGGAATAATTATTTTTTTTATAATTCCCTATTTTACCATAATCATTTCCTTTTCTATGGTCTGCCATTGGATTTTTCTACATTCCTAGATATTGGTTTCTAGAATTGCCAAGACGTTGATCCACATTTACCTCTCCTTGATTGATAAGGTCTTGTATGAGGTCTGTTTTAGTTTCACATAATTTTGGGTCTTGTGTCCTTTTGTTCTATGGTATAGGAAAAAACCATTTCCATTATACCATGTTGGTTTAATTTGTGTTTCTTTGTAATGTCTTTGTTCAGGAAGCTGGATATGGTTTGATTGAATTAATTTATTTAGGACTATTTTGATGGGTTCCCCTAAGGAAGTGAATGTATTTCTAGGAGAATTGTTAGGTCTTGGTAGTTTTCCTTGTGGATGATTTTCACTTTGAATATTTTGTTGTTTATTTTATTGATGTTGCATGCTTCGCAAAAAAATTATTTTGACAACACCATCATTTGTCACATTCTTGTTTTTAGCCCATAAGCATGTTTTATCATTAGAGCTTGATGGTTGGTCTCTACTTTCATTCTAGATATTTACTAGCCCTTTAGCTATGAGATCCCTTTCAATTGTGAGACCTTTTTCTATTAGTTCTTAAAACATATTAGTGCATTGTATGCATAAAGGAAAACCAATTTTTGTGTTTAAATTTTGAAGGAAAATGCCCACTAGTTACTTCTCGGGAATAGGCCATTTATATTTTCTTGATTTGTGTCTCCATCTTTGTAGAAAAGAGGAAAATGTGTCTCCTTGATTTTGTTTAATGAGGTATAAGTCGTTTAAAGTGACTTCATGTTCAATGTTATAGGAGAAATGAGTTACAAATTTGTCTATAATTTCTTGGAATATTCAAATACCTAGGGGTAGGTGAGAGAACCATTCGATTACCTATCCACCTAAACTCCATGGAAAGAGGCGCATGAGATAGGTATTTTTATAGGACACCTCTAGACAAGCTACATAAAATTCCTGTATATTCTCTTGTGGGTCACCACATCCTTTGTATTTATTAAATTTTGGTATTTAAAAATTATGAGGGAATGGTGTCATTGTTATGTTTTTGTCAAATGGGTAGTGACATAGATCTTGAAGTGCATAATATTTCTTTTTGGTTCCCATTTGTATATTGTTGATTTTTTGAGTTAAGATCTGGATTTGTGATGTCAAGTCGTTTGGAGGGTTTTTTGGTGGAGCATATGTGCTATATGATGTATTTTGGTTTTGTGGGATATTATGAAGGTTACCATATATATTGTATGATGGGCCTTATTTTGGGTTGGTTTGGTGTTGAGGACCATTTTTTTGTGTGTGGTAGGGTCATATGGATTGTATTGGTGTTTTGGCATATTTTGATGTTGTGGGATTTGGTGTTGCAGAGTTTAGTGTTGTGGAATTTGGTGTTGTGAAATTTGAGGTTGCAAAGTTTGAAGTTGATAGTTGATGTATTGTTTTTGTTGAGGATCTTATTGTTAATGGTGGATGTATTGTTGTTGTGGAATTTGAGGTATATGTTGTTTATGTTGTGGTGTTGATTTTTGTTGATATTGAGAATTTTATGGTTGTTGATGGGAAATGTATTATTGATGTTAAGGGTTTTGTTGTGGTGTTTGAGGTTGTTGTTGTTGTTGCATAATTTGTTGTTGTTGATAGGAGACGTATTGTTATCGTGGCATTTGAGATATATGTTGTTTTTGTTGTGGTGTTGGTTATTGGGGGATTTGTGAGTTTTGTGGAATGTTAGGGACATTTGGATGTACATTATGTGAAGGGGTAGGTGTTGTAAATGGATTAATTCCATAATTTATGTTGGGATTTTGAGGATTTTGCATGCCTGTATTGGTTTGGTTTGATGTGTATGTTGTGGATGGTGGGATGTTCATGTTTGGGAGACCCAAGTTTATTCAATTTCTCACACCTTGGTTGTAGAATAACATATTTATATATTATTTTGAAAAAGGTAATGAATCTGTGTTGAATGGAACACTAGTACAAAAACAACAATATATGATTAAAATACTACTAAAAATTGCATATAAATGACCCAACATGATCTCGTGACCATTAGTAGTTTATTGCCAGTCATTTATAATGCGACCAAATTGATGATTAAACCATTTTTAGTCATTTATTGGTTGTTTTGATTGATCAATTTGGTAGTATATTTAGTTCTTGATTTAGTCATTGATTGTTGTAATCTGGTCACTTATTTAGTCATTTTTTATTCACTAATATATTCAGTCATAATTTAGTCATTGATTGTTGTTAATTGGTCACTTATTTAGTCATTTTTATTCACTGATTTTTGTCCATTGATAATGTATTTAGTCATTAATTTTAATCATCATTTTGATCAATTTGGTAGCATATTTTAGTCATTTTTATTCACTAATTTCAGTCGTCATATATTTAGTCATATTTATTCACTGTTCACTAATTTTTGTCAATTGGTAGTATATTTAGTCAATTTAATTATTAATTGACATCAATTAGTAGTATATTTAGTCATTTTAATTGCTTGATATTTGAGGATTTAAACATAAAACACAAAAATACACATCAATCATCAATTGCACACAATAAGATAGCCATTGAGAAGGAAAAATCGTTGAACTTTATTAAAAGAAAGGGGTTCTTACAGCTTGCACAAGTTTGAAATATCTATCTTGCTTGAAAAATGCATAGAAAATAGATTATTACAATTTTTATTTTCAATCACAATACTGAAAATCTAAGTTACAATGCACAAAAATGACAAGAAAGAAACTTCTCAAAAAAAAATTGCAATGATGGAAACGCATGCTTGGAGCCCTTCAATGTGAGTGCATGCCCCTTTCATCTCCTAAGACTTCTACAACATGGGAAATCTTCTTGGAGCAAGTTGTAATGTGTAGAATCCAAGAAGGAGAGTGTTGATCATGTCCCATATATGAAGCTTTCCCCTTCAATGCAGCCAACAATAACCCTAGAATCTTTCCTCCTTTATATGCAACGTGCCATTTGATGTGAGAAATAGGGTGCTGGCTTTTCCACCATGAATGAAGTTGTGCCTCAATACAACCAACAAAATTATTATTAGTCTCAATTCAGAAAGAATAAAAGTGTATTGTATATTGCAAGTTTACAAAAGTAAGTCCAAACACAGTAGAAAGATAAATCAATTAAAAATTGTTGGAGATAGACTACATCCACAAACATGGGAGAGCTATGCAAAATTGGAGAAATTAGCTTAGCAAATGAAGGCAGCAGGGTATTTCTAGATTCAATACTTTTACTTAATGATGTGGAATAGAAGAAAAAAGAATCATGTATCTGCCACCATAGTGAAAAGTTAGCAATTGCATTTGGTTTGTTAAACATGGACCTGGGTACAACTATTAGAGTTGTTAAGAACCTTCGAGTATGTTCTGATTTTCACACTGCATCTAAATTTATCTCCAAGATTGTTGCAAGAGAAATTGTTCTAAGAGATGTGAACCATTTCCATCATTTTAAATAGGGACAATGTTCTTGTGGAGAATATTGGTGATGCTTAATGAAACAATCTGAAAAATAGGCTTGCACTATAATAATGTGCACTACATCAGATATCTACTAATAATGAAGGGACATCCATCAAAGCATAACAGTAGGGATTTTTTTGTCATATGTTGTAGTTACAAGTGCCCTGCTAGACATACATGAAAATCTGGAAGCACAGACAAGGCAAGATAATTGTTTAGAAAATTGCCTCAAAGAAATATGATATCATGGAATGTCATGATTAAAGGATATGTTCAAAATGGATTTTCTAAAAATTCCTTAGAAAATTTTAAGAAAATGCAACCAGTGGGTGTAAATCCTAACTTCTCAACCTTTGAAAGTGTCCTTCCTTTTTGTGTGTGAATTGGAGCTTTGGATGAGGATATGAACATCCATCAAAAGCATATTTGGAATTATATTTTTATCAAATATTGTGCAATTTCCACTTCAAATCACCAAAGCATTCACAAAACCTTCTGCACAACCACCGCAACACTGCATAGTTGTTGTTGGGCCTTCACGGTGGTTCGGGGTAAGCACGTTGCATCACCGTGAAGGCCCAACAACAATTGTGCAGTGTTGCGGCGGTCTTCTGCAAAACTCCTTCAATATAGTCACGTCCTTTGTGTTCCAAGCATGAAATGATAAATAAATAATCATTGATTGAATAGCATTCAACTATATTTTTTCAACTCAATAGAATATTGAACCAGTCCATTGAAATGTTATAGGGTGCTCCAAAGCATTGAGACAGTAATGATACATAACATGGTCTCTTTACTGAAAGCATTGATACAGTGATGGACATTATTCCTTGTCTTCGTCTCACACATTTTATCTATTGCATACCATGCACAAAGTTGTTAGTGATATTGCATAAGATCATGCCCTTTGAATTTCTCTTTTCTCTATTTCATATATTTAAAATCTTCTTCTATTGTCATACCTCTCACTAACACTATTATTTTATTGAAATTGTTATCTTACTGCCTCTGCAAAAGAGCTCCATTTGAAGGCATCTTGACTACATATTATGCACAACAAAACTATGCAAGTGCAACAAGACATTTGCAAGAAAAAATATTAATTCACTAAAACATTACTATCTAAGCAAAATAATATCTTCAAATGTAGGAGCACTATAACTATGACTAAGAAAAAATTGTGTATGCATTGTTAGCACTGAGAAAGGAAGAAGATAACACATTGAATTAGGTGACTAAGATCACTGAAAGGAATATCATTGTTAGAGAGTTGCAAACTATGAATTGTCCCCTGTCCTATAGGACTGAGAAAGGAATAACACTGCCAAACAATGATTGAATCATAAGAAATAGTCTAGAAACAATGAAAGTTATTGTCAAATGGTGACAAAGAACAGTCCTATAAGTCATTTGCACATGGTCATTGAGAACACAGTTAGTAAGAATTAAAAGAGTGTTTGATCATAGCACTGTAAAATGGTCATGAGTTATTAAATGAACTTCACTATTCTTTTGATCAAAACAGAGATCAAGATAATAACCAACATATTGATGTGCACAGAGAATGTTCATGAAAGAGTGCAAACTTCCTTACAAAGAACTTTCCACAGAAGACTTTGAGGTGAATTGTACTTACTATTTTATGCTGATATGGATATGTTCTAACCTGTAGTTAATTTTTGTAGCATAATAGATAGGCTAAATAGTTGTTCATATACCATTGTTTCTAATTCAAAATTGTTATACCTTATTCTAGGAGTAAATCACAAGGGGAGTCTATACATAAGATACCATTGTTTAAAATTCAAATTTTTTGGCTCTTTCACAATTATTTTCTTCATTTATTTGATCTAAGACAACATGTTGTATAGAAGATGCTCTCAAAATCATGGTAAAATCATTTATTCTGAGAAGACTATTTAGAATCTTCCCATCATAATAATGAACAAAAGCATCAGTCATTAACCTGAATTTTGCAAGAGTTTCATCAAATTCTACTTTTCCACTCTCTTTTCCATTCTGAATTTTATTCCCAATTTCATCCATGAAGAACTTCCTTAGCCTGTAGGTCCTACTATTAGCCATAACTTTACCAGGTGTTGAGGATAGCTTTGAGTTTTTACCCAAGCAACAATTGACAAAATTTGGCCTTACCAGATACAATGTGTTGAAAATATCTTTGAAGCTATTCTGGAAAAGAGTTCCTGAGAGTATAATGTGCAATTTTGAATTAACCTTTTTGCATGAATTCCATATCTTTGATCGGCTATTTCAAGCTTGATGACCTTCTTCAAGAATGAGTAGAACTATGCTCTCTAAAAGCTTATTGGAAAACTACTTTTAGAGAGTCTAGGTTTGCTTTTTCTTGATGAAGGTCATCAAGCTTGAAATAGTTGATCAAAGATATGGAATTCATGCAAAAAGGTTAATTCAAAACTGTGCATTATACTCTCAAGAACTCTTTTCCAGAATAAATTCAAAGATATTTTCAAGACATTGTATCTAGTAAGGCCAATTTTTTTCAATTGTTGCTTGGATAAAAACTCGAAGCTATCCTTAACACTTGGTAAATTTATGGCGAACAGTAGGATCTACAAGCTAAGGAAGTTCTACATGGATGAAATTGGGAATAAAATTTAGAATGGAAAAGAGAGTGGAAAAGTAGAATTTGATGAAACTCTTGCAAAGTTCAAGTTAATGAATGATGCTTTTGTTCATTATTATGATGGGAAGATTCTGAACAGTCTTCCTAGAATAAAGGATTTTACTATGATTTTGAGAGAATCTTCTATACAATAGGTTGTCTTAGATCAAATAAATGAAGCAAACAATTGTGAAAGAGCCAACAATTTTGAATTTGAAACAATGGTGTCTTATGTATAGACTCCCCTGTGATTTGCTCCTAGAACAAGGTATAGCAATTTTGAATTAGAAATAATGGTATATGAACAACTATTTATCCTATCTATTATGCTACAACAATTAACTATAGGTGAGAACATATCCATATCAGCATAAAATAGCAAGTGCAATTCACCCCAAACTCTATTGTGGTAATTTCTTTGTAAGGAATTTTGCACTCCTCCATGAACATTCTCTATGCACATGGCCAAACATTTAAAGTTCTTAACCAAAGATCCAAAAATGAGTATCTATCATTGCATGACTCCTACTTTTTCTATGAGTATGATAGTACTTGAGCTTTTGGTGTTTCTAGATAGAACCTATAGTGGAAAAGTGTAGTCTCCATCTGAAGGAACCATCTTCATAGCTCTTCCTTGAAATGAGGGTTGAAAATATCAGAAGAAAAGTAATACCATAATTCTAAAGTAACAATTTGTATCAAGCCAAATGTCAGAAAGTATAATTAAAAAGAAAAATCCTTACAATTGGACCTCAAATTGGACCAAGCAGATTTATGATTTTATCTTTAGAATGTTGGGACTTTCTCTGTCAGATATTCAAGACCTCAAATTGGATCTCAAATTGGACTAGCAGAATTATGATTTTATATTGAAATGTAGGAACTTTCTCTGTCGGATATTCAGAGTGATCAACCGAGAATCTAGAGTAATTGACTGAATCCTAAGATGTAATTAGGTGGAAACTAATGTTTCAGTCCACTGATATGTGTATTCCTACACTTAGGTTTTTCTTCCCAGCAAAAACTCTTGGAAGTTTTTTACATTGGCTCAAGGTACTCTCCAATCTGGTTTGTTGGAAGAATGGCCTACTATATATTTTTTGTGTTTTCATTGATGTCACCATGTTATATGGGTTATTTACTGCAATATTGAGTTATTGTTTGATCTAGTATTTTGGTCTAGTATCTAAACTGGTATATAGTTTACATCCTCTATTATTTTTTACTGTAATCCTCCACAGTTGATTGTTGATGCTTGTGGTTTTGGAAAATAGTTTATGGATATTGAAAGCATGTATGATCGACATCTCTCATGCTCAAGTGCTCGTACGGTGTATTGACATTATTTTGTTGCTACATTTTTTCCATTAGGTCTATTCCTGGCCGACCTCATGGATAATTAGTGGTATGGTGAATTAATTTTGTGGATATGTGTGACCTATCTTAGGACCATGTTGACATGATGTAGCGTGTTGAGTGTTTGAATTGTCTTTGGAAGATTTTGTGAATGCTTGAAGCCGACAATTGATAATTTTGATAAACAAGGATTGCATCTAATTAGGCTGACCTAATTGATGCTTGTGAATAGGTCAGATATATATGTCAGATAGTTTTGAAGATTAAAGTATGGAAGAGAGCGAGGAATGACATTAATGTGAATGTGAAGAAGTGTGAAAATTATGAAGTGTGTTAAGTCAGTCTATTGAGCATCACTGGAACTGTATCAACACTTGTTAGGTGCACTCTCATCAGTTCATTTCGGTTGTGAAGCCAATTTTGTTTTGTAATCCTTTTTGTAGGCAGTGAGCCTCCTTGTGTAAGCAATGAGCTTTTGTATCCAAACAGTGAGTCCTATTCTGGGAAGTGATTCCTTTGGCAGTGAGCCTTATATATTTGGTTTTGCTACTACTTTATATTGTGAGTTAATCCTCACCGTGGTTTTTCCCTTATAGGTTTTTCCACGTAAAATCTAGTGTTCATTGTGTTGATTTTGCATTCTATTATCTTTATTTCATGTTCACACTTAATAATAGAATAGTGTGGTTGTGAAGTTGATCAGTGTTTGAAGTTTTGTGTTTAAATTTGGTGACAACTGATTCACCCCCCCTCTTAGTTTTCCTATGCCTTTTAACAATTGGTATCAAAGCTAGTCATAGGTTCAAACCCCTCGCTTATGCTAGGGGAGATTGTGTGTCCCTTGGTCTTCCTTGCAGCATAGCGCTTGAGTTTGTGACATGGTCTAACCACCTCCCATGGATCTTAACTGACACTTGTATTGGGCATTGACAGGTTGACCTTTTGATGCAACGGCAAGGCCAACATGGTTATGTCACTAATAGCAATCCAAGTTTTCCTAACCATCCATGCCCAAACATTGCATCACAATCTATTCTTCCTTCACATAAAAATGCCACATATTAACCTCTTCTAAATAAAACGTTTAGTAATCATAAAACCATAATTAATAAATCATTTTAGTTTCAGAAAGAATCTGATGCCATTTACTATAAAAAAAAATTGTATAAATAACAAAAAATCCATGAAGCCTCCTAAATGTAGCTTAAATCAAGTTTACAGGATGTGTTTCAGCATAAGAAGCTTTCTACTATAGCTCTCAATGAATGTATTATAAGCAAAAACTAAAATTCTTCACACTTGAAGTAATGCAGTCAAACATTTATTCCAAAAGTATGTTAGCAAGTGTTAACTAAAAATAGAATGATCTTTTGCTTGGTTTCTTTTATCAATATGCCACGTGGAAATGGAATAATCACTAAGAAACCCTAACAATAAAAAATGAAGTAAAGGTTTAAGAAAGGAAATTCCAATGTAATATTTTGTAATGGTGACGAAGGTACTTATATGAGCATGACCTGCATACAAATCCCTACCATTGAATTGCCATCCATCCAAAGAGAAAATAAGCAACATGTAAGGATTTGAGCAATATAAGTCCAAAGGGTTATGTTGTAATGGTAATGGAATCACCATAAGAGCACAACCGAGCAACAACTTCTTGTGGTTGTAATTATGTGATCCATAATTCTATCAGTCATGTGGTACAGTTGTGCTATAACAAATATAGGATGCATTCATGTGTGACCCAAGTTTAATGTGGCTATGTTGTGATAGAAGTGGAGGCACTCATATGAGCACAATTCATGTACAAATAAATGTCATCACAATTAGGTGTCAATCATCATTGGGGGCATTCGGGTTGACTCAAGTTTAATAGGTTACGATGTAATGATGGCATGATCCAAGAGTGATTACCTCTTGCTGCAATAAAGAGCCTATAACTCTAGTTGATATGTAGATTGGTTGTGCTATATCAATTATGCAGTGTATTCAAGCACAACCCATGCTTGATGGGCTATTCTAGAGAGTGATCAAGATTTTCTAAACCTTATGAATGTTACTTAAAATTGTACAGCTTAAACTTTTGTTACATACTTGAATGCAATCTTGGGTTACCACAAACTATAATAATGTGATATTCTAATAACCATTATGGGAAGTATTAAAGCAAGACCCATGCTATATAGGATGCATTTCCTTGATCAGGTTTACATACTTTAATGGTCAAACAAAAGCTTCCCACACACTCTAGGATACAATCCAAGATCATAACACACCCTGTCAAGACAACTAATTTTCTGACCCAAGATTTAAGGTTGTTTTTTAATACCAACAAAAGCATTGGTAAGAGTGTGACTAGGGTACAAACCCTAGTCCTCCATAGAAACATAAACCATAACTCTAGCGGATTAATGAGGTTGCAATACCAGAAAGATTGACACATTGTTTGTTTGTCAAAATAATTTTTACTCAATAGCAAAAAAAATACCCAATACCAGTTTTTTTAAATACCCATATAAAGAAAACGCCCAACATTCTTTTTTTAAATACCAAGATAGTCAATAACAAAGGGTTCACTAAACATCAATTTTTTTAATGCTTGAGAAAAATGATAACAAAATCAAAATTTAGAAAACTGTGTGTAATACTAGAAAAGGTTGAGACCTCATTTGTTTCTCAGAAAAAAAGCATTCTCTTGATAGTGAAAAATATCCAGTACATTTTTTTTAAATACCCATTTCAAGTGAAAACCCAACATCAAAATACCCAAACAACCAATAAAAAAATGCTGAGCATTAGTTTTTAAACACACCCAGATATCTAGTAACAAAATAGCCAACATCATAAAATTCAAGTAGCCAAATAGTACTTCATGAAAACACACAACATAAAAAATTTCAAATACCCAATAGGCATAATGTATGCATCCAACTTTTTAAAAAAATTAAGAATGGTTTGCTTACCCCTGAGATGATCCACAACAAAAATCTCAAAATCCTCAAGACATACTTCCAGGTGGGGAGTTGTCTGATAAAAGGATAGATTTGGCCACATTCTATATGCGTACTTTGAAGCACTGTTGGCAAGAGATTCCTCTACTGGGAAATCCCTTTGACTACCGCTCAATATCTCCATCTTCAAAACCTTTCAACCTCTATTTGCTTTCCTAGACTATTTCTTCTAACTAAGCACTAGTTAATAAAAACTGCAAGAAAATGGTCTTAATTATATCGTTTAATTTTTCTTACACATTTATAATATATATATATTTGTATGCATAAGTGTCATCTAAAGCCTAAATTGATGGCTAGGAAGATTTTCTCTCAAAAAACAAAGTTTGATGCAAAAAATTAGTCATTTATAGCAGTGATTTTATCCGATGATCAAACTAGCCATTTATTTAGTCATTTATAGTTGTGTTGCAAAAAATGAGTAGAATTTAGTCATTTTTACTCGTCGTGACTAAAATTTTTAGTCTCGTAGTCATTTATTTGCAAAACTCTACTAGTGGAAGTATGGTAGGTTGACTTGACATGTTTTGTATGGGAGGTAGTGGTATTTTTTATATGACATGATGTACTAAAGGTTCATTTTCATATGTAGGATTACTAGATGTCATAGCACATATAAGGGCTTGTTCCCTAAGTGTGTTAATGTCATAATTGGTGGGTAGTTTAGCACCTCCTTGTGTAAATTTGAGTAAGTATAGATTAGGTTCATCACGTAGTATAGCATCAAGTTCTCTACCAAGAGATGGGTCTTGTGTTATTTCTAAGAGTTGTTCAAGAGTATATTCTATGAACTCTTCATTTGCATTGGTGATCTCTTCTATAATTACTTGTTGCTCTTGTAATTGTTTATGTTGGGGAGTCTTATACTCTATAGGATTGAACTTGACACTAGGAATTCTAAGGTTTCTTTCAATAGCACTTGTGGCCATTGGTGTCATTCCAACAAAACTACTTGAGTTGGCTTCCATGTTTCTTTTATGTTGAGACCTCGTTATAGGCATAAAACTTGTAATGACCCTATGAAATATGGTGTGTAATATTGGATGAAGATGATGTGATTGGTGAGTTGTTTTGTTTCAGTATGGACTTGTAAAAGAGTACCTAGGTAGAATTAGACCAAATTTTTGATGTTGATTGGATGGGTGGAAGATATAAAACCTTTAAGAGAATTTTTTTAGTAGATCTCACTTTGATGGGTGTTGATGGTAATCCTTTCTTGTCTTAGAATAATGATTCCAAGAAAAGGAAGATGATAATGAGTTTTATGAACTTACTAGTATACAATGACTACTAAGCAAGCTAGCTCACAAGGATTGACGCTAATTTAACTAGGTACTTGAAAATGACTATTTTTCAAGGAAGGAGCTAAACTAGAAGATAGGATATGAGATCTAAACCAAAGAAATATGTCAAATGTTGGTTGTTGTTGTTTGGATGAATTATTTTTCTATTTTATTTATTTTTATGCTTGGTATTTTTTCTAAACACATTGGGATGTGATTCTAACAAGTCTAATGTGAACGAGTGAGATGGGATAAGAATAAAACATTTTTTATTTTTTTTTGTATGCTATTCATGACTACAAGTTTGTTAAAAACAAGTCTGTAGTCTTATAATAATTGTTGTTTGAATTTAGGAATCTAATATTTAAGAGTTATGGAGAATTTTGACTGATAGTCAAACACGTCACTTGCAAAAGCATCAATTTAACTAGTCAAAAGTGTGGCACTACCCTAATAGAAGTGACTAGATTTTGTAAAGTGTCAATTATTTTCAAAAGACCTATAGTATGACAATCAAATGTGTCATTGTGTGGATTTTAGGGGTTTCGAAAGAGAGCATTTTTAGAGTAGAAGTGTCGATATGAAAGATAAAATCCATCGATATACAATCAAAAGTAGTGTGAAATTGCATAAGGGTCACTGTGATAGATCCAAAGCATCATTGTGACACAAAGACAATGTTTTACAAGTTAAACCTAAATATGCCCAAGGTTTTGAAATTTTTTGACTATTTAAAGATTGATTTTAGTTTGTTTGATCTAGAAAGTGATAAAAGACAACATTTTACAAGTTAAACCTAAATATGCCTAAGGTTTTGAATGTTTTTGACTATTTAAAGACTGGTTTTAGTTTGTATGATCTAGAAAGTGATAAAATATTGCAAAGAATAACATGAAAGAATGACTCCAAGGATTTTGAGGATAGATTCATGAGCCTTCTTCAACAAGAGCATTCTATTTGGTGTCACCGATATTGAACAATGAATGCACACCAAAAAAACACAACCTAGCTAGTAGTAGAATGGGTGTGTCAACTTAGGAAAACCCCATCTATCAGAGAAAATGCATCCATAATGAGTGGGTGATTAGTGTATACAAAGGTCATGTACCACCTCTACACCTCTCACCTGAAAAGGAAAAGATTCTAATCAAGGAATATTGGTCACCTCAACAAGGAGAAATACATGATGAGTTACTTCACACATGATATTGTACATTGTATTATCACAAGCTAACGATCGATGGTCTTAAATGATACTAATAAACAAATTTTGTAGTGGCGGATCAATGAACAGTGAACCCATTCATGGATGCCCGATTCGAGGGGGGTATCCCCTCTCCTCCTCACCTATACAAGTCTCAGTGGGTCAATGGTCTTGAGACTTGGCTTATAGGACACTAGTCACACCTTTTTGTACAACTTTTGTTCTCTCTCCTTTATATACCCTGCCCAAAAAAATGGTTGAGGTTAATCTTGAGGTGATGAAATCCCCAAGCAGGTCTCTTACTTGAATTAAATGGTAATGATGTTGTTTTTGATTCCCAATATCATTCTTAGGAGTCATGAGGGAAGACCATATGTAGAAAATCACACCTTGGGTGTACCAAAAGATTGTGAACTAATGGTTTTTTATCTCCAAGATCACACGTAGTGTAAGGAGAGAGCATACACACCACTAGCCTACTAGACATGACAGACAAGTTCTTTTTAGTACCCAAATTCAAACATGAAAGTTGTATCGTTCAATTTTAGAGCCTAAATTCAAATGTGCAATTTTTCTTGTTCAATTTTAAAACCCAAATCAAAATATGAGAGTTGTATTGTTCAATTTTAAACCCAAATCAAAACATGGGAGTTGTAAAAGAAAACAAAAAAAACCTACAAGAATACTTGTTAGTAGTTCATTTTTTGTCTCCTCCAAACATTTTCCACAAGGTGCACAAAATATGTTAGTCTAAAAGTCAAAATATTAGGCACACGTTAGGGTTAGGAAAATCTAAAAGTACATAAATAAATAGACTTTTGAAAAGAACAAAAGCATCATTTTAAATAAAATAGAAGAGTCGATTTACCAAAAACACATCGTTATAATTTTGCAAAAGCATTGAGTCATAATAGAAGCATTGAGTCATAACAGAAGAATCGTTGTAACAAAAGCATCAAAACAAACATAAAAATTACAAAATAAACATGTCAAGCTATAATAAAAATTTCGTTGTATTGGAGTAATAGTGTTGAAGGATGACAAAAGCATCGTTACGTAGAGACATAAGTGTCGATCTATTGCAAAAGCATTACTATAATGTATAAGTCATCAAAAACTTTAAGAAACATTAGATCAGGGATGTGGGTCCCATTGGTCATACCAAAATATCGTAAGGGAATAATGGGTAATGGTAAGAAATCATAATCAAAGCAATTAGAGTTAACAAACACTAAAAACCCATAAAATAAAGATCAATTACACCCATACTCAATGAAACTAGAATGCAATTCTTGAAAAATAACAAAACCAAATTAAAAATTCAATTCAAAAGATACAAACAATACAAACCTATAATCCCATTGTGGAATTATACAAATTTAGGATATGGATTGATCAAATAGTGTATAACCCATGTTACAAAAGCTTTGATGGTGATCTTGACTCACAACTGTGATGCTCAAATGCTCAAAAGTGCTCTAAAAGAGGTCATGAATTTCTTATGAGAATTGTGTGATTTTTATAAAGAGGATGACTTGTTTTATAGAAATGCAGATATTCTATCAATGACGTAAATTAAAAATGAAGATCAATGGTTCATATTAGATCAGAGATATCAAGGGTGGAGAATTAATGAGATCTTTAGTTAACTCAATATATCCCCTTAATTGAAGGAAAATAGTTTGAGATATTTTGGATGGAAGATATTTTGGAAAAGGAATATTCCTTTTGAAAATAGAATATGCTTTGTGCAAGTTGGAGGAAAATTAGTAATTAAATAATTAAATAAATTATTTAATTATGAGGTGAGAGGAAATTAGACTTTAATTAAATAATTTAAGATTATTTAATCATGTCAAAGAGGGAAAATTAATATTTAATTAAATAATTCAAGATTATTTAATCAAAGTGGGAAGATAGAAATTGGAATTTAATCAAATAATTAGAAATTATTTAATCAATGTGAAAAGAGGTAAATTCGATGAATTAAACAAATAATATAAATTATTCAATTAATAGAGGAAATTAGGGATTTTAATCAAATAGTTAGGAATTATTTAATTAAAATAGAGAAATTTGGCCATAATGAGGAAAATGATGTAAAAAGGTGAATTATGAATGTGTAGCATGCTTAGATAATTTTAGGTGTCTACAATTATAAGCCTACATCTACTATTTTCTTTCAAAGGTAAAAAATGATGCTAAGTGTTCTTCACCTTTGGTTGATAGCACTTTATACTGACCATTTATTGGGATTTTCATCTACTTGATTCACATGAGACTCAATATTTCATATGCAATAGGTATGGTCTCTAGATTCATGAAGGAGCCACATAAGCTACACTAGAAATTAGTTAAGTGGATTCTTCATTACATTTAGGGTACTCATAATTATGGGATTCACTATGCAGAAGGCCATATATTTGACTTGGTGGGACATATAGATTCATATTGGCTACAAAATTATTAGGATCATAAGTATACTTTGGCATATTGCTTCTCACTTGGTTCTAGTCCATTTTTTTGGTTAAGAAATAAGTATTTTTCCATTGCTCTTTCATTTATTGAGGATAAGTATCAAGGGAAAATTAATATTTCTATTGAGGCTGGCTTTTGAATATTCTCACTAAGTTTGGTGTTCCATTTTAAAAGCCCACAATCATATTTTTTATAAAAAAAGTGCAATTCAAATCTCAAGGAATCCAAACCATCATCAAATAACCAAACACTTTGAGATACATATGCACTACATCAAGGAGCTTATTCATGATTACATCATTGATCTTCAATATTGTCCAACATTGGAGTAGATCATAAATATCTTTACCAAACCCTTCATTGAAAGCAAGTTCCTTCATTTGAGAGCTTGTAAGGAAAGCTAGATGCAAAAGCAACTTTCCTAATGTCAAAACCTTAGGGAAGAATACAGAGATACTTTTAAATTTTCAATTATAGTCAAATTAAGATACACTTGAAAGCAATAGCAAAAACAAAGAATTGAACATACACACATGAACACCAGATTTACGTGGGAAAACCCTTACGGGAGAAAAATCCACCACACCAAGAGAAGTCACTTTGTATTACAGTAATGGAGATTACATATAGAGATCAGACTTATCTTTCTGATGTCAAATTACAGCAGCATTCACAATGATCAACCTCATACAGAACATTCACATTACAATGCTCTCATAATCGAATTCATCTGCTGATCATACAACCACACAACAATCCGTCGAACCGAACATCATCTGCAACTCCAGAATATATCCATGTCGCTTCCAGTCTGTTGAACTTCCTCACAGAATGGCCACAACAGACCAACTTCCAATAGTTCCCATTCGGCTTCTTTGATTGGTCAAGGACAAACCATGTAGGAAAGTCAATCAGTCAAAGGAGTTCAAAAGAGTATTCGCATGTTGGTGAGACACTAACCGTGTCTCCCCTATGCCACAAGACTCAACCACCGATGTCGCCAAGAGTCCTCACTATTGGCAAGAGGTTACACTGAGTCCAGAAAGCTGTCACTCAAACTTCGCCTTGTCACCAAGACATTATACCAATCCTTCAAGTCATTCTGAAATGACCAATAGTCGGCAAGACTTACTGCTATCGCTAGGAGTTTACACTGATGTTCAACTATTGGTGAGACATATCGCTATCGCTGAGAGTTCTTACCGAAGTCTCCAAGTTACCCTGAGACCACCAATCACCAGGAGTCATACCGATAACAAACTACAACATCAGCGAGACAAACACCCATCACCAAGAGTTATCACCGAGTGTTCAAGTCTCTCCCCAATGACCCCGAGTGTAATGCTATTGGCGAGACTTTCCATATTGATAAGACTTCATCCCAAAACACATGAGTTACTCTGACAACCACAAGTGTATAACTATCAGCAAGACTTCTTTTTTCGATATGAGACATACCGAATGTCCAAGTCTCTCCCCGACACCACTTGTCACCTAGAGTCTTCTCGATATCCGATAATAATGGACTGTCGGCCAGAGATCTCCACTTAGTAGAAGGTTATAGTGAACGCCACAAGTCACAGCGACATCACCAGTTGACAAGACAACAGCAATGTCTCGGCAACATGAACAATCAACAAGATTACTAAACTACCAGTCGACCAGACAACAGTAAAGTCACACTGAATTTTCTCTTTCAGAGGTTTCAGCCTGTGAGATTAAGGCACATAATTCCAACAATCTCCCACTTGACGAAGATCACACAGGCACCTCCAAAGCACAACAAAACTATTGAAAATCATGTGCATTGAGGCCCATCGAATTGGCACACCACCTAAACTTGTTTGTGCTCACTGGCTTTGTCAATGCATCTGCAACATTCTCTAGAGTATCCACTTTTTCTAATGATACCTTTCCATCCTCCACCATATCTTGTACAAAGTGATACTGTACATCTATATGTTTTGTCCTGGCATGGAAAGTAAGATTCTTTGCCAAACATATAGCACTCTGACTATCACAATAAATTTTTATTTTCCCTACATCAAAACCAATGTTAGAACACAAATGTTTTAACTATATTGCTTCTTTACAGGCATGTGTAGCTACCATGTATTCTACCTCTGTAGTGGACAAAGCGACTACAGCTTGCCACTTACTCATCCAACTCACTGCACCACCATTCAACATGATAATATATCCACTGGTGGATCTTCTGCTGTTAATGTCCCCTGCCCAATTAGAATCCACATATCCTCAAATACTAAGAGTCCTCTGTAATTCAACCAAGTTCCCATGGTAACACAAAGCATATTCTGAAGTGCCCTTCAAATATCTGAATACTCTTTTCACAGCATCCCAATGTGTCCTTCCAGGATTAGCCATAAACCGACTAAGTACTCCCACTACTTGGGAAATGTCTAGCCTTGTACACACCATTGCATACATAAGACTGCCAACCGCACTAGCATAGGGTACATTGGTCATGTCCATCTCAGTAGGAGATTTTGGATAGTCTTCAACAAATAGCTTTGTTCCCTACAAAACTGGAACAACTAGCTACTTACAATCATTCATGCAAAATCTCTCTAGAACAGTTTTGATATACTTACTCTGACTGAGCCAAAGTTTTCTACTATTCCTGTCCCTGGTTATTTCCATTCCCAGAATATACCTTGTTGCACCAAGATCTTTCATTTCAAACTTTGCAGAAAACTGAGACTTAAGATCAGAAATCATTAACTTACTATTGTCTATGAACAACATATCATCAACATAGAGAGCAATAATAAGCACTCGATCACTTTCAGCTTTATAATACACACAATGATCAGATTTTGATCTTACAAATCCCAAAGACAATACAAAAGTATCAAACTTCTAGTACCACATTCTAGGTGACTGCTTTAACCCATACAGAGACTTTTTTAACTTGCAAACCAGTTTCTCTTTACCTTTCTCACAAAGTGCTCAGGCTGGGACATATAAATCTCTTCTTCAAGATCACCATGAAGAAATGTTCTCTTCACATCCATCTATTTGACTTCTAAGTCATACACTGTTGCAAGTGACAAAAGAAATCTAATGGACGTCAGCTTAGCTACAGGAGAAAAAATCTCACCATAATCAATTCCCTCTACCTGGGAATAACCCTTTGCAACCAACCTCATCTTATACTTTTCCACACTGCCATCCAGACCAATTTTATTTTTAAATACCCATTTGCAGCCCACAGCTTTTCTTCCTTTAGGCAAGGCCACCAAACTCCAAGTATCATTCTTTTCTAATGATGCCATTTCTTCATTCATGGCTTCCAACCAAGAGTTTGAATCAGACATTCTAAATGCCTCTTTCACAGTCCTAGGCTCATCATGCTAGAAATTAAAGCATAGGCACAAGTAGAATCTATCAAAGAAAACCCATACCTATCAGGTTGCTTTCTTTCACGAGTTGACCTCCTCACTTCTGAGGTGAGGTTCTTCTTCTTCTTCAAAACTTTTAGAACTACTTGAGCTCTCCTCAGTTCAGGTACATTCTGAATTTTCAATTCCTCTTTATCTATTGTCGAGGAATTTCAACTACATCCTTTTTATTTTCTGATTTTTTCTTTGACTACATATCCAAGGTAGAAGGCTTCAGCTCACGAAAGATAACACTTCTATTGTACAGAACCTTCTCTGTATCAGGATTCCAAAGCTTGTATCCTTTTATGCCAGCACTATAGCCAATAAAAATACATTTGGCAGCCTTGTTCTCCAATTTAGATCTTTTCTCATTCGGCACATATGCATATGCCTCACAGCCAAAAACATGAATATGTCTCAAAGAGGGATTCTTACCAGACCACGCTTCCAAAGGTGTTTTCTCAACAAGAGCAGAATTTGGAGAACGATTTATCAAGTAACATGTTGTAGTAACTGCCTCAGCCCAAAACTTCTCCTCCAAACCAGCACTACTCAGCATACTTCGTGCTCTCTCCATCACTATCCTATTGAACCTTTCTGCAACTCCATTTTGTTGTGGAGTATAAGGTGTAGTATTATGTCTTTTAATCCCATGGTCTTTACAGTACCTCTCGAAATCATCAGAACAAAATTCACCACCATTATCCATCCTTAAACATTTTATTTTTCTTCTAGTCTGATTTTCTACAAGGTTCTTAAATTCCTTAAACCAATTGAACACTTCTGATTTACTTTTCAAAAAATAAACAAATGTTCTTCTCGAATAATCATCAATGAACGATACATGGTACCTTGACTTAGACAAAGAAGGAATATTCACTGGACCAAAAACATTCGAATGTATATAATCAAGGAAACCAAAAGATTTGTGAGGACTAGAATAAAATGAAACACGATGTTGTTTTCCATATATACAATGTTCACAGAATTCAAATTTGAGGTTACAATCTTCAAGCCCCTTAACCAAGTTTTTATTCTTCAAGTTTTTTAAACCTTTCTCTCTAATGTGGCCTAGCCTATGATGCCAGAGCATAGTCTTTTCTGCTGGAAGTTTTACTTCCATGGAGTTTACACCATCAAGAACTTGTCCCTCTTTTCCTCCATGAATAGCTTTCTGTGACTTTGTAGAGACACTATTGCATTGAATAGCATGTGCATCCAGCTTGTACAAGGTATCAATTCGAGCACCCCTTGCTAGCACCAAAGATCTTATAGTCATCTTGCAGCCATTTCCAGAGAATGTGACTTGCACTCCAATATCATTCAGCTTACTAACAGAAAGTAGATTTTGAGCCAGACCTGGTATGTGCATAACATCATTGATTCCCTTCACTCTTCCATCAGGGAATTGAATTCTAAATCTTCCATGGCCAACTATCTCAAAAGATGAATCACTTTCCAAGTACACCTTTCCACCATCGTATTCTTCATAATTTGTGAACCAGTCTCTATGAGATGTCATGTGGAAAGATGCTCTAGAATCAATCAACCAGACATCATCTGATGCCTGCGTAGCCAAGGCTACAATGAAGGTGTCTGCATCACTTTGAGAAGAATCACATTCAGAAGAATTCTTCTTCTTCTTCTTTTTCTCCTCTTTGCAATCCTTTTGGACATGACCAGGTTTCCCACAATTCCAGCACTTCACCTTGGACTTCTTGCCAGGAGACTTTGATCTCCCCTCTGACTTGGATTTAGACTTCTTGTCCTTCTTCTTGTATTTCTCTTTCGACCTTCCTCTAGTAGCAAGGGCCTCCTTCGCCATCTCAGAAGATTTCCTTCTCATCTCTTCTGATAATAAAGAAGCAACAACATCTTCCATCTTGAAACTGGATGTCATACTCCTAATAGCCATCACCAGGTGATCCCAAGAATCTGGCAAAGAACATAATAACAGCACACAGTGATCCTCTTCATCAATCTTCACACCCACAGATGTTAACTGTGCAATCAGCATGTTGAAAGCGTTCAAATGATCAGCAACAAATCCTCCCTCCTGTATTCTGAAAGCATACAACTTCTTCCTCAAGAACAATTTATTCACCAAGGATTTCCCCTGACAAATAGATGCCAGTCTCTTCCACAAGGAAGATGGAGTCTTCTCTTCATGCACATTCAGAAGAATGGAGTCTACCAAACAAAGCCTTATCAGCCCCTTAGACTTTCTATCTGCAAGGTCCCAATCTTCTTGCTTCATGCCTGTAGGTTTCATTCTAGACACAGCAAGCCACAGATCACAATCCACTAACAGATCTTCCATTTGGAGTTTCCACAACTCAAAATTGCTGCCATTGAATTTCTCTATTTCAATCTTTCCTGACGTGCTAGCCATCTCAATCTGTAATTTGAATTAACAAAATTCTACAAGACTCCCACTGAACAGAATTGACTCAAAAAACCCAACGTACCCACAAGGATAACACAACTGGCTAGGCTTTGATACCACTTGTAAGGAAAGCTAGATGCAGAAGCAACTTTCCTAAAGTCAAAACCTCAGGGAAGAATGCAAAGATACTTTTAAATTTTCAATTACAGTCAAATTAAGATACACTTGAAAGAAATAGCAAAAATAGAGAATTGTACACACATGAACACTAGATTTACATGGGAAAACCCTTACGGGAGAAAAACCCACCACACCAAGTGAAGTCGCTTTGTATTATAGTAATGGAGATTACATACAGAGATCAAACTTATCTTTCTAATGTCAAATTACAGTAGCATTCACAATGATCAACCTCGTACAAAACATTCACATTACAATGCTCTCAGAATCGAATTCATCCACTGATCATACAACCACACAATAATTCGTCGAACCAAACATCATCTGCAACTCTAGAATATATCCATGTCGCTTCCAATCTGTTGAACTTCCTCATAGAATGGCCACAACATACCAACTTCCAACAGTTCCCATTCAGCTTCTTTGATTGGTCAAGGACAAACCATGTAGGACAGTCAATCGGTCAAAGGCGTTCAAAAGAGTATTCTCGCATGTCGGTGAGACGCTAACCGTGTCTCCCCGATGCCACAAGACTCAACCACTAATGTCGCCAAGAGTCCTCACTATCGGCAAGAGGTTACACTGAGTCCAGAAAGTTGTCGCTCAGACTTCACCTTGTCACTAAGATCTCATACTGATCCTTCAAGTCATTCTGAAATGACCAACAGTCGGCAAGACTTACCGCTATCGCCAGGAGTTTACATTGATGTTCAACTGTCGGTGAGACATATTGCTATCGCTGAGAGTTCTTACCAAATTCTCCAAGTTACCCCGAGACCACCAATCACCAAGAGTCATACCGATAACAAACTACAACATCGGCGAGACAAACACCCATCACCAAGAGTTCTCACCGAGTGTTCAAGTCTCTCCCTAATGACCCCGAGTGTAACACTATTGGCGAGACTTTCCATATCGATAAGACTTCATCTTGAAACATGAGTTATTCTGACGACCACAAGTGTATAACTATTAGCAAGACTTTTCTTGTCGGTATGAGACATACCAAACATCCAAGTCTCTCCCCGACACTGCTTGTCACCTAGAGTCTTCTCAATATCTGATAAGAATGGCCTGTCAGCCAGAGATCTCCACTCGGTAGAAGGTTACAGTGAACACCACAAGTCACAGCAACATCGCCAGTCGGCAAGACAGTAGCAATGTCTTGGCGACATGAACAATCAAAGAGATTACTAAACTGCCAGTTGGCCAGACAACAGTAAAGTCACACTGACTTTGCCCTTTCAGAGGTTTCATCCTGTGAGATTGAGGCACATAATTCCAACAAAGATTTCATAGGGGTGTGCTAGGTGTCCTCTTCATAGGGCTTCTTATTCCTTCCAATGTTCTCTCTCTCTATTGTAGGGGAGTGTACTTTCTTTTTATAGGGGTCCTCTTTTTTGGGGGGACAACTTTATACATAGGTGCCTCATCAATCTTCATTTGTTAGGGCCCATCTCTTTAACCACCTAAACTATGCTTAAGGGGAGGTGTTAGTGTAGGTTTTTATTTTCCTAAAAGATTATTTATTTTCCCTACATCCTAGGTTTTTTCCACACTTTGTTAAGCTTTATTAGGTTAATAAAGTGAATTTAATTAGTGGATGCATTGTTGAGGTGCAAAATCCTAAAGGGGGTTATATTTATTATTTTTAGACTTCTTCGTGGTCACTCCCTATTGGTTGGAATTTCCACCTCCATCCTCTCCCTAAGTCTATAAAAATTACTACCTAGCTTGTATTTTCACTCTTTTATGCAAATTTTCTTTGTGAGATCCTAATGTAAATCTAGATAAAATTGATATTTGCAAATTTGTCAAATTCTTTGGTTTGTAGTTTTGTTATTCTTTTACAATTTTATAGAATACTTATCTCTTAAAAAGTTTTTGGTTACATATCTATTTTAGATTTCTAACATTTCCCACCCAAAAATAATAATTTATCAAAAAGGGGTGTGGATTCTCACACACTTCTAGTTATAGAAAAATATAGGTGACAATAATGTAATTAAAGTGGTAGTTGAAGTTTAGTCCCTATTCTAATAAACTTTGTGGGCCCTTGCTTAGCCTACACATCAAATATAGTGATGACATAAATGCAAATAATGTTTACCAATATAAAAGGAATATTTCCTCCACATATCAATGGTACATCTAGGCATGTTTGTAATGCAATTTAAGACATGATTTATAGAAAATGATGGTCAATAGGCATGGGTGTTCTCTACAACATATCAATGGTGGGCTTTATCTTTATTATATATTCGACATGTTTCTTGAAGGCTATTAAGGACCCTAAAGTTTATATTTTGGGAGATGGAAAATATAGAAAAATAAATATAGAGGAATAGAAAATTAGGCACTTGGGGGATGGTTTGATCCAGGTTAGGATGGATAGATGTCTTTGTTCTCACAACTGGATGGCTTTGCTGAGTGCGAATCTATTTTCCCTGCCCTGTACTGTCTTTGATCATAACCCTCTACTATTAGTTATGAATGAATACTCTGTTGTGGGACCCTTTTCCTTCCAGTTTGAAATTATGTTGAATTCTCATCTAAATTTTAGGAATAAAAAGGATGAATGGTGGAATATCCCTATACATGGCTCCCCCATGTTTAGGATTTTTAACAAGCTTAAGCATATCAAAATTATGGTGAAGGGATGGAACAAGAGAGTTTTTTGGGGATGTCTTCTAGAAGAAAAAAAATTCTTAGGGGATAAGTTGAAGGTCATGCAAAAAAAGATGGAAGAGGGGGATGTTAGTTTGTTGACCTATAACCAGGAAAGAGAGGGTCGTTTGGAATGGGAAAAAATCTTTAAAAAGGAGGAGATATTCTAGAAACATAAATCTAGAGTCCCATGGCTGGAGGACGGAGACAGGAATACCTCCTTTTTTCTCCCTTAAGCATAAGAAAAGGAATCAGATAACTGAACTTTAAAATGAGCATGGTGTTATGGTCAACACGCCCACCCAGATTGGGATTTTGGCGTATGAATACTTTCAAAGGGATTTTTTGGCTTCTGTCGAGGCTCCCAAATTTTCTCTATACAATCTACTGTTGGACCCTCTCCCTACCACTCTAACCTAGGATGATAAAAATAGCATTCTTAGTGTTGTCACTCTTGAGGAAGTCCAAATGGCTATTTTTAGTATTGGTTCCTATAAGGCACAGGTTGGGATGGGTTCCCCCCTGCTTTCTTTTAGATATTTTGGGATATTGTTGGGGGGGACCTTGTTCTAGTAGCCAACAATTTCCTCAAATCTGGTAAGATCCTGAAACAATTGAACCACACCTTTATTGCCCTGGTTCCCAAAGTTGTTGAACCACAATCTATGATGGACGTGCACCCCATTAGCCTCTTTAATACCATTTATAAGATCTTCTCTAAAATTTTGGTGAACCACTTGAAACCCTTGTTAGAAAAATTGATTAGCCCTACCCAAAAAGGCTTTGTTCTGAGTCATCATATCTTGGATACTGCCTTAACCACCCATGAGATTATGCACTCCATGGGCAGATGCAACAATGCCAATATGGCCTTCAAGCTAGATATTTCAAAACCGTATGACAAGGTGCTATGGGAATTTATTCCCAAAGTCCTTTCAAAGTTTGGCTTCAACCAAATGGTGATTAACCTATTGATGGAGTGCATTACCAATGTGAGTTATTCTATCTTGGTTAATGGGGTCCCCTTTGTCTTCTTCAATGCTGGGAGGCACATTCAACAGGGGGACCCTCTCTCTCCCTATCTATTTATCATGGTTGCAAATGTTCTTAATCGAAACATTACCAAACTATTGTTAGAGGACTCAATAAAGGGGGTTAAACCTACAATTTCGTTGGAACCTATTGTTATTTTAGGAAGGATTATGTGATTGAAGCCAAGAAATGGAAGAGTTTCCTTAATAAGTATGTTGCTTGCTCTGGCCAGTATATAAATTACAATAAAAGCATGGTTTATTTCTTCAACAACACTCCTACCCTCCAGGCTTGGGTGATTGTTTTCCTGGGTTGTGTGAGTGGCTCACTCCCTTTGATGTATTTAGGGCTACCCCTTACTATCAAGGAATTCACTCCTACCTTTGGAACATGGTTTTAGAAAGGATTCAAAGGAAATTGGCAGGGTGGAAAGGCTCCATCCTCAACCATGCTAGCAAGTTCTAACTTTTGACTGTTGACCTTCAAGGGATCCCTGTCTATTTCATTTCTATCTTTAAAATTCCCAGATATATAGCTGAGAAGTGCAAAAAAATATAAAGGAACTTCTTATGGTCTGGGACCGAGGAGAAGAATAAATTTTCTCTGTTTAGCTGGGACAAAGTTTTCTTTCCTAAATCTTGTGGCGAGCTTGGGATCAAGAATGTCCAATGTACCAACAAATCCTTACTTGCTAAGGTTGATTGGGATCAATTAAGGAATAAAAAGGATTGGTGTAAGATCATGAATGTGAAGTATCTTTGTAACAAATCTATGATTAATTGTCTCTCAGATGATCAACCTACCAGTTCATTGGCTTGGAATAACATTTGCAAAATGCAGGGGCTGCTCATGTCGGGGAGGAAATGGAAACTTGGGAATGTTAGTTACATCAAATTTTGGGAGGACCCTTGGCTGCTCGACTCCCCTATCGCACTATAGGTTCAAGAACCTTATGATACCTACGCAGCTCTTCTTTGGTATGTATATTAGCAACTACTTTCTTGGTCAGCCAAGTGCTAGGCGTTGGAAAGTTTTAGTTCTTTGCTACCCCTTGTCCCCTAAGATGATGCTTCTAGCTAAGTCATTGCAAGATTTTCCCTCCCTGACTAGGCTACCTCTATCCAACTTTGAGGATGAATTATACTAGGTCAAATATTGGATGGGAAATCTTTCTGTCATAATGGCTTTCAATCTATTGTTGGTCTAGGGTGATCATAACGGACTTTGGCGATAGGTTTGGAATAGGAACATGATTCTCAAAATCAATTTATTCTAGTGAAGGGCCTATCATAACAGGATCCTAACTCAGGATAACCTAATAAAAAGGGGATTTTAGATCTCAAATAGGTGTTTGTTATGTAAAAATAATGAAGAATCTGTTGATCATTTATTACTGCATTGTTCGTTTGTTGTTAGTGTTTGGGAGCTAGATTTTGATAAGCTGGGGACCCACTAGACTATGTGTAGGGACATCAAATCCTTCATTTTGAGTTGGGTTGGCCACTTCCAACATCCTATCCCTAGGGATATTTTGAACAAGGTCCCCCCCATCATTTGTTGGTGCTTGTGGAAAGAGAGAAACAACTGAATTTTCAAGAATATTGAGATGAGTCCTAAGGAGTTTTTTGGCATTGGGCTAAGGCTTATTTTTGAAAAAAAATTGATTTACACTAGGAAACCCTGGACAAAGCACCTACAGAGTGGGAGATCAAGATGACTAAAGCTTGGAACAAGAATCTAGAGATCAACTCCTTTGAAAACTATAAGGCCTAGGCTAGACAGGACATGGTATGGAAACTCTGGATCAGGGGTGGCACAAACTCAATTTTGATGGTGCGGCCAAGGGGAACCTTGGAAAGGATAGCATCAAGGTTATCATCAGGGATAACAAGGGTAATTTTGTGGCTGTCTACTCAGGCGACATTGGAATTTAGACCTCCATGACTGTGGAAGCTAGGGCACTGCTGAAGGGGTCCAGTTAGTTGTTACTCTGGAGATAAAGAAGTTGCATATAGAAGGGGATTATAAGTAGGTGATTGATTCTATCAAAATTGGTAGTTTATTAGGTTTGAATACCAAATATATCCTTTTATACATAAATCACATGGTATCAAATCTTGATATGAAGATTTATCTCACATTTTTTGGGAGGGTAATCAAGTTGCTGACACTTTGGCTAATCTAAGCTCCTTGTGGAGAGTTTCCAGGTGTTGAAGGAGTATTGGGATATTACTGCCAGTGGTACAAGGTATCATCCTTAAGGAAAAAGGCACCTTTGTTTCCCATGATGATAACTAATTATGCTCTTTTAATAGCCTTTTGGGTTGTCCACATAATCATTCTTTAGATGTTGTGGATGAAGAAGGATGATAAGGTGTTATTAAGGATGTGGTTATAGAGCTAATTATGAGGAGTGATGGGAAGTACCTTGGGTTAATGACTAAGATTGGTTGGGCCTTGCGCAAATTTAATTTGTGGTCTTTTCATAACCTCAACATACCTATACGAAATTTCAATTTTAAATTCGATGTGACTTCTTCATGTCATGTGGATTTTATGCTTAGTCCTCTCGAATTTGCTAAAAAAAATCATAAAATAAAGAATAGATACTTAGGGCTTTCTATATTTGGCCTTGTGGCCACTTGGCATTGGTACTTGTGCATATGCAACTTGAAGGGTAAATCTATTAGTATCATAATTTTTTGCAACCTAAGCCTTTGGCATCTCAAGATTTTCAATTATGGGCCCGTGGTGATTTCCTCTTTGGAAATTATGTCTGGTGCATGTAACCTGTAGATCGCCTTAATTACTCGAAATCATCCTGGTTGGCTTTAAAAAAGTGTTTTTTGGGTGACCGCTCACATTGATAGTCATTTTAATTTCTTTCTCTCGCAGGATTATTGGTATCTTAGAGTGAAGTGTGGAAATATGGGTGGTGATAGGGTGAGGACGGAGAAGGATAGCTGTAAGGAATTCTAAAAGGATCCCCTGGTCTGGCATATTTTTGTCGAAGGTGGGTTGGCACCATTGATGGAGTGCTTAGTGGGACATGATGCAAGGATGTCAACTCAGTTTGCATGCAAGCTCTTAGAAATATGGGAGGGTTACAATGGGAAGGATCTCTTTCGAGGTCAATGAGGAGATCCTAGCTCAGGTGGTTTGGGTTTCATGCAATGAGAAGAAGTACACTAAACACACCAAGACCCAAGATAATAAGCCTCAATGATTTCTTCAAAGGAAATGAAAAAATGGTCAGGTCCTAGTTAGGTTTTGAAAGGGAAGTGCTCCCTCATCCTTGGGACTAGGTTTTTTTGGCTATTTTGAAATATGTGACTTTATAAGGTAGGCATAGGGTGTTTTATTATTACCATATGCCTCTTCTCAATCATCTTTGTCATAAAATGTTGTTGAGTTTTACTTTTTTCTTGCTTGCTAATTTGGAGATTTCTATTGAGAAATGTTTGGACATTGTTGCCCAAAACCCTGATGAAACACCCCCCTATCGCACCACCAAGGTCTCATCCTAAGACTTTATCATTTGCATTTGGTTCTTTGTATTAAGGAGCTTGAACCCCTTGACCAGCCCAAAGTGAATCCATCCTCGACCAAGTCTAAAGGCCCTAAAAGGAAAACTCCTCTGGTGAGCACCAAAACCCCTAAGCATGAACCTCTTGCAAAGAAAAAGAAGGGTGGTGTGGGGACTACTTAGTTGAAAGCAATGGTCAAGCTCTATGAGCTCAAAACTACTCCTCACAAGACGGACAACAAACCTGCAGCAAGGAAAAAAGTAGAGGAGGGTAAATGCTAGTTGGAGTTGTCAGCCTCAGACAACGAAGGGAAGTACAATGTGGGTAAAGACTCTAAGGGGGACATTGTTGTGGTTGCTACTATGGATATGAGGATGGAGAATACCAGCATCAAGAGATCCCAAAAACTGGAAAAGGATAGTAAGAATTTTTTCGTGAATGATATTTCTAGTGACGAGGAACAATTTGATAGTAAAGGCAAGAAGGAGGAAGATACAGAGGAAGAGTAATTTGTGGAAGTACCTAGTCACTTTTTCAACATCAACAAGATGCTCAAGGAGGATTCAGCAACCTAGTCCTTGAACCCTAAGGCTATGGAGGAAGATAAGGGTAAGACTGTGGACAAGGAGGACACCTATAGCATGTTGTTGGAGTAGATGGATAAACTCGAAAGGAAGTTAGCTAGGTTGACTCCATTCACTGTCAAAATGATCCACCATGCTATTAGTACCCTTTTTTCTATGCTCAAAGAAGAAATAGACAAGGATTTTATAGAGGAGGGCCCCAACTAGGTTGGGGAGGATGTTATAAACCTCCTCTCTCATAAATGGGAGGGTGATAGTTAGTATATTGCTTTTATGTCCTATTTTGTTTGGGTCATTGTTGGTCGATTGTTAGTCTATTGTTTCTATGTCTTGTATTTTGGTCATTTTTGTTTTGATGCTCTGGACCTGATATTTTTCGGCACTCTAGGCTCATTGTGTAAATGATGCAATTCCTTGTAAATTTTGCTTAATATATCAAAAACATAAGAGAATTTTTTTGCAATAAGCCCTAAGGTTTCAAGTTCCATTTATGGGAATTAAATTTTTATAATCTACTGATGTGTGTTTACTTTAATTTTACAACAAAATATCTTGTGAAATCTAAAGAATGAGTATAAATTTTAGACTCAACCTTCTTTGAGTGTATTAAACCATAATTTACTCATTTCTAGATGTATTTGTGACAAGTTAATCAACTAAAAAATTGTAAAACATTCACAATAATTTTGTGAAGTATCTTTTCATAATAATAGAGGAAATGTTCATGTTATTAAATAATAACTAATTATCACACATATAATAGTTTAAAATTATATATATATTTAAATATATGGATTATAGAACCTAGTTTTCTTGAATATTCTAATTGATATAGTCTTTATTGAGACCCATTAAGATCTCACCTCTAGTGTCTATGGTTGAATCATTTAAGTAAACTCGATAGCTTTATGCCCAAATGAATACATAAACCAATATATTATTTTCTCCATATTCTATCATCCTCAACACATTAAATAAACAAAAAAAATATTTACTTTCAATATGTGTTATTTATAGTGATTTCAAGCTTCCATGTGTTATATTTCATAACCACAATATGGGTTGTTTCATCCATATCCTCAAAAACTCACATGGTGGGCCTTTTTTTGTTTAAATGAAGGTATTTAACCTTGATTAATCAAACCAACATATAGGCACATCATGATAACCTAGATAGGGGTATATTGTGTGATGGGTATGTTTTCCAGAATGGAAATTGTCCATATTATGTGATTTCATTCAATGAAAACATCTTAGGGAAGGCCCCCTTGGCTAACCAAAACCAAAAGTGAAGAAGGTCAAGTACCTATCTAAATAATTGGTCCTTAGATTCCAAAACTTGATCATTAGTGTGTGGTCTTCTTTCCAAATTTGACACCCCTAGCATTTGGAAGAAGATTTAGCTCTAGGTATTTGCAATTTACAACACAATTCACCAAAAAATAGCACCGTTGTTGAGGAACAATAATTTGAAAATTATTTTGAAGACCCTAGTTAGTCAAAATCTGATGCATCTGGGAGGATAGTTTTCCTTGAGAAATTATTTTCAAGACATTTGTTGGTAAAGAAATGTTAATCTCTCCCAATTCAGAGAGTGGCAACTACTCAATATTTGACCTAGAATTAACATATAAATCATGAATTTAGGAATGGAGAAGGTACAAAAATATAGAGGTAAAAGATTGCATATAGAGAGTTTACTTAAATTAAGGAAACAAGCAAAGCTATAAAGCTAAAAATTTAGATAAGTCATTTTCCCATGAATCTCATGATACTAAACATGTTAGCACATATAGTAGAGGTAATTCCTTTCTTCATTTGAGAGATTAGTATCAATATTCCTTAGATGATTTAGTTGATTACATGGTTAGGATGGGTAGGACAACATTCAAATATAAATATGTCATGCCTATAAGTAAATAGAATATGTGAGTGAGAAACAAAAATGTGAGTTATGTATTGAGAATGTTGACACAAGTTTCCCTCACCACCACATGTGAGAATCCCAAGGGACACTCCCCATCAAACTCATCTTTCCACTTCTTTCAATACTAATCAAGAAGATGAAACCATTTTTCTTAAATAGATGCTAACATATGTAATGTCACAGAATTGCACCTAGGGGCAATTCCACATTTTTGCACTTTTTCCTAGCATTTATGACACCTTAGAGAATTAATGGAAAAATTCCCATGAGTCAAAATTTCATGATTTTGACCCCATGTGGACCAATGGAAAATTAATAGAAGCCTAGTGACACGTTTCTCAAAAATCTAGGCCTTGGACGCATGTGTGGCGTGCAGATGTCTGCACGGTGCACTAGCGTCCTGGTAGTTTTTTGAGTTTGAAATGGGGAATCTCGAATCTTAACTCTCTCAACACATGTCCTAGAAGTTAGAATTCAGATGTATTAGATCTTTTCCACCCTTGCATGCAACAAAAATCCCTCCTTGGCTCTCATTCGAAGGTTCAATCCATTCAGTGAAGCTCTCTCTATAGTTTCACTCCTGAGTTCTCTTCATTCTTGATAGCAACACTCTCACAAGCAAATCCATGTCATACTGGGGTCCTTCCAGCAGCTACAGCTCTCAAGAAAGTGCTCAATGGTGCATCTATGCACTCTAGAGAGGTTCTAGGTTCATGGGTAATTCTCTCTCTCCCTTACTCTTTTCTCCTACTTTCTCATTTGCTACTCCGTGGTACAGGTTCTACTCCTGAAGTGAGTTTTGATTTCACCACACACTTTGCTACTTTGTTTACATTCCTTTCCAACTTGGTTTTCTGTAGAGGTGGGAACACTAAAGTGGGGGTCTGACTAAGGCATGGCCCTATACATCCCCAACCTTTTCCCCTTGTTCTTCTATTTGTAGGTTGCAAAATGGAGCTTGGACGGAAGACTTGAACATTTGGCTTAAGGTAAGTTTTCTCCAAGTTCTCCTCATGTTTTGTTCTAAATTTTCTGCTTTCTACCTAGTTATTTTTCTAAATACACTTATGGCCCAAGTTAGTAAGTGAATACTTTTCCTACTCACTTAGGCTCCTGATCTTTCTGTTGTTTAGGATGCATTTGCGCCCTTTGGATGATAGTGTGTTGTGCTGGCATCTTGAATCTGTGCTTTTGTCCTTTGGTCGAGAGATCTTCTGTTTGAGGCAAGAATCTAGGAGCTTCACTCTCTCAAATTATAAAGCAATTCCTTGTAGAATTCAACTTGTATCTATTTCCTCTGCAATCCTTCCGCATTGAGGTGCATAAGGGCAGTCCATTCCCTGGTGATCTCTTGAGAACGAAGAGACTTGTGTGTAGCGAATCCCTCTTATCTCACATTTTGGTGAACCCAATGTGAAGGATGTTGGATATATTCTTACAATATTTCCATGCTTATGATAATATTTTCTTTAAAGAAGATTTTGATTTGTTGGAAGATGCTCTAGATGACTTCTTAGAAGTGCTCTCCCCTATTTGCAAATCTTCCCAACAAGCTTCCTCTTCGCCAGGAAAAGAGTTAGTGAATTTAGTCGTGGTCTTTGTGGCTCCTCCGAGCCCTAAGAAACCGATCATTTACATGACCCCAGCTGACTCATCCTCTAGGGAGGATTGTTCTATCTATGGGATTTTGTGTTGTAGTGGTTCATCAGACTTGTATTCAAGATTCGTGAAAGCTACGAACTCCACTCCATATAATGTTGTTGGGAACACATATAATACAAGGACAAACAAATAGAACTTGGACCAAAAACCCTCTATTCCTACATCCTAATCTACTCAACTTCCTTCTTTTTTACCACCTTCTCAACCAAGCCTTCCCTCAGCACCTAAACCTATGATCAAAGCACTAGGTGATTATGATCTTGTTAATCAACTTCATGTTACTCCGACCAATATCTCACTTTGGGATTTGCTTCAAATTGCTCTAGTTTATTAGGAGATGCTTCAGGAAGCTTTGCAAAAGATTCTCTTTCCTGCCTCCGCTAGGTCTATAGATGTTAATGCCCTATTGGATCATATTCTAGAAGATTCTCCCAATATCATGTTCCACCCACAAGAACTCCTACCTCCAAATGTGCAGAAGCAAGCGGATGCTTTGATGATTATAACTAATGTTAATAATATTGGTATTAGGCATACTCTCATTGACACCGGTTAGGCTCTCAATGTTTTTGGTATTGACCTATTACCTAAGATTAAAGTTGATTCATCTTCTTTAACAGCTTCTTCCTTGTACATTCATGGGTTTGATAGCGTTGGCCATCAAGCTCTAGGTACAATAATATTTCCTTTATAGTTGGGACACGTTACCTTTCCTACATTGGTTTATGTGATGCCTACTCCCTTGCCTTATATTCTCCTCCTAGGGAGACCTTGGATTCATGCTATGGGCATTGTAACCTCTACTTTACATTGATCTTTAAATTTTGTTACAAACAATTAGGTGGTTATGGTTAAAGAAAACCCGAAAGTTGTTCACCTTTGTGAACTAGTGGCTTCTAGTCGTGCTTTAGTTGTTTCCACTCTCAA